>CM062647.1:1766916-1921916 GCA_025617555.3 Puccinia polysora | reverse complement strand
CAGTTTTGAATCAAATTAAATTGGTTCATGTGTAACTTTATAACTCTCAAATTAAGTTAGGGACAGTTCTTCCACCTGAACTGTTACCATTGGGTTACAAATTGTCTTGAGAGGAAATTCATCTTATAAGGGAACAATTTGAGAAATTCAAATGCGATCATGATGGCAAAGTGTGCACCAAGTCATATTCCAAGACTATGGGTTTGCCCTGTTCCCACCAAATAGGTGAATGTCTAGCATTCAGAGGATCCATGGTACCCAAAGATTTTCATCCTCAGTGGAGGTTGAACTATGACCCTTGCAGTTCTAGTTCTGTAAGTTGGCTCAAGTTGGATTGTTCAAATCACTATGTGATTAATGCTTTTTGATTAATAATTCCTAATTCACTAATGGTTGATCCTTTTGAATTTTCCAAGTGCAATGTCAATGAAATGCTAAGCATTCCTCAGTTACGTGAAAAAGTCAATGCAATGATCTTGGAATCTCCAGATCATGAGCAAAGCGGCCTATTGAAGTATATCATTCAGAAGATTACAAAATATTGATCAAAGCTGAGACTTGAACCTAAAGTCTTACTATCAAGTAAGGGCAGGCCAAAGTGACAGATACGCGGCAAGAAACATCTTGGTTTGAGCATTTTTAAAAACAACTCAAGGGGGAAAAAAGGACTAGAAGGGCTCCAAACAAGAAAAGACAAAAGATTGTAAGGCTTTTATTTTGGGATATCTTCACATTTTTGGTTTAATGAACTTAGTTACTAACTAATGATGAATTGTTAGTCAAAGTTGGCAGAATCTGAATTTCATAGTTCAGAGGAAGAGACTGAAAGTGAATTGGGATCACTTAATTTGGAATCAGAATCCTCTTCACGGGAAGAGAACGTGCAGCAAAGCTCAACCAGAAGCTCATCTTTGGTGATTTTCCATTTCATTGATCCAATTAAAGAAATGAATACTAAGTTAGTTTTCATGATAGGAACCAAACGTGAAATAACTCAATCAAATACCCAAGAAATTCCATAAGTTCTTGGGTGAGGTTTGGGATCCAATTGGAGATGGGAATTGCGGATTTAGAGTCATTGCTAAATCTCTTGGTTATGAAGAACATGGTTGGTTTAAAACTAGGAAGGAAATGATTGAAACCTTAGATAAAAATAAAGAATGCTATATTAAGATGCTTGGTGGAGCAAAGGAGGTTGGAAAGATTAAAAAAAGAATTGATGTTGAAGAAATCAATGAAAAGATTCCCTCCCCAAAATGGCTGGCTAAATTAGATATGGGTCAAATCATAGCAGACACATATTCCAGACCTATATGTTTCATTTCATTGGAGTCATGTGATAATTATACTCCAATGAAAGATGGTTTTACTGATCAAAAAGATCCAATGTTCATTTCCTTTGTAAACAATAAACACTGGGTTCTATTGGTACTTGAGGGAGAAATGATTCCAATCCCGCCCATTGTAGGAAAACCACATCCTTGATTTCTAAAAAAGCCTCTGGTTGGGTTGATTGTCTCAAAGATCAACTGAAAATGTATCCTAGATTATAGAGATTATATACTTTGACTTCATTTCATCACTGGGTTTCATATTAATTTTAATTCTAATGCAGCTAAGGGGTTCTATTAATATAAAGCGTTATCACATTTTGAACATCATTATTTTGAGTGTTTTGAGTTAACATCATTATATTGAGTTTTTTGGCTGAGATTTTAATGGTAAGTCAGTTCAACTTCTGTTGGTCTTATTCCATCACAAGCTTAACTTATGTTAAGCTTGAGATGGGATCAGCTTAACATAAGTTGAACTTGTTTCTTCTTTTTTGTGTTTTTACTTGAGGGTTGGTCAAAAGACTTGTTTTTTTTTGGCACTTTTAATTTAGGGCTGGTCAAATGACTTGTTGTATTTTTTGCCTGGTCAAAAGACTGGTATTTTTTTTGGCACTCTTACTTTAGGGCTGGTCAAAAGACTTATTTAATTTTTGGGCCCTTTTACTTTAGGGCTAGTCAAGTTGACCTTACTTTAGGGCTTGTCAAGTTACTTGTATTTTTTTTGGTGTTTTTACTTTAGGGCTTGTCATGTTACTTAACTTTTTTTTTGGTGTTTAGGGATTTTCAAGTTACTTGTCTTTTTTTTTGGTGTTTTTACTTAAGGGCTTGCCAAGTTACTTGTCTTTTTTTTGGTGTTTTTAGTTTAGGACTAGTCCAGTTACTTGTGTTTTTTTGGGTCTTTTTACTTTAGGACTAGTCCAGTTCCTTGTGTTTTTCTTGGGTCTTTTTACTTTAGGGCTAGTCCATTGGATAGTCCCAGTTTTTTTTTTATTTTTTTTTATTTTTTTTATTTTTTGTTTATTTTTTATTTTTTATTTTTTTTATTTTTTTATTTTTTTATTTTTTTATTTTTTTATTTTTTTATTTTTTTATTTTTTTATTTTTTTATTTTTTTATTTTTTTATTTTTTTATTTTTTTATTTTTTTATTTTTTTATTTTTTTATTTTTTTATTTTTTTATTTTTTTATTTTTTTATTTTTTTATTTTTTTCATTTTTTTATTTTTTTATTTTTTTATTTTTTTATTTTTTTATTTTTTTATTTTTTTATTTTTTTATTTTTTTATTTTTTTATTTTTTTATTTTTTTATTTTTTTATTTTTTTATTTTTTTATTTTTTTATTTTTTTATTTTTTTATTTTTTTATTTTTTTATTTTTTTATTTTTTTATTTTATTTTTTTATTTTTTTATTTTTTTATTTTTTTATTTTTTTATTTTTTTATTTTTTTATTTTTTTATTTTTTTATTTTTTTATTTTTTTATTTTATTTTATTTTTTTATTTTTTTATTTTTTTATTTTTTTATTTTTTTATTTTTTTATTTTTTTATTTTTTTATTTTTTTATTTTTTTATTTTTTTATTTTTTTATTTTTTTATTTTTTTATTTTTTTATTTTTTTATTTTTTTATTTTATTATTTTATTATTTTTTTATTTTTTTATTTTTTTATTTTTTAATTTTTTTATTTTTTTATTTTTTTATTTTTTTATTTTTTTATTTTTTTATTTTTTTATTTTTTTATTTTTTTATTTTTTTATTTTTTTATTTTTTTATTTTTTTATTTTTTTATTTTTTTATTTTTTTATTTTTTTATTTTTTTATTTTTTTATTTTTTTATTCTTTTATTCTTTTACTTTTTTACTTTTTTATTTTTTTGTTGTTTTATTTTTTTGTTTCTTTTTAACCATAAAATCAACATTTTTTGATTTCTTTGATTTTTTGGTTGATTCCTGTTTTTTGGAAGGTTAATTTGATTCATGGGTTATGTTGGTGCCATTTCATTCCATTTTTTTTTGGCTCACCCCGGTTGGGTGGCGTGTGGGATGCCACACAACTACATTTGAGACGTGTACAACTCCACACGGCTTGATAGTAGTCGTGTGGAATCCAACATGCCTTTGGACCAGGCTGGGTTGGCCGTGAAACTCTTTGATCCATGGGGGGTTGTACATGTCTTGGATTGGACCGTGTGGCATGCCACACGGCCCCTTTTGAACCGTGTCCACCGCTCAATGAGCTGTGAATTTAAAATTTCCCTTATTATTATTATTGTTTGGTTATTTAAGATATTAGAAAGTTTAACCAACATTCAAAGACCTTCCCAATATTTTCTTTAGATTTTTTGGATGTATCCTTTGACCTTAAAAAGTTCTGTCAAAAAACCAAAAAAATCAAAAAAATCAATTTTCTCATTGGACATGTGAATCCTTTTATTTTCCTCTTTAGTTCATTCTTTTAGTTGATTGAAGCTAGCAGAAAGCTAAAACAAAAGTACAAGAACGTTCAAATACTTCTTTCCAAATTTTCTTGATGTATCATTTACCTTAAAAAAATCCTTCAAAAAGCCAAAAAAAAACTCCAAAAATTCAATTTTCTGATTGGAATTTTGGACCCTTTTGTGGGCCTTTTTGGTTATTTGTTTTGGTTGATTCAAGATTTTATAAATTCAAAAAAACCATTGAAGATATTTTCAACTTTTTTTCAGAATTTTTGGATGTATCCTGGGCCTCCAAGAATTTGAATCCAATGCATAAACACTTCAAATTAACACATCAATTGCAATGTTTTTTTTACTACATCTGGAATCAAAATTTCTGGAAATTTTTTTAAAGAACTTTAGAATAGAATTCAAAATAACAATTAAAAATTTTCCTGAATGCTTGTGACATATTTTACCCCTCAAATAAAAGACAATGAGCATCATTCAACAGAAAAGGGTGTTCTCTCTTTAATATCCTTTTTTGTTTTTTTTTTCCCTAAAAAAAATAATGATAATTTAAAATATTTGAAGCTTTGGTTTCAAAGGGATTATTCAAAGCTTTCTAAAAATCATTTTTTGGTAATTTTTGAGGCACTATTTGTGTCTCAATAACCAAACAAAAAAAAGCATCACAATAAACCCCTTTTGGGTTCTGGGACTCTTCTTTGAGCCCGTTCACATGCATATATTCAACATGACTGAAAATCTTTTCCTGGGACTGTCAGGGATTTAACCTCTATTGCTGCATTGGGCCGTGGTTAAACCTGAAAAAAAACAAGACAAAACCAATTTTAAAATATATAAGGACTTATTACAACAGTAAAACTGTTAAAAGGCAATTCAACTCAAATAATAACAGAGTATTATGAGTAAAAGGCCACACCTTCATCTCTATAAAGAGATAAGCGAACTGGCTTCAATTGAATGAAGCCTAAAGGGGCTTTGTTTACAAGGTAAACTCAAACCATTTAAAGTAACAATTAATGTCACAACTCCAAAAGGACTTTCCACACAAACTTGGATTTGAGGGGTTGATTATTTGATGATTTTTATACTAAAGTTGAGGGCCCCAGTCAATCTTCTTCTTGTGGGCTTGTTAACTCTTGCTGTATACTGGATCAATAATAAATAATAAATAACTGAGGAAAGGGCTATTTGTTAAAAAACCCCCTCTTTTAAGGTAACAGGAGCCCTCAGGGGACTCAAGGAACCATCAGGGGAGTTCCAGGCTCTCCCTGGGTTTTTTCTCAAGGGCTCAAAACACCATGACATCATAGCCAATGATTAATAAAGAACTAGTACTCATTGGGTTGGATTTTCAAGGTAAAGTTTTCATTTAAATGTTCAAAAGGTTAGTTAATGGTCCTAAGACTTAGACATCAGTCAAATGGACAGTATAGAAGTCCTATAACCCCTCAAAATCATTTTATACCTTCATTTAAATATAGCTTGATCATGTATTTGCCTCTTAATCCCAAGTAACTTGGCATATAGTTTACATATAGAGTATGTATGCCCTTGGAAATGATTCTATTAGGTTTATACCTTACAACTAGGCTCTGAGCCCTCAGATTGGACGCAATCAAGGCTCAGTGGAGTTTATTAAAGTATAATTGGGGTGTATCAAATTATAATTACATCCCAAAGAGGGATAATATTAGAATATGTAATTTATCTATACAGAGTAGAGAGTATGGATTAATATAATTAACATTACTCACAACTGGACTCTGGGCCCTCTGTGTGGACGCACTCAAGGTTCAGAGCTGTATATTATATTAATAAATCCCAAAGGGGGATAAGATTAAATATTTAATTAATACATACAGAGTAGAGAGTATGGATTAATATAATTGCTATAACTCCTTCCCAAAGGGATGGAAAAATTTGGGAACTTCTAGATCAATAGTTATGACGCATCTGAGTCCTCATCACTTAATTTAAAGTTATATTTCATCCCCTTCTTGATAATATATATTATCAAGGTTTTAATTCCATAATCAATACTCATCAAAACATACTTACAAATTATTATGAAATATTATAAAAATTTAATGCATAATTATAAAACTAGTCAACAGTGCTGATTCTTGCCTCTATGGTGGGTTAAACCAGTGACCTTGGTATCAGATAATGGAGGAGGAGCCCAGCTCTTAGCCATTATACCAACAAGTCATTTGAGTTGTCCAGACATTGTGACAGCTACATTGTGACAGCTGTACTTGTCTTGTGGCTGACAGGTAACTCCACCCATCTTGAAGTGCTCCAATTATCTTATAAAGCACCCCCTTGACCTCTTCCACCCTCCCATTACCCCTACCACACCACACCACACCACACCACACCACACCACACCACACCACACCACACCACACCACACCACACCACACCACACCACACCACACCACACCACACCACACCACCACACCACACCACACCACACCACACCACACCACACCACACCACACCACACCTCACCACTCATCACCACACCACACCACAAACCACTTATCATCCATCACCACTCCTCAAAAAAAAACACCTCAACACTCCAGATACTTTCAAATAAATGCTTTTTACTTTTATATAAATTTACTGAATTCCTTTTTTCACTCAAATTATTCTCATTACATTTCTCAACTATCAAATTATATCTTCACTAAATTTTTTTAAAAGAAAATCTCTTTTTGCAATGGCTCAAGAAAACATCTACCCAATTTTCAGAAATGTTTCACCAGGACCTTCTACCATCATCTAACCTAATAAAACTAGTGATTCAACTCATCTTGCTCCTTCTTCATCTAATCAACCTCTTGATTCCACCCCTCTTGCCCCCCCCTCCTGAGCTATAATATAAACAGAGGGAGAAGCTGGTTGAAGCTATCCAATCATGGGAAAAGTCTCATGGATATGCCATATCTAGCAGAGTCTCCAATTGCAAGAACCATACCTCCACTTATCAATGAGATAAATCTGAGGAATATAAACCCAGCAAAGATACCACCAAGTTAAAAATTATGAATGACCAATTGTCCTTTCAGATTATCAGGAAATTCTTCCAAAAGATTGGGTGTCTGGGTGGTAAAGGTTATATGTCCAGAACATAAAAATCCACCTTCCACCAATCTTTCCACTCATCCCATCCACAGGAGAATCCAAGGGAAGCAACAGTAGATGGTTTAAAATTTAACCAAAGCGGGAGTCCCCCCATTAAAAATTCTAAAATCTATTATACAAAACTTACCATCTCCTGTCCATACAAGTCTCAATACCATTTACAATAAGAGATCCCAGATTCAAAAAAAAAATGCACTTGATGGCAAAACTCCAGTTGAAGCTCTCATACTTGAACTCTGTAATTCTTCCTTTTTCTACAAAATGACCAATATGGATAGAAAAATAACTTCCTTATTCATCTCCCACCCTGATTCCATAAAACTCCTCAATCTTTTCCCAACCATTCTAATGATGGACTGTACATATAAAAAAAACAAGTTTGTAATTCCCCTTCTTCATATTATTGGGGTAAACAATTATTCCAGAAGCTTCTCAGTTGCCTTCTGTTTTTATCTCAAGAAAAAAAACAGAAACATGAATGGTCCCTGACTCAACTTCAGGAAATCTTAGAAGATAAACAACCCAGTGTGATTGTTACAGACAAGTAACAAGCACTAATAAGTTCAATTGAAACCATTTTCCCTTTGTCTCATCAAATTCTATGTCTCTGGAATATTTAAAAAAATATTCAAACCCACTGCAGAAAGCGCTTCAAATATGAAAATGAATGGAAGATTTTTCAGAAACAATGGAATCATTCTTTCCATTCCCAATCTGTATGAACCTATCATAAAAACTTCACTAAAATTTCTGTGGTATGGAATGGTTCAACTTCTGACTATCTTCTTGAGACCTGGATTTCCTTTAAAAGAAAATTTGTCTCATATTTTTGCAACAAAAACTTTCACTTTGGCAACACAAGTACCTCCAGAATAGAAGGTCTTCACTTCTATATAAAATGGTTCATCAATTCCTCAATTGGCTCTTTCTATAATGTAGTTCAACACATATAAAATTCTATCAGCATCCAAGACCATGAGAGATCTATTGAAGCCTCTCAGCAAGAATTCAAGAATTTGATTGGTTTACCTCACTGTGTGGATCATATTTCTGGAAAAATCAGCCACTATGCCCTCAAAATGATTCAATTATTCCATCAAGTTCCTGAATCTTCAACCAATTGCAACAACTGTGATTACTCTTCTTACATGGGTATACCATGTATTCACAAAGTAAAATTGGCTATCAGAAAGGGTGAAATCTTCCAACTTGGAGATTTTCATACTCAATGGCATGTCAAAGCTCCCTTATCAGTAAGTTTTTTTTTCTTTCTTTTTTTTTTTGGGTTCAACCTCAAATTTATAATTTCCTGATTTATCTTGTTTTTTATTTATCCAGTTAACTCAGAAGCCTGATGCAACTTAATATTCAAAAAAAAATTGAAGTTCCAACCAGAGACAGTAATGCAAAACCCATATTTCACTCAACTGTTTGAATAATTCAGCAAGATGCCACCTGGAGAACAGCTACATTATCTGGGTGAAAGCAAGAAGGTGTGCAGTGGCAGATATGAAATTACCTTGATTCAAGAGCCAAATTCCACACAAATATCCAAAGTAAGAGGAAAACCCAAAGGAGCAGCCAATAAGTTCAAGAAGATCCCTCAGTCCCCAAGTAAAAGAGATCCATCTGGTTTTGAATATTTGGAAGAACCCAAGAGGAGAGGAAGGCCAAACAAGAAATTCATAGCAAATTCAAAGGTCAGTCACCATTTTTTGAAAAAATCAATATCTTTAGTGGTTGTTTTAAATATATAAAAGCTTGAATCACCAAAAAAAATGATCAAAAAGGTCAACAAAAGGATCCAAAATTCCAATGAGAAAATTGAATTTTTCAAGTTTTTTTTTTTTGGTTTTTTGAAGTATTTTTTTAAGGTGAATGATACATCAAAAAAGTCCGAAATAAATATTGGCCTGTTTTTATACTTTTCTCTTAAGCTTTGTGATAGCTTCAATCACCAAAAAAACAAATGAACTAAAAAGGCAAATAAAAGGATCCAAATGTTCAATGAGAAAATTGATTTTTTTTGTCTTTTGACAGAATTTTTTAAGGTCAAAGGATACATCCAAAAAATCTAGAAAAAATATTTGGAAGTTCTTTGAATTTTTTTTAAACTTTCTAATAGCTTAAAAAACCAAAAAAAAAAATAAAAAAAAATAGCCCAAATAAGAACTGAAAAACCAATTGAAAAATTGGTTGTTGCAGAATTTTTTTATTTTTGGATTCCATTTTTGGAGGGGTTTTAATGGCTGAAAAATTACAAAAATTTTTTCTGGGGGGTTTCAAAGCCAGGCTACAGAACTGAAGCATCAAAAATCCAAAAAAAAAAATCTTGAAATTATTATGAAATAAAGTATTTGTCCATGTAGCAGCAAAGGCGTGCAATGGTGGTTAAACATAATTTTCCATGAAATAAAGGATTGGGCCTGTGAGAAAATTAATTCCCTAATAATAATGATGATAGTAATAGTAAAGTTGGCAGGAGTAGTTATGAAATCAGGTAGGGAATATCAAAGAGTTGTTGGCTGTGAGGATGAGGAATAGGAATAGCATTGGATGAGATCATGAGAGGTCACCACATAAATTACCCAGGATGATTGGATTCAAGAGATGATGATGGATGTGGCAGAGGGTGCCCTACCACAGGTACTGATTGACAGCTCTCTGTCTCACTCAATCCAATCCACCAATAATCTCAGTCCAAGGATGATCCCCACCCTCTTAAAACTTCTTCTTCCACAACTTTACAGTCCCTCTGTCTATCCTATAGATTCAATCAAGAAATACCTGGTGATCCCCTCTGGAAGGATGGGATAGGGATACATTCAGACTCTCAATGACCATGGTTATCTACACAATCACTCTCTTTACCTTTCTAGACTTCAATCAAACTTCCCCCATGGATTCCAAATCATTCAGAAATCAGAAACAACTGGTAGAAGTATGCCAACATCCTGGTATCCCTATCTGAGTACACTACCAACCCATTGATCCCCTCAAGGCCATCACATCCAAGCCTCAAAGAAATCACCCCCCCCTTTTACAAGGAATAAGTGATAAAACTTCTGAAAAGGTTGGCCACTCTTCTGGTTGGTATCATTGCATCCCAAGACAAAAAGCTATCCATCCTTCCCTTCTGGAATCATACCACCTTGATCCTCCCTGGTGTGTGAGCCTTATGGGATCCAAGAACCCTGCTGATGAATATCTAGATGGGATTGATGGTTTAAAGTAACAAAAAAATCTCAAATTTCAACCTCAATCCTCAAGATCACATCCCACAGAGCTCTATAAGTAGTGCTTATAACACCCATGACATCTGATACTTGCACACTTGTAGCATTTGTGACCAAGGTAAGTCATCAGTCTGGGGGTTTGAATAGGTTGGGTGTATGATATTTGAGGGGGATCAAAAACAACTGATGATGAATCTCAGGATCAAAGGAAAAAAAGCATTTATGGGTTTCAAATGAGACAACTACTAGAGATCCTCAGAGGGGTTCCTGGAAACAACAAAGGAAGCCCCAAAGGGGGGTCTCATTGAACAAAAAGAAGCATAAAAAAAATTAAGGTGAAAATGAGAAAGGATCCATATGGTTAGATTACAGACCAGAGGGTGAAGGAGATCAAAATGCTTGTGGATGAGAAGACAGGGGTCAAAATCCATAGGCTGGTAAAGATAAAATCTTAAAATGAAGATAATAAACAGTCAGTGGAAGATTCATTTGATAGGATAAACATCACTTGTTTAGATATAAAAGTCTATTGAAATTTTAATTTATACATCCTCTAACCCTCTCACTTCTCATTGTAACTAATCCTCATCTCAAATTGCAAGTTGTAACAACTCAATCAGATAAAATCATTTTCTCCAATTATCTTCAGCCTCTTTTTTTATTCTTGGTATATATATTATGTTGAATCCCCTTTTCTATTTATTGCTTATTACTGTTTATTAAAACCTCTTCCAGATGTACTTTCATCCTTGTGGATGTCTAATGGCCCCAGCCTTTGGATGTCACCTACGGTTGTTTATGATTTTTCTTGATCTATGTGAGATTTAATTTGGGCCTCCTTTGTGTTTGCTTCTTTTTCTAAGCCCCACTTTTGGTCCCCTCCATAGTTTCACCTTTAAAACTCAAATTAATTCATTCTGTAATTCATACTTGTTTTCTTATTCTTATTTTTCTTTTAAATAATAATTATCCCTTCAAGAAAATTCATTTCAGGTTAAAATATAAAGGTGAGTCCCCTAATTCTATCCTTTGCTTAAATCTTTAACTTCATTCAAAATTTCTGTCAGGACTAATCTAACTTCACATCCAAATTAGCTGGAAATCTGAGGTTGATAGTAGAAGGAAATTCAAGAAGCTGAACAACTTAGGGAACACAGCACTCAAGACTCATAATATTGAAATAAATTAAGGATTCAGTTACTAAAACTGACATTTCAAATGATATTATTTCAGCAGGAGAGGTTAGGCTTTCAGAAGCCATTAGGTAGAATGTCAACATGAGTGAAATTTTACTTTATTAACCTGATTTTGGATAGGAGTTAGTATTCATGAGAGGATTTAGATCTTGTATAAATTATGATTAATCTCAAGAAAATCCTTTGGAATTATTTCCTGCGGTACTGAAGCATATACATTTCAAAACCAGAAGAGATTTTTCCACTATTCAAGAAAAGAAAAAAGAAGAAGAAGCTTGGCAATATCAAAAGGCTCTGTTTGGTATTAAGTTTCAAGCTTGAAAACAATAAGGTTGATTTCCTCACCAAACCACATCATAAATCAACTCTGCTTTTGAAAAAAACTCTTCAGCTTCAGCTTTTTTGTTTTTTTATTTTTTTTATTTTTTTATTTTTTTATTTTTTTTTATTTTTTTATTTTTTTATTTTTTTATTTTTTTTATTTTTTTATTTTTTTATTTTTTTATTTTTTTTTATTTTTTTATTTTTTTTTGTTTTTTTGTTTTCTTTTCTTTGTTTCTGTTTTTGTTTTTTGTTTTTTTGTTTTTTGTTTTTTGTTTTTTTTGTTTTTTTGTTTTTTTGTTTTTTTATTTTTTATTTTTCTGTTTTTCTGTTTTTTTTTTTTTTTTTTTTTTTGAAAAAAAAGAATAAAAAAAAATTCCAGGCCCAGGCTATGATCATGCCAAAAAGAATCACAAACCACACAAAAATGATGCCAAAAGGCGTTATTTTAGCAAACAAATTTCTAGGATGATGCCAACAGGAACTGTTCCCATCACATTATAGCATTTTTTTTCTGCTGAAATCAAGCCTTCTGGAATGGTGGCCTTATTATCCCACACCATGGGATGGGATAATAGTTTTCTCCCCCCCCCCTCAACATGCCACACCATGGCATGGGATAATAGGCACCTCCCCCACAGCCATGCCACAGAGGGGTGGGGGTCTGGCCCTTCCAGCCACCCTGCCATCAAAAATTTCAGCCAGCGCTCCACAGTTTTGACAGCCTGGTCAAAACCACTGAAAAACCCCACTGGAAGTGTCAACAAAACTGTTTAAACCCACTTCAGAGGGGCAGTTTTGACAAAACCATCAGGAAACTCATGGGTTTAAACCTTACACAGAGTTGGGTGAGGTGGTGGTGATCCTTCCTCCCTTTTTTTATTTTATTTTATTTTAATTTTTGTTTGGTTGATGATAAATTCACAGCTCCAATTGTATGGGAGTTTTTTAGGGACCTACACACCCCATTTGAGCCGTGGGGACCCATAGACAACTATAAAGGGCCGTTCCAAACATGCGCAACCCCCGGGGGGTTGTATAGGAGCTTTTTACCCCCCATAAACAGCAATTTTGAGCCTTTTACCCCCGTACAGGGCTTGAATCTGCTGTTTTCAGGGGTGCGCAACCCCCCAGAATTTGTGCCAGAATTTTGGGCACCCCCTGGACCACGCTTGGGTTCCCTCAACCAAAATTTGGGATCAATGTATACTATTTGGGACAGTTGGACCACACCTAGAAATACCAAAGCAAAATTAAAGTGAACTAAAAGTGAAATAAATTGAAGTATCCTAGATATTAAAGTGAAATTTGACACATCTTTCTTAACTCAAAAGTGAGCAAACTTTGAGGTTGTTCATTTGAAAGTTGGGTTGAATACTGAAGTAGCATTTCAATTTTTTTGCATTATGGGAACAGTGGCAAGCCCTCCTTGTGACATGGCTGTGTTGAAGGAATACATCAATAGTGCCATTAACAAAGCTTTGTAAAAACAGTATTTGGGTAATGAAACATTGGAAGCCCCTATTGCATCCTCATCTAGGGTGACAATTGAGGAACAAAATGTTTCACAGTTGTATTTGACCTCTGGTTGTGATTAAAATTTTATGTTACTGAGTTCTTTTCCTGATTTAATTTGATTGAAACTAATTAAGGGATAGTAATTATCAAACTATGAAACTATGAAACTATGACACCTATGAAACTATGAAAATAACCAATGAATTTTTACTAAACCCAATTGAAACACCTCCGGTGAGAGCCTTTTGTACTAGGGAAGAGGTGCAAAACTATTGTCAAACATGGGCTATGAAGCATGGTTATGCTCTGACATTTTTTAACTCAAAGAAAGATAAATATGTGGATTTGGCCTGTGATTGACATGGTTCCTAATTGAGGAAACTCCTTACCAAATGGTCTTGGAAAAATCACACAAGGAAGGTTGGGTGCATGTTTTAAACCATGCAAGTTGAAAAAAAGACAGACCCCTTGTGGCAACTCTCCTACAAAGAAACTCAACATAACCATCAACCATCAGAACATCCCTCTGTGCACCCTCAACGGAGGAGAATCACTGGGGTGGCCTTAGACAATCTAATAGAAGGCATGAATGATGGGCTCAATACGTTCAAACTTAAGATAAAATTGAGCAAGATTGATGGCTGCAATTATGTTGATGACTGAAAAATCTATAACACTAAGCAGAAGGTAGCGCTTGAAGAACTGAAGGGGAAAAGTGTTATGGACATACTCTATGAACAGCTTGAAGAATCAAGTTGGATTCATTGGTCAAAATTCAGTGGGGAGGGTCACTTAGAGGCCCTATTCTTGTCCCATCCAGAGTCATTAAATATTTCAAAAAAATTCCATCATATTTCCATGTTTGCTTGTACTTATTAAAAAAATAAGTAAAAAATCCAGCTATTGCATGTTGTAGGAATGAAAGACAACTGGAAAACTTTCACAAAAAATCTTTTTTCATAACAAAAGAAACATTTGAGTTCTACAGTTGGTCTGTAAATGCATTAAAGGAGTGGGCTTGTGATCCTGAGACACTTCAAAAAGTATTTGTTACAGACAGTGAAAAAGCTCTGATTTGTGAAATTGAATCTAGTTTCCTAGAGTCATCAAGAAAACGTTGCACTTGGCACTTGTCTAAAAACATAAAAGAAAACTGCAAAGGGCGCTTTGTTAATGAAGTTGAAGGATGGAAAAGCTTTATGAATCTATGGGCAAAGTACAGGGCCTCAAAGACCAAGGTGGAGGTGGAGGTCAATGATGCAGAACTCAGAGTAGGTCCAAATCACTGCTTCTTATTCTTCCTAGTTTTGGGTTCTTACCTTTTGACTTATATGGTGTTTCTTGAAAGACTATGAGGATGTGCTTGAGTATATGGAAAATAATATTTTGCCTATCAAAGCAATGTTTGTAACTGTGTGGACTTGTATAAACCCAGATTTTGTAAACAAAAAAACTTCTTGGGTTGAAGGGGCCCATGCTATTCTCAAACAATTCCTGGAAAACTCTATGTTTGGAAAAAACTTGACAAAATTTTGTTGAATCAAATCAAATTGGTTCATGCATCACTAAACAACTCTTGAATTAAGTTAGGGACAGTTCTCCCAACTGAACTGTTACCATTGGGATAAAAATTGTCTTTAGAGGCAATTCAGCTTATAAGGGAACAATTCAAGAAGTTCAAAAGTGATCATGATGGAATAGTGTGTACCAAGTCATACTCCAAGACTATTGGTTTGCCCTGTTCCCACCAAATAGGTGACCGTCTAGCATACAGAGGATTCGTGGTAGCCAAAGATGTTCATCCTCAGTGGAGGTTGGACTATGAACCTTGCAGTTCTTGTTCTGTAAGTTGGCTTAAGTTTGATTGTTCAAATCACTATGCAATTAATGCTTTTTGATTAATTATTTGTAATTCACTAATGGTTTATCCTTTTGAATTTTTGAAGTGCAACGTGGAAAAAACGCTGAGCATTCCTCAGTTACATGAAAAATTGAATGCAATGATATTAGAATCTTCATATCATGAGAAAGGCGGCCTATTGAAGTATATCATTTGGAAGATCACAAACTATCAAACAAAGACAAGACTTGAACCTAAAGTTTTACAATCAAGTAGGGGCAGGCAGAAATTGACATATATGCAAAGAGAACCATCTTGGTTTGAGAATGTTGAAAAACAACTCAAGCGGGAAAAAAGGACTAGAAGGGCTCCAAATAAGAAAAGAAGAAAGATGGTAAGTTTTTTCTTTTGGAAAATTTTCAGTTTTGGGTTTAATTAACCAACAAACTAATGATGAATGGTTAGTCAAATTCAGCAGGATCAAAATCTTCATTTTATAGTTCAGAGGAAGACACTGAAAGTTAATTGGGATCAATTAATTTGGAATCAGAATCCTCTTCAGAGGAAGAAAATGTGCAGCACAGCTCAACCAGAAGCTCCTCTTTGGTGACTATTCATTTCATTGATGTGATTAAAGAAATGAATACTAAGTTAATTTTGATTATAGGAAATGAATTTGAAATACCTCAATCAAATACCCAAGAAACTCCATAAGTTCTTGGTTGGGGTTTGGGATCCAATTGGAGATGGGAATTGCTGATTTAGATTCATTTCTAAATCTCTTGGTTACAATAAACATGGATTTTTTTAAGTGAGAAAGGAAATGATTGAAACATTAGAGAAACATAAATCCTGCTACATTAACATGCGTGGTGGTGCAAAAGAGATAGAAAAGATTAAACAAAGTCTTGATTTTGAAGACATCAATCAAAAGATTCCCTCTTCAAAATGGTTGGCTAAACTAGATATGGGAAAAATATTAGAAGACACATACACTAGACCTACATGTTTCATTTCATTGGAGTCATTTTTTTCTTATACTTCAATGAAAAATGATGTTGCAGATCAATCATAACTTGAATTTTTTTTTTGTAAACAATAACCACTGGATTCTATTGGTACTTGATGGAGAAATGATTCCAATACCCCCCATTGTAGCAAAAATGTGTTCCCTGATTTCTAAAAAAGCCTCTGGTTGGTTTTATCATCTCAAAGATCAACTGAAAATGTATTCTGGATTATAGAGATTATAGACTTTGACTTCATTTACTCATCGGATTTCATATAAATTTTAATTCTAATGCAGCTAAAAAGTTCTATCAATACAAAGGGTTATCACATTTTAAACATCATTATGTTGAGTATTTTGAGTTAAAATCATTATATTGAGTGTTTTGAACAAGAGTTTAATGGAAAGTCAGTTCAACTTGTGTTGGGATCATTCCATCATAAGGAGTATTTTGCTCCTTATGATGGGATCAGCTCAGCACAAGTTGAACTTTCTTTTTTTTGGTGCTTTTAGTTTAGAGCTAGTCCAGTAAATTGTGTTTTTTTGGGTCATTTTACTTTAGGGCTAGTCCATTGGATAGTACCAGTTTTTTTTTGTTATTTATTTATTTATTTATTTTTTTCAACCAAAAAATGAACATTCTTTGATTTTTTGGTTGATTTCTGTTTTTTAGGAAGGTTTATTTAGTTTATGGGTTATGTTAGTACCCTTTCATTCCTTTTTTTTGGCTCACCACAGTCTGGTGGCGTGTGGGCCGTGCAGTTCTTTGACCCATGGGGACATGGACACGGCTTGAATGTGGTTGTGTGGCATGCCACATGGCTCATTTTGAGTTGTGTCAATGGCTCAATGGGCTGTGAATTTAAAATTACCGTTTTGTTTTTGTTTTTGTTTTTGTTTTTGTTTTTGTTTTTGTTTTTGTTTTTGTTTTTGTTTTTGTTTTTGTTTTTGTTTTTGTTTTTGTTTTTGTTTTTATTTTTATTTTTATTTTTATTTTTATTTTTATTTTTATTTTTATTTTTATTTTTATTTTTATTTTTATTTTTATTTTTATTTTTATTTTTATTTTTATTTTTATTTTTATTTTTATTTTTATTTTTATTTTTATTTTTATTTTTATTTTTATTTTTATTTTTATTTTTATTTTTATTTTTATTTTTATTTTTATTTTTATTTTTATTTTTATTTTTATTTTTATTTTTATTTTTATTTTTATTTTTATTTTTATTTTTATTTTTATTTTTATTTTTATTTTTATTTTTATTTTTATTTTTATTTTTATTTTTATTTTTATTTTTATTTTTATTTTTATTTTTATTTTTATTTTTATTTTTATTTTTATTTTTATTTTTATTTTTATTTTTATTTTTATTTTTATTTTTATTTTTATTTTTATTTTTATTTTTATTTTTATTTTTATTTTTATTTTTATTTTTATTTTTATTTTTATTTTTATTATTTTTATTTTTATTATTTTTATTTCATTTTCATTTCATTCTTATTTTATTTTCATTTTATTTTATTTTATTTTATTTTATTTTATTTTATTTTATTTTATTTTATTTTATTTTATTTTATTTTATTTTATTTTATTTTATTTTATTTTATTTTATTTTATTTTATTTTATTTTATTTTATTTTATTTTATTTTATTTTATTTTATTTTATTTTATTTTATTTTATTTTATTTTATTTTATTTTATTTTATTTTATTTTATTTTATTTTATTTTATTTTATTTTATTTTTATTTTATTTTTATTTTTATTTTTATTTTTATTTTTATTTGTATTTGTATTTTTACTTTTACTTTTATTTTTAGGGAAATTTTAAATTAACAACTCAAATGAGTTTTGTACACAACTCAAATGGGACGTGTGACATGCTACACAACTCTGATTGAGTTTAGTAGCCTCCCCAAAACTTGAATTTAGTTTTGTAGCCCCCAAACAATGATTGGGTTTTGTGTGGCACCACACACAACTACATTTGAGTTGTGTGGGGTTGTACACAACTTGAATGTATTTGTGTGCCTTGCCACTCAACTAAAAGGGTTGTGGGCCAAAAAAATAAAAATTTAAAACAAACTAACTAAAAATACAAAAAAAAAAACAGAAATCAACCAAAAAATCAAAAAATGTTAATTTTTTGGCTGAAAAAAAAGAAAAAAATTATATTACAATAAATAAAAAATAAAAAAAATTGAAGACAACAAAAACATCAAAAAAAAATTATTTTTTGATCAAAATTGAAAAAATATTAAAAAAGAAAAAAAATCAAAAAATACAAGTTCAACTTGACTAGCCCTAAAGTAAAAACACCAAAAATTACATAAAAAATGAAAGAGTCTATGGAGAAGCCCTAAATTTTAAGTGGCACAAAATACAAGTTCAACTTGACTAGCCCTAAAGTAAAAAAACCAAAAAAAAAACAAGTTCAACTTGTGTTAAGCTGATCCCATTGCAAGAAGTAAAAATACTCCTTATGATGGGATCAGCCCAACACAAGTTGATCTGACTTACCAATAAAATCTCATTCAAAATACTAAGAATGATGATTTTCACAATGTGATAACCCTTTATATCAATAGAATTACAAGATCAGCACCAGAACCCAAACCCAAATGATGAAATTAAAATGATGTCTATAAATTAGAATACAATTTGAGTTGATGTTTGAGGTGATCAACCCAACCAGAGGCTTTTTTAGAAATGGTGGAATGTGGTTTGGAAACTATGGGTGTGATTGGAACCACATATCCCTTAAGTACAAGCTGGACCAAATGGTTATTATTAACAAATGAAATGAATATTAGGTCTGATGCTTCTTTTACACCCATTTTCATAGGAGTATAAGTACAAAATGAATTCAATGAAATGAAACATATTGGTCTTCCATAAGTATCAGCTTTTATTTGACCCATATCCAACTTTACAAGCCATTTTGAAGAGGGAATCTTTTCATTGATTTAATTAAAATTAAGTCTTTTTTCTATCTTTTCAACATTGTTAATGCTTCCAAGGATCTTAGAATAGCACACCTTATCTTTCCTCAATGTTTCAATCAATTACTTTTGTACATTGAACCATCCATGCTAATCATACCCACGTGATTTAGCAATGACTATAAATACACAATTCCCATCACCAATGTGATGCCAAACTTCCTGCAAGAACTTATGTAAGTTCTCAGGTATTTTATTGAGGTATTTCAATTTTGGTTCCTACAATCAAAAATTAATTATCCAAAATACTAATCTCATTGAAGAAATTGATACTCAGGAAAGATGATATCACAACTGCCCCTGGCGTGCAAGGGGCTGAAGGCACAGGCACTACTACTCATAGAAATCAAGGATGATTTTTTGGGATTGAAATGAAGAAGATGAGAGGAGGATTAAAAGTGATGAGAAGATGGAAGGATGGAATGGAGAAGTCCAGGAGGGGGTTTTTGAATCCTATAATAGTAAAACCAGGAAGGGGCAAGGTGATATGAGTTAAGCAGGCTGGGTGAAGGATGTCTTGTGCTGAGATGACACCTACTGGCAGAGGGACTAACCATTAATAATTAGTATAATGATTCCTTGAGGGTAATTAGTCCAGGATGGAAGGAGTGACCAGTATATGTGAGAACTGAGAAGGAGGCCTTGAGGGATGAGTGGCTGGTGTTTCAGGTTGGAGTTCCCATGGTATTACATGTTGACTGATTGAGCTGGAGGCTTTATTTGACTGATTGGGTGATGGGCCTGTCCAGGAAGACTTGAAATGTTCTGATCTTTAGTCCTGGGGGTATGGGCTGAACAGACAGTGGAGAGTATGTACTATTTATATAATAAGTGTAATATGTAGTAACTCCTATACCAATTGGGTTGAGGAGAGATAAAGGGTTTACCAAGTAATAGAGAGGGAGGTAGAGAGCCTGGGAAGATTAACTGAATCACATGACACAGTGGTGAGGTGTACATGGACATAGAGCATATACCATACAGGGAGATGCTGAACTTGGTGGAAGAAGATGTAGACTCCAAGGTATGCAGTAGTAGTATCCAGTGGAAGGTACAGAAGTAGGTGGTTTGGGGTTTTATCTGAGATTGAAGTGGATGAATGGTTGGATTGGTTGAGTTGAAGAAGTGTCAGGACTGTGGTCATGACAGATGAGCTTCTGTTTGATCCCTCCATTTCTTCTTCCTCTAAAAAGGATTCTGAGTCCAAATGAAGTGAAGCTAATTCACCTTCACTATCTTCCTCTGAAATATAAAATTCAGATTCTGATCCTGCGGAATTTGACTAAAAATTATCATCAGATCATCATCAGTTCATTAAACCAAAAAAAATGAACATTTCACAAAAGAAAGGACTTACAATCTTTTGTCTTTTATTATTTGGTGCCCATCTAATTCTCTTTTGCCGCTTAATTTCCTTTTCAAAATTTTCAAATCAAGAAGGATCTCTCTGTGTATCTGTAAATTTTGGGCAACCTCTACTTGATTGGAAGACTTTTGGTTCAAGTCTTGGCTTTGATCAATAATTTGCAGTCTTCTGAATCATGTACCTCAACAGCTTGCAGTGATATTGTTCAGGCTATCCCAAGATCATTGAACTGATCTTCTCATTTAACTGAAGATTGTTGAGCATCTCATCAATATTGACCTTCCAAAATTCAAAAGTTCTTGAGATTGTTGAGCTAATCTGCTGAACATGTTTCAGTCTTTCATTTTATTTCATATTACTTGATTCATTCTGTTTCTCATACCTATATTCGCGTGCTCTGAGTCAAGTTTGCACAGTGTGCCTCCTGCACTTTGGGTGCAGAGACTCTAGACCTGAATTTCTTCTGCCAAACTATCTAGTTAGCCTGTTCCAGATCCGTGGCTGCTGATATCATCACCTGAACAACCAGGTGATCTAGCACTCATGGGTCTTGGATCATTTAAGTTTTTTTTGATCTTTCTGGACTTCTCAAAGTTTCTTTCTAATCTTGTGTTGTCTCATTCTCCTCAGAGGTGGTGTGTCAAAGGTTTTAGTGTGGTTTTAGCTGTCAGGCTGTTCACTTCCCTATGCTTCCGGTCTTTTCAGGTGATTTTCACAGTTGTCTCAGTTGTTATCTCATCATTACAGTTGTCTTTAAATCCATCCTGAAATATATTCTTTTCAGAATTCTCAAATTTAACAGATTTACAGTCCCACAGACTCAACTGAACTTGACCAGGAACAATTTCTAAAACAAATGAGGCCAAAGGAGAATCCAAGAAAAACATTCCTGTACTCTCAGAAGAAAACTTTGCCGCTTGGTTTCTACAAATCCAAGGCTACCTCCAACAAAAAGTTCTCCTAGAAGTGGTTCTTGATGAAATTGGTAAAAATTGAAACACTAACCTTCAAAAGAAATAATATTAAGCGGCTAAAATAATCATCCAGCACTTGGGAAACACAGAGTTTGATTCCATTGATACTGGGAAAAACAATGACAATCCTAACACCATTTGGAAGGCTATCCCCAATTGATAGGCTTCCCAATCCTCATACAATTGTGGTTGACTGTTTCTTAGTTTCATCAGATACCAATATCAAGGAAGCTTGACCCACTAAATAAGCAAATGCAGAAAACTTATGAACAAAATTTCCATGGTGAAACTCAAGGTTCCTCAAGACATACTTAGTTACACAATCCTGGCCAAACTTCCAATGAATTTCCATCATATTGTAGACACTATCTTATTAAAAAACAAAATTCTGAAGAGTCCTACTAACATCCTCAACAAGCTCCAAGATGTCATTCACCTTGAATTGGTCAGATTGGGACCCATAAATATGCCACAGGACAAGACAAGCTCCACTGAACTTCTGAAGACAAAACAAAAAAGCTGGAAAACTGGGCCCAAACCTCCATGTACTAAAGGCTGCCAAAATCCCCTAGCCAATCACCCTGAGCATAAATGCTGGGCATTTCACCCTCACCTCAGACCCAATTGAGACCAACCAAAATACAACCATCATGAAGGGATTACAGAAGACCCATTGTAAAAATCCAAATGGTGCTGAGCTGCAGCCAGTTCTGTGGAGGGGAAAAGTTGCTGTTTAGGCTGCCCTCCTGAGTGTTACAAAAATATTTAAGTGTAACCAGAATCAAGATCCAGAACCTTTTAAATAAGGAATCAATGGAAAGGATGAATTTGATAGTAGTTGGTAGCAATGGAACAACACTATCTGAGGCAAGATGGTGGGGTAAAATACTTGAACAAACAAGCCAAAGTTTTTTTCAGAGTTCAATAGAACAAGGCAGCTTTAATTAAAAACACCCACAGGCTAATAACTCTGGTTGTCAGCAGAAGATTAGGAAAGATCAAATCAATAACAACCAACCTCCAGGTTCTCAATGAACCTGCCCAACTCTGCGTAATCAAGCGCTTGAAGGGTACAAGATAACTGTGGGTGGCCGTACAAAACAAATCAATTTTTTTTGTGAAGCTCTAGAAGCCAAGCAGTAACAAATTCAAACAAGAATAACTCAGCACTTCTCAAGGGACTCAAGAATAGCATGGAATTTAACTTCAAAAAAAAATTAAAGGGAGGTTTAAAACTCGAGGTTTCAAGCTTAAATAAACCACTCAGTCAAACGTGACTGGTTCTGGAAAGGCAATCAAATGAATGATAAATACCAAAGTGGTCAGAGAAAGGGATCAAAGGAGTGGCTTAAGACACTCAAGAATTCAACCCAATGAATTCTTCTTCAACCAGGAAGGCTATTGGTTGGTGATAAGGATCAGCTCACAGAGGATGGATCAAAGTATTTGATTATGGAGGCTCAAGGATCAAGAGGCAATCAAAAGATATACCCAGGATAAGGATGCTCAGAAAGGGGAAGCACCCCAAGGATTGATTACTTAGATGATGATGGATGATTCAATGATAAGATGCATGATGGGAAAAAAGGCAGGGGAGAGCCCCTCCTTTTATGGGAAAGAGACCCTGTTGACTATTTAAAATTGACAACTACAACAGAGAGGAATTTTTTTTTGATAATAGTCATGACAATAAAAAAACAATGATGGTGACAGGAAATCATGAAATGTAAAAAAATATATGAGGGAAAAACAAAAAACAACCTTCTTCAAGGGTGAAAGCAGACAAAAGATGAGCATCCGCGGGTTGGCAGATGAGCCGCAAGGGGATGAACATCCCCAAAAGCGCAGACGCGGGGACACGACAGCGGTCATGGATGATGGATGGCAACAGGCAGCAGAGGTAGTCAATCAATGGTTGAGGAAGATGGAACAAATAGGCTTGTTTGTTTGATGGCCATCTATTGTTGATTAGCCTCAACAAGTCAGCAGAAAACCACCCGCAAGGGGTGATCAACGGCTGACAACCGGCTTTTTCCATTGGTGTTGGAGATTGAGAGCAAGGATGGATTGAGTGGAGGAGGGGGGTAGGGATTGATGGTGATGATGAACTGGAGATTTGGGTGGCTTGGAATTTGATCCAATGGGTAGATAACTAATTTATTTGGGTTGCAAGTAGGCCTAGGATCTCATCACTCAAGTCGGATGGATCAGTGATGGTTGTGGTGATTGATTGGATGTGCTTATGAGGTTTTTTGATCAGACCAAATCAATGACCTAGGAGAGAATCAGAGTGGGAAGGGTTTCTGGGTTGAAATAAGAGAAGGGATTGATGAGACCGGAGTGGTTGGGATGGATGATGGTTGTAAGTTGTGCAAAGGATGAATCCAAGCTAGGAGGAGGTGATAGTTGTTGAGGGGAATGATCACTTGTGCTTGGTCCAAAAATTTGGGCTGCAAGCGCAACAAGGAGGGATTGAACAGAGGATCTGGGAATTGGAGCGCCTGTAGGCCCTTCCTAGAGGGCTAGGCCAGGAAGAAGTTGGGAAATGGGAAAGAAGGATAGTACCCATAGCAACAAAAGAATTTTTTTTTGATGCTAGGATAAAAAACTAAAAAAAAAACTTTTTAAACTTTTCCATCTTTTCTTGAGGTGCACCAAATTGGTCACCAAATCTCTCCCCAACTTACATATTGTCCCTAGTCTGCATCTTGAATTTGAAGATATTAATAAAAGGAGGAATACAAAGAAATTTAGACAGAAGAATGGCCATTTCTTGATCTTGAGAGTGATTGAAAAGTTTAAAAATATCTTGATCCATCCAAGAGAGCCCTAGAAGTGGAAGGAGAAAAACAATGTGGCCATCCCAGGTGCTCATGTATGTGGCATAAAGCAGAGTTTTACAAAAAAAAATGCAGTAGATGACCCTGGTGGTGCACAATTGGGAGGACTTAGTTTGACCCCAAATGCCCCCCATGACAATTAAACCTCTTGAATTCATCAGCAGAGAACCTTCTGGCCAACTGAGTACCATCCAGTTCTTCCAAAATGTAGGATCCACCTCTGACTTGATGAACCACCCAATAAGGACCATTCCAAAAATTTGAAAAGAGCTTTCCCCACTGAGTCTCCAAGGATTGATTATAATCCAAAACTAGATCACCAGGATTTAAGGGGTTCCTGATTTGATTTGCATGCTTATCTTCCCAATACTGAACTGATTTTTCCCTTGATTCTATCATTTTCTGATGAGCTTTGTCACAGATGTCTTCACCTTGTTCCAGTTGCTTGGATCTGGAAACTAATAGGTCAGTGGTTGAGGAAACCTGCTCCCATTAGATACCCAGGAAAGATTCCATTTCAAGATCAAGAAAAAGGACGGCCCTCTGGCCAAAAATGATTTTGTGAGGTGATTAGCCAGTTGTCTGTTTAGTTGAGATTTGATCAGAGAAGAGAACCAGAGGAAGAAATTTGAAAAAATTCTTTCCAATCTCACCAGCCAGTTTGACAATAGCAGCCTTCAAAGGAGCAAGGCCTTGTTCCACCATACCTTGGCCTTCCAGATAATAAGGAGTAGTAACCTGATGTTGTCCAGGAATTGATTGGATCATTTCAGCAACATTGCCACCAAATTCAGAGCCACCACCAGTAGAATAAGATTGAGCCAAGCCATAAAGCATTGTCCAGTTCTCATAAAGGAAAGCTTCCACTGATTCAGAGCTGAGATTCTTAAGGAATTTTGCTTTGACCCATCCAGAAAAATCATCTCTAGCAACAATGAGATACTTAGAACCACCTGCCTTAATATGAACCACAGCCATAGCAATCCTTCCAAAGACAATAGAATCCCCAGTAGGATAACAAATTTTATCTGGGCACCTAAGATCACGTTTCTGACAAAATTCACAACCCCAGCACCATTTAGAAATTGATTTCTTCAGTGATGGCCACCAGAATTGTTTGGATATGTGAAAAGAAGTTTTGGTTTCCCAACAATGACCAAGACATTCATGGAGGCTTTCAAGGATCAAATATTGCTTAGAAGGGATAGTAACAAAAATAAGATCACAAGGATTTCCTCTTTTCATAAGCCTAGAAACTTGGACAAAGAAATTAGAGGACTTTCTTTAAAGGGATTGAAATTATTTTGGCGGAAAGATCAGGGGCTCTTTGGAGAGTTGAAAGGTACTGCTCTAATTTAAACCAGAAACCCTGCTGAAAGCCAGAATAATCTTGAGAGGAGAAAGAGAAGACAGGTCAAATTATATGTTCCTCCTTGTCAAGATCCATTCCAAAATCCAATTCATTATCTCCCCAAGGATGTTGAGATAAACCATCAGGCATGGTGAAAGATTCTCCAGGCCTGTGAACAATATAAAAAGAGAATAACTTAATAAAATTCACCCAATGGGTCATAGGAGCATTTGGAAGGCTGGGAGCATTGATCATTTCAATGATGGATTGAGTATCTACTTTTAATTTGAAATTTTGACCACAGAGGACTTTTTGAAGTTTCTTCAACATTGGAGCCATGCCGCAGAGTTCCAGTTTTGTTTGAGAGTATCTGGATTCCACATCTGAAAATAACAAGTATTCATAAAGAGCAGGACGGTCCCAACCATTTTCATCTTCCTGAGTAAGGACAGCCCCAACAGATTGATAACTAGAATCAACAGCCAGCTTGATCTTGACAGTTCCAGGTCCATAAGAGATCTTTTTCAAGACCATGTCTTTACCAACAATCATTTTGAGAAACTGGAAAGAATTTTGACAATCTTGGGTCCAAATCCATTCAGCTTCTTTACTGGTTACAAAATGCAAAGGGGTACAGATTTTGGATAAAGATGGAATGAAGATTCAAAAATAAGTGACAACACCAAGAAAGCCTCTAAATTCAGTGGGATTTATTGGAGTGGGCCAAGAGATGATCTTGTTTAATTTGGATGGTGCCATCCTTCTTCCTTCCTTGCAGACCACATGGCCAAAGATTACCACAGCAGGGACACAAGCAGCCAATTTGGATTCAGAAACAGTCAGGCCCAATTCCTTGATTTAAAACAGAATCCTTTGCAGAGTAGTAGCCTATTCACAAATGAATCAACCAATCCCTGTATTCCAAAATAAGAGCTCATTATCATCATCAGACACTGGACCTTTAATTCCTCCATTGTCAATAAAGATCACAGCATGGTCAGAAATTTCATCCTGGAGGATCCTTATCATCTGAGCCTGATAGACCGCAACAAAATTGGTGGCACCTTGAGGCAATTGAGTAAGCTGGAATCAACCAAGAGGAGTATCAAAGGTAGTGAGAGGACAAGAGATAGGATGTAGAGATTTTTTGTTGTAGCCACCCATAATTTCCCCCAAACCATAGCAAGCCCTCCCAGAAAAAGATTCCATGAATTCTTCAGTAGCAGGAGGAACACCAGATTCTTTAATTGCAACTTTGTTGAGAGGTTGGAGATTGTAAACTACTCTAAGTTTGCCATTACTTTTAAGGACGCAGAAAACAGGGCTGGAATAACTGGAAGTGGACTTTTCATATAAACCAGTATGGAATTGATCACAGATCAACTTGATAAATTTATCAACTTTAGCATCAGGGATCAGAATGTTTTTCTTTTGCCAAGGATTGTGCTCAACTAGGGGGATAATTTAAGGAAGACCATAGGATTCTTTCAAGAGACCTCTCTCTTCTTCACAGAAGGCAATAGAATTTTCCCTCAGATATAAGACATTTTTTATCAAGTTCAACTCATCAGGAAGAAGCCATCCATCTGGGCCAAATTCTTCCACTTTCAGAGATTCTTCAGTGACACAACCACAAGGAACAAAGGGACCAGCAAGAGATCAAGATAAACCACAGTAAGGATCACGGGATAAGGGAGGGCACATGAGGGGAGGATTAAGATTGAGGGGCATAGGCTGGTTGACTGGTTGGATCCTTTTTGCAACTGGCTTATACTTGGTGGAAAAATAGAGAAGTTCCTGTTACCTCCAGCCATTGACCAGCAAGACCTGACTGCAAAAACTGAGACCAAGTTCCAACATTTTCCACATCCTATGTTGTGAAAAATCCTCAAAGGGTGCCTTTTCCATAAAAGAAGAACCAAGGGATAATATTTTGCTCATGGGTGTGGCACAAAGTAGAGTTTAAAAAATGATGGTAGAAGAATACCCTGGCATTTCATAATTGGGAGGACTTACTTTGACCCCCAAGTGCCTCCACTGAAGTCCATATTCCTCCATACCAAAACCAGTAAGAAGAGATTTAAGATCAGGATATAGTTTATACTCATTGCAGAGATTTGAAACAGAATTAAAGGAAGATTGAACAGGATTAAAAGAAAAAGGAAAAATAAGAAACCACAGATACAGAGAGAGAGGGAATATTTTTAGGATTTTCCATTTTGACATGTTTTTAATTTTCAATACTTTCCAGATCAGAAGAAAATGATGATAAAAATGAAAAATGAGCCTCTGGGATGAAAGTTGTTCCTTGATTTGAAGTTTGAGGCTTTGAAGGACTAAAACTATCAGTAGAATAAACTAATCCACTAAAAAATGAGAGGAAAAGGTTTCCTTCTGCTTCCCCTTTAGAACTGATTTAGGAGGATGACAAGGGAAATCTCTTTACCAACAAACAGAATCCAAAGAGCAGAGAGGAACTTCAATATTCCTTCCATCAGCATCAGGGAGAAGGATTCTCTCCCCAAATCAATCAGAAAACATCAAGTTAGCACCAAAATCCATTAAGAATGGTCAACGCAAGATCATAGTTCCTTCCAAACAAGTAATCCAAAAATGACAGGTCCCAACAATATTTTGACCAATTTTAACTGGAAAATCTTCAGTAGTACCAACTAACTCTCAATACTTATTCCCTATTCCATACACCGCAGAGTTGAAACTAACTCTAGGACTGAGCTTGAGTTTGCAGGCCATAGAATCCAAAATCAGATTAAGTTGAGGACCAGAATTGACCAGAAGAGAAACCGTTTTATCCAATTAGCCAAGAAAACAAGGAAGAAGCCCAAGTGTACAAGAGTAAAGGTTGGAATCTGAGCAAGGATCAGTTCCGCCTGAGTCCTCAAGCAACACTCAAGAGGAAACATTCAATTTGTCAGAGCCAATCTCCACACGTCAACAAGAGACCCATTTCTTCATCCCTTCAGCAGCAGAGGGCAAAATTGACAGAAGCTCAGCAACAGATAAATCAGGAATTTTCAGATCAGAGATTTTCTTTAATACCCCTTCCACAGCATTGAGTTTTTCCTTAGAGATTCCTCTCTCAAACCAAACTTTGAACTGGTTGGAGGGAGGATGATCGGGTGAAGCAGGGATCATGATAGGATAAGCAGGTGGAGGAGAAGGATAAGTGTGGTTTTGAAACCTTTCCATCAGAGGTTCCATTTCTATGTCCATGTCTTCCACCACAGAGGAAGGAGATTCAGGGGAGGATCAACATTTGACCGGTTTGCAAAGGATAGAGGATGGCATAGGAGCAGCTTTGTGAGGTTTGGGTTCCTCATGTTGTTTCCTAGTTGGATAAGATTGATAAGCTCGAAAGAAGCTAGAGGAGGAAATAGCAGGAGGATACAATGGTTGAATAGTACCACAGGAAGAATGAAAATCCCAAGAGGCCAAAGAAGTTTGCTTAGAAGGAGATGGCTGAAAAGAGGCCACCACATGATGCATAGGACATGATGAATCAAAAGGGATCAGAGCACCATTAGGAAGAAAAAAATTCTTTCCCTTCTGTTCCACCAACTTTTACTCCTTATCCTTCTGGAGTTCTGGTCATCTTCCGGTTCCATGATCTTCCCTATGACAATAATAGCAAACCAGAGTGGATCTAGGAATGGAATTAGAAGGTTTGGGAGCAGCAAGAGAGGAAATCTTTTGAGCCATCTTATTTTTGAAAGCTTGGAGAATTTTTTTGATTTCATTGATAGTTGCAGTTTCTTTTTTGGCTTGAGGATTTGATTTGGGACAACAAACTGCCTCCATTTTCCTCATAATTTTGTTATACTGAGAAAATGGAGGAGCAGGAACAGGTTCAGTGGTGCGGGTTTTCTCAAAATTTAGGGCAGTTTGAGCTTTCATGACTTTATCCAGCACACTCCTAAGGACAAGAAAAGCAGGAAGCTTGCAACAATTATCCCTAGTTGTGATAGTAGATCCAGAATTAACTAATTTGTCCCTTATTCAGTCCTGGACTCCTAGCAAAAAAGATTGGGAAAATTGGACTCAAATTTGGTCCACAGTGTCATTGTGATAATTTATAAGGAGATAACATTAGATAGCATCCCACAATTTCCTAAAGGATTGGTACTCAAAGGCTGAAGAAATACCATCCTTTGGGATCCACTGAGAGACCAGATAATCCAAGTCCTGTTCTGTAAACCAAGCTATATCTATCTTTCCCCAATACTCCAGCATTGCTTCCTTCAGAAGGGTCCAGTTGTGAGATTTGAATCCAAAAAAAGACTCTATTACCTCCATAAATTCATCAGAGGAAATAAAGAAAGATAATTGATAGGCCATATTGTATTTGCTAGCTCCATCCACTTCCACAGCCATTTTTTAAGAATCCAGGAACCGTTCAACATTCTCCCCATTGAAACCCAACTTCTTTTTCTGAGGTTTGATCTTGACAATCTTAGCATGAACATTGGAGGAGGAGGTACCAGTAGATTCCATTTCAAATAACAGAGTTCCTTGGGGATCCAAAGAGCAGATTTCCAAAGTGGCTCACAAGTGTGGAAAAAGCAGGGTTTCACAAAAAACAAAAAGAATTTAGCCCAAGCGGTGCACAATTGGGAGGAATTACTTCTGAGATAAGTTGCCTCCACATATCAGATATGAGAAAAAGAGAAAAAGAGAAAAAAAAGAAAAAAATTGGATTTTGAAGTTGATTCCAAATGTAATGGGACTTTAAGTCCCAATGTTTCTGGTTCAATCCCAGACCGGGGGACCAATTTAAGACTCCAAACAGTGCTCAGCCGCAGGCAGTTCTGTGGAGGGGAAAAGGGGATGTTTAGTCTGCCCTCCTGAGTGTTAAAAAAATATTTAAGTGTAACTGGAATCAAGATCCAGAACCTTTTAAATAAGGAATCAATGGAAAGGATGAATTTGATAGCAGTTGGTAGCAATGGAACAACAATATCTGAGGCAAGATGGTCCAGGAAAATACTTGAACAAACAAGCCAAAGTTTTTTTCAGAGTTCAATAGAACAAGGCAGTTGTAACTAACAATGCCTGCAAGCTAATAACTCTGGTCTTCAGCAAAAGATTAGGAAAGATCAACTCAATCCCAACCAACCTGCAGGGTCTCAATGAACCTGCCAAACTCTGCGTAATCAAGCTCTTGAGGGTTACCAGATAACTTTGGGTTGCCGTGCAAAAAAAAACAATTTGTTTGATGAAGCTCTAGAAGCAAAGCAGTAAAAAATTCAAACAAGAATAACCCAGCACTTCTCAAGGGACTCAAGAATATTGTGGCGGAATTTAAATTCAAAAAAAAAGTAAAGGGAGGTTTAAAACTCAAGGTTTCAAGCTTAAAGAAACCCCTCAGTCAAACATGACTGGTTTTTGAAAGGCAATCCAATGAATGATCAATACCAAAGTGGTCAGAGAAAGGGATCAAAGGAATGGCTTAACACACTCAAGAATTCAATCCAATGAATTCTTATTCAACCAGGAAGGCTATTGTTTGGTCATAAGGATCAGGTCACAGAGGATGGATTAAAGGATTTGAGTATTGAGGCTCAAGGACCAAGGGGAAATCAAAAGATATACCCAGGATAGGGATGCTGAGAAATGGGAAGGGCCCCAAGGATTGATTACTTAGATGATGATTGATGATTCAATTATAAGATGCATGATGGGTAAAAAGGCAGGGGAAAGGCCCTCCTTTTATGGGCAAGAGACCCTTTTGACTATTAACAATTGATAATGTTATAATTATGGACAGCAATTAGCTTAGGCAAATGAGCAGTATTTAAAGCAAAAGAAATGCTGGACACCTGGTGTCAATAATTGCTAATGGGCTCTCACAATGGGGCCATATGTTGGATGATATCAGTGATGAATTCAATTGGATGATGAATGAATGATGGAAAAAAGCAGGGAAAAGAACTCCTTAAGTACAAAAGATTGGCCTCTTTTGAGCCCATGATACAACAAGCCAAAAGGAAAATCTTCCGCCCCAAAAGAGCTCTACAGGCTCTACTGGGTTACTTGGTTTGGGCTACATCAGCCCGCATGGCATCAGTCCCTGTAACCTTACAACCAGCCTATTCCGGTCACTTCTGGTGTTTCCACCATTATGGGGCTGAACCAGCCCCTTTACTGTTCAATACCCTGGCCGGTTGTCTGTTACAACCGGCCCTGTTAACTCACATGCTGGCTGTTTGCCTCATGCAACCATCCCCTGGCCATAAAAATGGCCAGGTGGGACCCAGGACCCACCTGGGTCTGGTCTCAGACTCACCTGGGGGGGTGTGACCGGTGGACATGCCATCCCCCCCCCCTCTTTCTCACAAATCCCTGCAGGGGGTGGTCAAATCCCCCTACAAGGGGTCCTGGAGGTTGATACCCCCAGGGCATTGCCATAGGTAAGTGGGCTGGGGAGGTGGTCAAATCCCCTCTAGTTCGTTGCTCCTCCCCCTTGGTAAAGGGGGGGGGGAGAGCACCCCTTGGACCCATGTTGCTTCAATGGTGGAGGGGTGATCAAATCCCTCCCACCGCCGGTTGCCTTCCTGCAACCCGCCCAGCCATCCTCCTGGGCAAGGGGGTGATGAAATCCCCCTCACCCTGACCAGTTGCCCTCCTGCAGCCGGTTGCTGGCTGGTTCAACCCAGCCAGCCATCTCCTTCCCTCTTGCAATGGCAAGCAAGGGTAGGGAGGGGAGCCAGGGCTGCTGGCCCCTGCTCCAGCGGCGCTGACCTCTGGTTGCAACCGGCTGGGCCCGCGCGGGATCCCTTGGCTGCTGCGACAGCCCCTTGCGGGCTTTTGGGCTCTGCATGGGCCAAATCAAGGGAGACAAGCGGCCCTGAGCGGGTGGCAACACGGGCAGCAGCCCCAAATGGGCTGAAACACAGGCGGTGGCCCCATTGGGCCGCCCCAAGCCCAAAACGTGAGTTTAACATACTTTTGCGGGCCAGCCTGTCTGGCCAAGTATTTCCAAAATAAATCTTGGGCCCAATTATGCCCATACAAGCACATTTGGCTGTATTTGCCCATATACCCCTCCGGGCCCAATAGGGCCCGTGTACCAATAGGCCTGTTTCACGCATTTGGAGGACAGTTTCCCCAAATCCGTGATATCCACACAGGCCTGCATGGTCTGTGTGTCTGTCCAATGGGCTGCAGAGGCCCACATGTGCATCCCATTTGGATTACACTTATACGTAGCACAGGCGCAAGTGAATATGTATTTTTAAAACACCCCCTTAATCCAAAAGGGGTGAAATCCGCATGTTAGTCACAAAGCCTTGATGCTTGTTCCTATCTAAAGCCTTAGTCAAGATATCTGCAATCATTTCTCCAGTGGGCATGTACCTCAACAAAATCTCTTTGAAGTTAACTGCATTTCCAATATATTTATAGTGAACATTGATATGTTTTGTTCTTGAATGGAACACTTGGTTTTGTGCCAACGCAATGGCACTCTGCTTATCAGAATACAACAACGCAAACCCTTGTGATTAATGTGTATCCTCTAAGACTTTTCTCAACCATTTTTCTTCCTGTGAAGCTGCTAAGTAAGCTCTATACTCAGCCTCTGTTTATGAAAGACTCATTGCTGATACCTTCTTGGACATCCATGACACCAGATTCTTACCTAAGAAGAATACAAAACCACTTGTTGATTCACTTATGTTACCATCTTCCCAACTTGCATTTGAATAACCAACCAGATCAAAGTTTGCTGACTTTGTGAACAACAGTCCCAGAATGTGTGTTCACTTAAGATACCTCATAACTCTCTTAAACGCTGACCAATGCCTCATGCTTGACTTCTCTAAGTTTTGCAACAAGAAACCAATTGCAAAAGCAATATCTGGCCTTGTACACTGCCCCAAATAATTAAGCAATCAAATAGCTGACCTGTAGTTGTTCCCAGATTGAACAAACTCCAGATACTCCTCATCTGTAGACTTCTCTAAACAAATTTTGGACTGCATGGGAGTACCAAACTCCTTTGCATCCTCTAAGCCATATTGCTTAAGAAGAGCTGCCACGTAATGGCTCTGGTCTAAATTAATACCATTATTGCTCTTACTTACTTTCATTCCTAGCACCCGTTCCACCAGACCAAGATCTTTTATCTTGAATTCCTTTTTGAGTGTCTCCATGACTCTCTCGTTACCATTCCCAATAATGATAATGTCATCAACCCATACAAACAAAATTGCATCCTTTCTCACAAAGAGACAAGGGTTGGCCTCAGACATCTTGAAAACAATCTGTATCAGTTTCTCACTCATAGTATTATACCATGACCTAGCTGCTTGCTTCAATCCATACGGGGATCTACACAGCTTGAGGACATACTCCCCTTTATCTGCTTAAAGAAAACTTCTAACACATATTTTCTTTATGGTTTCTGGTTTAGTCTCTACTAACCATTCACAAAAACCATCAGGAATCGACATATAAACAGTCTGCTCCTCCCCAAGTTTTGCATTCAAGTATGCTGTTACACAATCAGCTTGTCTGATTTCTTCACCCAACTCCACTGCCAGAGAAATGATTTACCTGAAGGTGGATAGCCTTCCAGTTGGTGAAAAAGTTTCTTGGTAATCAATACCCTCTCTCTGCTTGAAGCCCTGTGCAACGCATCTAGCTTTGAACCTTTTCAAAACTCCATTTCTGTCAAACTTCTTGTTCAACACCAATCTAGACCCCACAATGGTCTTTCCTTTTGGAACAGAATCCTGCTTAACCACTTCAAAGACACTATTATTTTCTAGAGAATCAAATTCCTCAAAAATAGCACTCTTCCAGTTGACTCTCTCATCAGAATTCATTTCTTTTCCAAAGCTATTTGGGTTAACCCTGTTACCCATTTCTGAACTTAACTCCAGGACTTCATTGAGCATACACTGTTCCTGAAATTTATCTTCCTCATATCCTGCGGCAGCATAATGGGACCTCCATTCCCCGTACCTGTCAACTGGTACTCTTACCCTACCACTTCTTCAAACCAGAGGTGGAGGCTCATCAGGCTCTGAATTAACAGACTCCCCTGAAGCAGGTACTGAACCCTCTGGCGGCAGGTGTGCCATCTCATCATCTTCTGGAACCACATGTTCCTCAGCCTTTGCTGGTGAAATAGGTGATAATTCTATTTCTTGCTGTGACTTATTCACAACAACATCTTCACTCCTTTTGAGTGGAAAGGTACTTTCATCAAAATTTACATCCCTACAACGGATAACCTTTCTTGTCCCTGGAAAATAGATCCTATAAAATTTACTTATGGAATCATAGCCTACAAGTTCCGCTGTTCTGGATCTAGGGTCTAATTTCCCAACCATCTCATCATGGTGGACACTATAATACACCAAGCAACCAATTTTTCTTAGGTGTGATGTTTTGGGGTACAACTTCCAAAACCAATAATGAGGAATCTTCCCATTAAAACTTATAATTTTGTGCAACAGACAGACTGTACACAAAAAGTCAGCCCATAAAACCTTTGGTAGAAAAGATTGAGAAATAATAGTTCTGACTTTGTCCAGTAAATTCCTATTCATTCTCTCAACTATTCCATCATTCTGTGGAGTACTTGCAGTAGTTACTATATGAATGATACCATAATCTTTCAATAACCTCTCAAACTCTTTACTCACAAATTCACCCCCTCCATTGGTAATAACCCTCTTGATCTCCTTCATCAGACCATTCTGTTTCCAGACTTTGAAGATTAAAGAAACCTCCTCTGTGGTCTGATCCTTAGATCAAATTGGTTTAACCCGTACATAATTAGTTGCATTATCAACTAAATTGATGAAGTATCTTGCCCCACCAAGGGACTCTGGTGTAAATGGCCCTGCCAAATCAATAGAAAATTCCTCTCTAGGAACATCAGTGAAATCTCTACTCTTAGAGAACACATTTCTAGTCTTAGCCCCCAAGGTACAACTCTCACAGTTGCTCTCCTTTACCTTATGGCCACTTCTATTGTGAGCAACAGTTCTCAGAGCTGAGAATTTGAACAAGCTTGCACAAAGAAGCTTATTCCGAACTTTTCCACTAAGAACAGTTCTCCCATCCATATCAATAACAAACTTATCTTCTTTAAGATAACAAATCTGGAAACCTTTTTTCCATAACACTCCAAGAGACACAAGGTTATAAGGCAACTCTAGTACATAGAACACTTTCTCAAAAGAAATTTTGAAACCCAAGTGATTTTCAAGAATAACTTTTCCAATTCCCTTAATCTGAATTGTTCTGCCCTTCTGACCAATATTTACAACTCCATCATAATCACTAAGATTTGAAAATAAATTTTTTCAAAAAACATGTGATCTGTACAACCAGAATCAATCAAAACAAGAACATCCTCCTTCAATCCTCCTAATAGGAAAGAAGCTTTATCAGTCAATGATAATTTCTCATCTTTAAGGTTAAGATTACTCACTTCATAATCAATCAAGTCCATTTCTTGATCCTCATCAATTTTGGCCTTCTTTTTGGGACCTTCTTCCCCAAAAACCTCTCCAATTGGACCATCCAATGCCACAATTGCAAAGTTTTCTGTAGTGACATTGACCTGCTTATCATTCTCTTTGGAATTCTTCCTTTTCTTGGCCTCCTTTAAATCCTTAGCATAATTCCCCTTGTTCTGAAAATGATAGCATAAGACCTTGGAAAAATCTTTTTTTCCTTCTTGCAAGATTTTCCAGTCTTTCCAACAAGGGCTGTTCCGGAGCCCCCCTTCATCTTTAACTGAAGATCATCCTTTTCAATCCGCTTCAGCACATCCTTCTCCCCAGGAAGAGGATCCAATCAAGAAATAATTCTGACTAAAGAATCAAACTCCTTTGGTAGCTTCTGAAGGATTAAGAGTGACAAACACTCAGGATACATGTTAAGTCCTGATGACTTGAACTTAGCTATGTCAGATCTAGCCTATGCAACAAACTGCTTACAACTTGAATATTGTAACTTGAATATTTTATTGAAGGCTATACCCTTCTGGTGAACAGAATCACCAGCATACTTGGACTTAAGAAACTTCCAAAGGATGCTTCCCCTCCTTCTCTCATCTTCCATAAGAGTATCAGCAACCCATGTCACATGATTCTCATGAAGATGCCTAAGGATGAGATGATAAGACTTTTTCTCCACTTCTGAACTGATCAAAGTGTCATCTGCATCCATTATCTCCCCACAACAAATTTTCTCCAGCTCACTATCCATAAGGACAGCCCAAGCATTATAATTCTGAATGTTCAGAACTATCTTGGTGGAGCTAACATCAGAGATATAGGACATCTTCTTGGAAAACTTGAGTTCTTTGAGGTTCTCCAGAGTAAGGTACAAGGGTCTAGATGGCTTGGAAGTAATGATGATGTTGGTGCTGATAATGTTTTATAGTTATGGCCAGCAATTAGCTAAGGCAAATGAGCAGTATTTAAAGCAAAAGAAATGCTGGACACCTGGTGTCAATAATTGCTAATGGGCTCCCAAAATGGGGCAATATGTTGGATGATATCAGTGATGAATTCAATTGGATGATGAATGAATGATGGAAAACAGCAAGGAAAAGAACTCCTTAAGTACAAAAGATTGGCCTCTTGTGAGCCCATGATACAACAAGCCAAAAGGAAAATTTTCCGCCCCAAAAGAGCTCTACAGGCTCTACTGGGTTACTTGGTTTGGGCTAAATCAGCCCGCATGGCATCAGTCCCTGTAACCTTACAACCAGCCTATTCCGGTCACTTCTGGTGTTTCCACCATTATGGGGCTGAACCAGCCCCTTTACTGTTCAATACCCTGGCCGGTTGTCTGTTACAACCGGCCCTGTTAACTCACATGCTGGCTGTTTGCCTCATGCAACCATCCCCTGGCCATAAAAATGGCCAGGTGGGACCCAGGACCCACCTGGGTCTGGTCTCAGACTCACCTGGGGGGGTGTGACCGGTGGACATGCCATCCCCCCCCCTCTTTCTCACAAATCCCTGCAGGGGGTGGTCAAATCCCCCTACAAGGGGTCCTGGAGGTTGATACCCCCAGGGCGTTGCCATAGGTAAGTGGGCTGCGGGGGTGGTCAAATCCCCTCCAGTTTGTCCCTCCTCCCCCTTGGTAAAGGGGGGGGGGAGAGCGCCCCTTGGACCCATGTTACTTCAATGGTGGAGGGGTGATCAAATCCCCCCCACCGCCGGTTGCCTTGCTGCAACCGGCCAAGCCATCCTCCTGGGCAAGGGGGTGATGAAATCCCCCTCACCCTGACCGGTTGCTGGCTGGTTCAATCCAGCCAGCCGTCTCCTTCCCTCTTGCAATGGCAAGCAAGGGGAGGGAGGGGAGCCGGGGCCGCTAACCCCTGCTCCCGCAGCGCTGACCACCGGTTGCAACCAGCCGGGCCCACGCGGCGTTGCACCACGCAAGATCCCTTGGCCGCCGCAACTGTCCCAAGCGGGCCGTGGGGCCCCGCATGGGCCAAATTGAGGGAGAGAAGCGGCCCCAAGCAGGCCGCAACACGGGCAGCAGCCCCAAATTGGCTGCAACATGGGTGGTGGCCCCATTGGGCCGCCCCAAGCCCAAAACGTGAGTTTAACATACTTTGGTGGGCCAGCCCATCTGGCCAAGTATTTCCAAAATAAACCTTGGGCCCAATTATGCCCATACAAGCCCATCTGGCTGTATTTGCACATATACCCCTCTGGGCCCGTGTACCAATAGGCCTGTTTCATGCTTTTTGAGGACAGTCTCCCCAAATCCGTGATATCCACACAGGTATTTATGGTCCGTGTGTGTGTCCAATGGGCCGCAGAGGCCCACATGTGCATCCCATTTGGATTAAACTTATACGTAGCACACGCGCAAGTTAATACGTATTTTAACAGATAACTGCAAGAGAGTGGATTTTTTTTTGATAATAGTCATGACAATAAAAAAAAATTATGGTGACAGGAAAATCATGACATGTAAAAAAAATAGATGAGGGAAAAACAAAAACAACCCGCATCAAGGGTGGCAGCGGACAGCGTATGAGCATCTGTGGGTTGGCAGATTAGCGGCAAGGGGATGAACATCTGTAACAGCGCGGATGCGGGGATGCGACAGCGGTCACGGATGATGGATGGCAACAGGCAACAGAGGTAGTCAATCAATGGTTGAGGAAGTTGGACCAAATAGGCTTGTTGGTTTGATGGCCATCCATTGATTATTTGAATCAACAAGTCAGCAGACAACCACTTGTGATGAGTGATTGACAGGTGACAAAGGGGGGTTGCAATTGGTGTTGGAGATTGATAGAAAGGATGGATTGAGTGGAGGAGGGAGGTAGCCATTGATGGTGATGATGAACTGGAGATTTGTTTGGCTTTGGATTTGATCCAATGGGCAGCTAACTTATCAATTGGGGTGGCCAGTAGGCCTAGGATCTCATCACTCAAGTTGGATGGATTGGTGTTGGTTGAGGTGATTGATTGGATGTGCTGATGAGGTGTTTTGATTGGACCAAATTCATGGCCTTGGAGAGAATCAGAGTGGGAAGGGTTTCTGGGTCAAAATCAGAGAAGTTATTGATGAGATTGGAGTGGCTGGGATGGATGATGGTTGTAAGTTGTGCAAAGGATGACTCCCAGCTAGGAGGAGGTTATATTTTTTGAGGGGGATGATTGCTTGTGCTTGGTCAAAAAATTTGGGCCGCAAGCGCAACAAGGAGGGATTGAGCAGAGGATCTGGGAATTGGAGCTCCTGGAGGCCCTTCCTAGAGCCCTAGGCCAGGAAGAAGTTGAGAAATGGGAAAGAAGGAGAGTACCCATATCAACAAAAGATTTTTTTGATGATAGAATGAAAAACCAAAAAAAAACTTTTTAAATCTTGTCATCTTTTCTTGACATGCACCAAATTGATCACCACGCCATCTGAAGGTACTTTAATTGTGACTGCCCAAGCACATCTCAATGTTCAACTCTACCTCACTATTTGAGAAAACTCAGATCAAACTCCACTCCCTGTTTTGGACAGTGGGGCCACCCACCACATGGTGAATTGCAACAAGTATCTCCTCAATGCACAACCTACCAACATTTGAATTGGTATGGGAAACTCTGAAAGACCACTCCAAGCCATGGCTGTTGGAGACATTGTACTCATTAACCATTTGAGGCAGTCCTTAAAACTCACAAATGTCCTTCTGGTGCCCCAGTTTAATCAATCACTCATCTCCCTGAATTTTCTGTTTGCAACAAAATCCTTGCTCACTTGTGTTGGAATCTCTGGGATCAAAGTCAAACTGGACAGTTTTGAACTCATTGGATCTTCCTGGAATCACCTGGTTGAAATTTGCCAAATATGATTCAAAACCACCATCCAGCCAAAATCTTGTCTCAGTGAGCCACTTTATTCCAATCTCTAGAATTCTCAACTTGGTCACCCTAGTGGAAAAGCTCTTGGTGTACGCTTTCCAAACTCCAGTAAAACTCTCAGAAAATTCATCATCTGTCAAACTGCCAAGTGCACTGCCACCCTGTTCTCCCATCACTTAAAGGAGGTATCACACCCACTTGAATGTATCCATCTTGAAATTGTTGGTCCTATTGCCCTGAGTACACCAAGTGGATTCAACTACTTCCTTACTATATTTGACCAATTCTCTAACTTTTTCACTGTCTCTTTGCTCAAGAGCAAGAGCCATGCATCAGAGGCAATCACAGGCTATGTTTCCAAGGCAGAGTGGATTACCGGTCACAAGGTCAAGATGCTTGTCTCTGAAAATGGAGGTGACTTCATCAGGAACAAACTAGCCAAATACCTGAGTCAACATGGCATTTCTCACAAATTCTCACCTCAGCACACTCCTCAACACAATGGCATAGCTGAACGGATGAATTGAACTCTACTGGACAAGACTCAATTCCTACTTTTTCAAATCCAATTTCCCAAGCACCCATGGGGAGAGGCTGTCAATACCGCAGCAAACCTGTGTAATTTATTACCTTCCTCATCCAATAAAAAGAGGACTCCTTACAAAATGTGGACCAATTCCTCATTCAACTATAACTTCCTTTGAAAGTTTGGATGCAAGGTGACCTATCCTGTTCCAAAGGCTAACAGAAACTTCAAGTTGGATCCACCTGGTCAAACTGGTTTTCTACTTGGGTATGTACGCAAATTTTCTAGTTACAAAGTATGGGAACCCATCCTCAAGAAGGAAGTCATTAGCTCAAATCTCAGATTCCACAAAAAGGAGTTTTCAAAGCATTGATTGCAGTCTGATGAGAATTAACCACTTCTCAGTGATGATCTGGTCTCTCACAAAGTTTCCCCAACCACACCACCAATCCCAGATTTGCCACCCAAAACCCCTGAGGACAGTTCATCAGATGAGAGTTTGGGAGTACAGCCTTTCCAACATCCCAACACCATTATTCCCCCATGTCCGTCAACCTGTTGCCTCTCAATATAATTAACCAACCTTGATGCCCTGGATCAAACACCAGTTATCCTGGGCTCTCTCTCTTCACATACCTTGAAGAAGAGGATCCCCCCACGTTGTACCAGGCCCTGAATCCAAATAACTGGTTGGAATGGATCAAAGCAATGGACCGGGAGTTGCTCAATATTCTCACATTTGGTGTCTTGGAGGACGTCAACCCCTCCAAATTTGTTGATCCAGTCAAGTGCATTTGGGTGTTCAAAACAAAGAGAGAAAATTGGAATCAAATAATTGATTTCAAGGCCAGAATATTCCCACAGGGATTCAATCAGAAGCTAGGAATCAACTGCCACAATTCCTTTTTCCCCACAGGAAACAAAGCCTCTCCCAGGCCCCTCATCTCATTTGCTGAAAAGCACAATATGCACTTCCATCAAATTGATGTAAAGTCAGCATTCTTGAATGCCCAACTTGAAAAAATTTTCTGCTTAACTCCACCTCCAAATCTTAGTCTTGAGAAGGGTAAGGGCCTCAGAAATGCTCTAAAGCCTGAAGCAATCTCCAAGAGCCTGGTACAAAACCCTGTTGGATTGGCTGCTCTCCATTGGTTTCAACAGAAGTGAAAACAATAAGTGTGTATTCTGGGACTCAAATACCTGGCTTTTCATTCTTTTCAACAACATTGCCATATTCAGCAGGATTCCCTCTCTGTTCATAAACAAGATCAAGTCCAGGTTTGAAATCAAGGATCTAGGACCTGCCAAACTGATCCTAGGAATGAATGTTGAGTAGAGCCGTGACACAATCAAACTCTCCCAATGCACCTACATTGATAATCTTGTAAAGCAGTACAATCTGGACAACTTCAAGGGTTATTCAAATTTAATAAGCATTTATTCAAAACACTTTCCATCCACACCTTCCAAACACAAACAATTCATGGAGCCCAAGCTGGATTATTGGAAGCTGGTAGGGGAGCTCAACTGTCTCAGTTGCAATACATGTCCCAACATCACTTTTGCTTCAAACTATCTATCTCAATTCCTTCCAAAGCCAAACCACCAACACTACAATTCAGGACTTGGAGTGCTCAATTACATCAAACATACTGCAAACCTGGGGTTGTCTTACACCAAATCCAAACTTCCCAACCAGTCGCTCAAGGTGTTTGTAGATGCCAATTGGGCCACGTGCCCTTCAACTCATTTTTCCATAAGTGGCATGGTTGTACTCTGGCACAACCATGTTATCACCTGGAAATCTAGAAAGCAACCATCTGTCACCCTATCAACCACCAAGGAAGAATACAAATCAGTCTGCAATGCTACAAAAGAGGCGCTATGGCTCAAGAGGACCATTCAAGAAGTATTTGGAGTGAAATCCCAGGAGCCAACCTCTGTCTATGAAGACAATGATGGATTCATCAAGCTAGCAAGCATTCTTTCCACCCAGACCTCATTTCACACCAAACATATTGATCTTTGGTAGAATTTAATCAAGGAAGAAGTGGAAAAACGGGAAATAAAACTGATCAAGATCCCTACAGGCAAAAATGCTGCTGATTGTTTGACCAAACCAGTCTCTTGCATCAAGCTTGCTGGTTCTCTGACAACATCAAATATATTCTGAGTTCATTTTCAGCACAGGAGGGTGTTGATATTGTTGAGTTAACCTGCTGAACATTTTTCAGTCTTTCATTTCATTTCATATTATTTTTCATTCTGTTTCTCACACCTATATGCGCGTACTCTGAGTCAAGTCTGCGTGGCGTGCCTCCTGCAATGAGGGTGCAGAGACTCCAGACCTGAATTTCTTGTGCCAAACTATCTAGTGAGCCTGGTCCAGATCCGTGGCTTCTGAAATCATCACCTGAACAACCAGGTGATCTGGCACTCATGGGTCTTGGATCAGGTAATTTTTTTTTTGATCTTTCTGGACTTCTCAAAGTTTCTTTCTAATCTTGTGTTGTCTCATTCTCCTCAGAAGTGGTGTGTAAAAGTTTTTAGTTTTGTTTTTTTCAGGCTGTTCACCACCCTATGTTTCTGGTCTTTTCAGGTGATTTTCAAAGTTTTCTCAGTTGTTATCTCATCATTAAGGCTGTCTCTAAATTCATCCTGAAATATATTATTTTCAGAATTCTCAACTTTAACAAAAGTAGCAAACATTAATAAAGTAGGAATCATACTTCAAAAAGAATTAATCAAAAAGCATTAATCACAAAGTGATTTGAACAATCCAACAATCCAACTTCAACCAAATTAAAGAACTAGAACTGCAAAGTTCATAATCCTACCTCCACTGAGGATGAAAATCCTCAGGAACAATGGATCCTCTTGATGCTAGTAGTTCACCTATCTGGTGGGAACAGGGCAAACCCATGGTCTTGGAGCATGACTTGGTGCAAACTTCCCTGTCATGGTTCTGCTTTAATTTATCAAATTGTTCCACAACAAGTTTAATTGCCTCTAAAGACAACTTGTATCCCAAAGGTAACAGTTAAGTGGGAAGAACTATTCCTAACTTTATTTGAGTGTTAAAAAGGCACACCTGAAAATATTGAATTTGATTAGAAACTGTTCTTTCTAGTTTTTTCCAAAAATCCAACATGTTTCCCAAATAATTTGGAAAGAATTGTTTGAGAGTATCATGGTCCCCTCCCACCCAAGACGTGGTTTTAATTCCAAAACCAGGGTTTTTGCAAGTCCAAGCCATCACAAATGTCTCTTTGATATGGCAGATGTTATTTTCCATATACTCAAGCACATCCTCATGGTCTTCCAAGAAACACTTTGTACAAATCATAACATAACTCCCAAAACTAGGAAGATTAAAAGTAGAAGCAGTGATGTGGCCCTTGCTCTGAGTTCTGCATCATTGAACTCTGCCTCCTCCTTTGTTTCAGAGGCCCCATAATTCTCCCACAGAGACATAAAGCTTTGACATCATTCAAATTCAATATTAAAGCAAACTTTACAGTTTGCTTGTATGTTTTTAGACAAGTGCCACAAACAACACTGTCTTGTTGACTCAGGGAAACTTTTTTCTATAGCACAAATCAGAGCTTTTTCACAGTCCTTCACAAAGACTTTGGGAAGTGTATCAGGATCATAAGCCAGCTCCTTTAGTTATTTTACAGACCAACTGTAGAAATCAAATGTTTATCTTGTTATAAAAAAAGAGCTTTTGTGAAATTCTTTTGGTTGGCTTTTGTTCCTACAACATACAATAGGGGGATGTTTTAATTATTTGTTTTATAAGTACAATCCAACATGGCAATATGATGGAATTTTTTGAAAAGCTTTAATGCATCAGGGTGAGCCAAGAAAAAGTCCTCCAAGTTTTCCTCTCCACTGAATTTTTCTCAATGAAACCAAGCTGAATCTTCAACTTTTTCAAAGAGTACCTCCATAACACTTTTCCCCTTGAGTTTGGCTAGCTTTAAATTTTGCTTAGTGTTATAGATTTTTTGGTCATTGAAATATTCCCCACCATCAATCTTGCTCAATTTTCTTTTGAGTTGAAGTGTATTGAGCCCATCATTCATGCCCTATCTTAAATTCTCTAAGGCCACCCCAGATATTCTCCTGAGTTGAGGATGCACTGAGGGGTGTGGAGATGGTTGATGATGATGTTGATCATTTCTGTAGGAGATTTTCCACATGTGTTCTACCTTTTTATGACTTGAACAGATTAAATGCACCAAAACTTCCTTCTGTGAGTTTTCCTTGACTGTTTGGTGAGCAATAGCCCAGAGTAGTAACCATTCCTATCACAGGCTAAATCCACATATTTATCAAGCTTGGAGTTGAAAACTGTCAAAGCGTAACCATGCTTCATTTCCCAAGTTTGAAAATACTTTTGTGCCTCTTCCTTAGTAGGAAATGCTCTCACAGGAGGTGGTTCAAGTGGATCTGGCACCAATGGAATGGTTTTATCATAGTTACATAGTTGCATAGTTACCAGATGCAGAAGCCTATCAGCTCCATCAAATCAAATCAGGAACACCAGAGGTCATGTCCATTTGTGAAACATTCTGTTCCCCAATTGTAGCCCTAGAAGAGGACGCAATTGGGGCTTCCAATTTTTCATTAAAAATCCTTTTTTTCTGCAGCTTTTTTAATGGCACTATCAATTTATTCCTTCAAAGAAGCCATTTCATAAAAAGGAGGTCTTGCCACTATTCCCATAATTCCAAAAAAATGCAATGGTACTTCAGTATTCAATCCAACTTTCAATTGAAAAACTACAAATTTTGCTCACTTTGGAGTTGAGAAAGATCAAGTTAACCAACAGGCAGTAAAACTTTACTTTTCTGTTGTCCAACGGGCAGGTTGGGAGTTTAATTTGTGGGAAGTTTTTTGCCAAAGGAAATGATGATTTTGTTTTCAGTTTCACTTTATGATTTCTAGGTGTGGTCCAATAGTCCCATGTAGTATGATTTGATCCCAAATTTGGTTTTATGGAACCCAAATGTGGTCCAGGGGGTCCCAAAAAATCTGGAATGACCCCTGGGGGTCTTATACCCCCGTAAACGCATCTAAATGGCCATTTACGGGGGTACAGAACTCGAAAATGCAGTTTATGGGGTGTCTACAACCCCCAGGGGGTTGCATGTGTTTGGAAAAAACCTTTGGAGTTTTTTCTGGGGGTTGGGCATGTTTGGAGCAACCCTTTGGAGTTGTGTATGGGCCCCACACATTGAATGGGCTTTGTAGTGCTCTAAATGACTCCCACACAACTGGGGGTTGTGAATTTATCATCACCCTTATTTTTATCTTTATTTTTATTTTTATTTCTATCTTTATTTTTTTTTTATCCTTATTTTTATTTTTCTTTCATACTAGAGTTTTGCCCCCAAATTTGGAGACTGATTAGAATTTAATAATTTGAATTGGGAATGCAAAATTTGGGGGATGATTGGAAGATGATTTTTAATTTTCAAATCAATTGGGATGAAGTTAGAAAATACATGAAATTTTTGATTTTGAATAAAATTAGGATTTAGCTAAAAAATAACAGTCATTTCAGTTTTCAATTAAATTAGGATTAAGCTAAAAATACATTTCAATTAGATAATATATGAGTAACCCAAACACAATATAAATTTCAGATGAATAAGTCTCTGGATGGATAGAATTTGGAGCCTCATGGTAAATAATATAATTTCCCCAAATTTGGGGAATCCATTGGATAAATAATGAGATGAGAAATGGGCTTTTTTTTAAAAAAAATAATTTTTACCAAGTGGGAGATGTGGAAACAGATTGAAAAAAATTGGTCCTGGTGTATTTTCACCAAATTTGGGGGATGTATTGAATAAAAAAAATTAGGATGAAAAATTGGGATATTTTTTAAATAATTTTAATCAATTAGTAAATCTGGGGAATGGATTAAAAAAATAATGAAATGAAAAATTTATCAAGTATTTCAACAAATAAGCAATCAAAAAAATCACATATCATGGAAATTTCAGAATTTAATTTCAGTAATGGATGTCATTTAAAACCACATGATAAAAACTGTTGTCAGTTTCAAATGAACTATTTTTTCCAGGGTGCAACCACTTCCTCTCTAAAGTTTCTGGATCTAAAACTTGAAAATTCAAACTATAACTTTCCATTGGCGGAAACTGGATATTGAATATCAAGACTAACATTTGCAATTTTATATCCTTGTGATTTGTTAGTTTTCAATGATAATTAATAATTGACTGTGAAATTTTTTTCAAATAATTTTGAAAGGCAGAAAATATTCATCTGGGTCAAAAATCAAGGTTACAAATGGAATGGCCATCACTCTTCCTAATTAATCAATCACCTGTAGCTATCTTGGAAAATATCACCTATGTTCCAAATCTGACCATAACAATCAAGTTCAATTTCAAAGAAAAAATTTATGGTCCATATTCCTCAAAATCATTATAGGAGCACCCACTTTTAGGTTGAAGTCATGAGGAGCAAAGTTTGGAAGGAATAATGAATTGAGAAAATCTTGTCTGTAAAAATTGTGAATTCCATCTTCAAGAGAATAATGGCTTGAGTAAATCTTCACAATATTATTTTCCTGATTTTCAGGAAGCCAAGTCAGCCATAATTAATTTATCTTGTATGCTGAGGTACTTTTGAAACATAGAATAAACCAATAAATTAGGTAACTTGTACCAATGTAGTAGCTTTGTAATTTTGGGAAGAAAATAATGATTAATCATTCTAAAGAGTTATATTTATTATTTTCATTGATAATTGTGTGCTGAGGGGGAAGTGCTCTATTTGAACCTGGTGTCAAATTGAGACAATCCCCAACAGATATAAAAGAATTTTTAAAATAAGGATAACCTGCAACACACAAATTTGAAGCAAGGTGCAAAATGTTAAATTATCACCAGCGTGCAGAATTTAAAAAAACCTGCATCACATTTTGGAGGATGTGTCTCCTTTGCAAAAATAGACAAATTTTCCCTAAATTAAACCAAGGACCATTAATTTTCCTTGAAAAGGCATGTTAGAAGCCATTAGATCTTGAAGTAGTTTTTTGAGAAACTAAAGAGCATACCTATGAGTCATAGGTGCTTCATCTACAATGATCAAAGAGGATCTTTTGAGGTCTTTATCATTTTTAGAAGGTTTTTATATTGTTGAAACAGAGTTTTGATCTCAAAGCAAACTCCAAAGGTGAGATGAGTGTCTCTTCCATTTGGTAGATTCATGGCTTCCATTCAATTTTCAGCACAGGCTATAGGTGTTCTCCCTGTTTATCTGATAGAACCCAGAAATCATTTATACAAAAAGTTTTTTATTGAACCACCAGGCAATGGATAAACAATTAAGAGGGCTGAGAGGAATTGCATGCATGGACTATGAGGTCAAATATATGCTCATGCTGACAATTAGGGAGTATCAGAGTTAGCAAACCCACAATTATGAACCCGCCATTTTTTTACCAAAACTGCCATTTTTAATGGCAGGTTTTTGAAATACACATACCCCCTAACCGGCGTATTTCAAAATGGTGGGTTTCATGAAAATGTAGGATTTCAAACATCAAACCCGCCATTTATGCATCATCATCCATCCACCATCCATCACATCCAAAACACCCATCCACGTCAGCAAATCCATACCAATCCCATCTCCATCACATCACTCACATCTCATCTCCATTGATTCACATCTCTATTTATTCATATCTCCATCTTCACAAAAATCCCATCATCATCTCATCAACCCACATCAAATTACCATTTTTATCAACATTTCCCATCAAAAATCCCGGAAGAAAGTTGAAAATTCAAAAAAGTTGACTGAACTTTTGTTAGTATTTGACTGCCATTCAGACTCCAATTCATACTCCAATTTGGAATCAACTTGGTTGGCTTTGAATTCTCCATTAAAAAAGAAATACATGGTTCCAAGAATAAAATCTCTCCACAACCCTATGTATGAAACGCAAAAGCTTCATCTCCTCCCCAACTTAAGCTTCCATCAACTGTTCCTAACTCTATTGCCTTCATTCATAAAAATTTTGGAGATGATGGAGGATCACCACATCTTCCAGAACAATTCTTGGAATCCTCAATGCAATCCAGCTATCCAACTGGCTGTTTCTCTTTGTAGATTGGTATCAAATGGAAATGGGGCAGCAATTCATTGATTATAAAATCTATTCTCAGTTGGTTAAGGAACCATTGACTCTTACACCAAAAGAGTAATGATTTCTATCCTATCTTTCCATTGCTCAGTACTTTCTTTGAAAACCAAAGAAGAATGCAAGGAGATATCTCAATTAATGGAGACTGAAGGCTTTCCTGGTTGCATTGGTTTTGTTGACAGAACCACAATCCCCTTGAGTCAAAAACCCAGGCTAGATGGCAACCACTATTTTGATTGGAAAAAAATGGCAATTGATTTATTTCCTTTCCAAAGCCTTTCATAATACACTGACCAAATTTGTTTGATTGTTTTGTATAGATACTCTGTGGAACTACAACTTGTTTGTGATAAAAAAAATAATTTCATATCCCTCCATGCTGGCCTTCTGGGTTCTTGTCATGATTCATATGTTTTCAATTGGATTCAGATTTCCCAACAACCAGAGAACTACTTTGACCAAGATCAATACCTTCTGGCCAATTCAGCTTATGCTAGTGGGAAATATGTGTTCCCAGCATACCTGAATGTTTTGTCCAACAATCAAGGAAAAACTGATTTCAACTATCATCTTGCCCAATCATGAGTTTGGATTGAGCATGTCATAGGAGTCCTGAAAGGAAGATGGGCCAGCTTAAGGGAAATGCAAAACCAGCTCCAAAATCCCAAAGACATGAAGTTCCTCATCAAATGGATCATCACTTGTGTAATTCTTCACAATCTTTTGGCTGACATCAAAGATGAATGGTACAAAATATTTTAAGATGATATTCCTGATCCGCCTCTAGTCATCCCTGTCTCATCTTGTCCCTTATCTTCTTCTATGAGAGAAAAGATTTTTCCTCTCACCCTTGCTCACTTTGATGATTAATGTTTTTTTTGAATTAGGTAAAAAATCCCTTTACCAATTTTTTTTGGTTTTGGTTGTTCACCCACAATTCCTAGGCTGAGTTGGGGGGTTTTTTTTCTTATTTGGTGGGGTGGACTTAGGCAAAACAGACTCAAAGCTTCCAAACCACCCACCTCACCCCACCAAACCACCGTTCAAACCACCCACCTCACCCCACCAAACCACCGGTCAAACCACCCACCTCACCCCACCAAACCACCAGGTGGTCCACTCCTTCCTCCTCCTCACCAACCACCTCCACCTCACCCATCACCTCCACCTTGCCCACCACCTCAACTCCTCCTTTGGTTGGAACCCCTGGTAAGCTTCCCCCCCCCCCTCCTCCTAATCCTCCTCCTCATCCTCCCCATCATCCAACTCTCATTGTTTGATTCATCCACCTCCATCCCTCTTCAGGCCCCCCCACCCCCTTGGTTGATGCCCCAGGTGAGCTCCCCCCCCCCCCCTCATCCTCATTCCCCATTTCCCTCCCTCTCACTCCCTCTCACTCCCTCCCACTCACTCACCAACACCCCCCCTCTCCCCCCTCCCATCTTGCCTGGCTTGCCTCCTTGCTCTTGCTTGCTTGGCTTGCCCCCCCCTGCTCCCCTTGGTTCCTCCTTGATCAGCTTGCCACCCCCCCCCCCTTTCTTCTCCTTGATCAGCTTGCCACCCCCCCCCCCTTGTTCCTTTTTGCTTGGCTTGCCCTCAACTTGCCGGCCCCCCTTGCACCAATCTTGCCGGCCCCGCCCCCCCTTGCTCCACCCTTGGCTTGGCTTGCCCTTGACTCACCGGCTCCCCCTCCCCTTGGCTTGCCAGCCCCCCCTTGCTCCTCCTTGCCCTCCCTTGCTCCACCCTTGTCTCCCCGCCCCCCCTTTTGCTCTCTGGCCCCCCCCTTGCCCCTCCTTGCTGGCCCCCCTTGCCCCCCCTTTGGCTTGCCCTCAACTCGCTGCCCCCCCCCCCTTTCTCCGCCTTGCTCCAGTCTTGCAGGCCCTGCCCGCCCTAGCTCTGCCCTTGGCTTGCAAGCCTCCTCCCCCTTGCTCCTCCTTGCCGCCGCCCCCCTCAACCCCCTTGCTCCGCCCTTGGCTCACCACCCCCCCCTTGCTCCTCCTTGCCTGCCCCCCCTCTCCCTCCCCCCCTTGCCCCCCCTTGCTCCTTCTTGCCAGCCCCCCCTAACCCCCCCTTTGTCTCCCTAGGCTTGCCATCCCCGCCTCAGCCACCGGGAGCCATTCCCCCTGGCCCAATTTGCTTTCACCCCAGTATTTTTTTTTTTTTTTTTTTTGGTGATAACATTAACTTTTTTTTTTGGTAATAAGCCTGGCCCAATTAGCTCATGCCAATGCCCAGTAATTTTGTATTTTTTCATTTTTTTTTTTTTGGTGATCACATGACTGACATGATTTTTTTTTTTTGCAACCCTTTTTTGACCCCTTTTCCTTCAATGCCATCCCTTCTCCCACTGCAATCACAATTTTATACTCCAAATTGAATCTTTCCTTGATCCTCACCCCAAGCGGAGAATTTGCATTGGAGGGAACAAGATGGAAGGAGATGAGGTGAAAAACATAAAGAGAGGTGGCAAGCAGAGGGCTTTGAAGCAAAAGAGGGATCAAATGAGGGCGTCAGAAATCTCTTTGGAACTTGCAGAGGGGGGAGTCGATGAAAAGGTTGTATTGTCAGGACTGAAAATAAAACCTTTGGATCCTTATCCTGCCATCACTTCTGAAAAGAAAAAGAACAATTGAAAACTCTCACCCACTGGGTTTGAACATGCCAAGCAGACAATCAAGCAATTCCATTTCTTCAGCCATGGCAAAGTAATTGTTCTCAATAAATCTGATCACAAAGGTCTTGTTTCAATAATTGAATTTGTCCCATTGGAGAACCCTTCTGACCAGGACAAGAAGGACATCAACTTTGTGAAAAATTTCCTTCACAAGTCAAAAAAAATTTTCAACACTGTTGGTCCCTCAAGATCTTGGGGTGGAAAAATGTGGGAAGTTGGATGGCGAAAATCAATGGACCCCTTTGAGTTACTTGGACACTATGTGAAGAAATCATCTATTTAATCTTCCCCTCAAGATTATGCTTTTCTCAATCTTAAGGCAGACAAAGTCTCTCCAATTCTAGGACAAATGTTTTGCAATTTGGCCAGACTTCCCTTTGAATCAAATGGTGAAATAATGAAGGAAAAAAACATCCCCTCCTTCTCAGCACTCAAATTTGGTTCTTGGACTACTCCCTTTGACTGCTCTCTGCATGTCACTTTCACATCCAACTCTTTTTACAACTCACCTCACATTTACAAAGGTGAAATCTCTGAGTATTCCTTTTTAATTGCAGTTCCAACCAAAAACTCAAATGGACAAATTATTGAAACTATAGATGAATATGAAGTATCAGAAGGCCATTTTTTTTCCTGACCTTGTATTTGGAATTGATTTCAAGCAAAAAGGTATGGTGAAAATGGTTTGGGCAGCCAATAAGTACAAGAACTGTACTTTTCCTGCTGTGGAGACTGCCACTCATTCAAGAATGGAAATTTCAATGAAAATCAACAAAACAGTCAAAACACTTGCAGGGACTTGGGGAGTGGGAAAATATACTCCAGGAAAAAAAAATATAAATAAAAAGAAAAAATATTTTTTTATTGGTGGGTTTAAAAATAGTCTTAAGCATTGTTGTAATCAAAAATGATTTTTTTTTTCTTTTTAAGTTTTTCATCAAAGCAAATACATTTACAAGCCAAGCATTTGAGTAATCTGCTTTAATTCATCTACTTTTCTACTGCTACCAATGTATGCTGCAGCCATTGACCACTTATCCTTTTTTTTCTGTTGCCAGTTGTTCCCTCTCCATTTCCAGTTGTGCTTGCTGTCTATCCTTTTCCTTTTCCTCTTTTTGAAATTCTAGCTTTGCCTGTTTCAACTTCCACTTGGCATCCAATTTTTGTTGATGAGCCAAACTCTTGGCTTTCTGCTTTTGCAAATCAATAGCCAGTTGACTCTCCCACTTTGCCTTTTCAAACTGAAGTTTTTCAGATACCATTTGCAATTTCACTGTTTTTCAGAGGGGGATAGGAATGAGCTTGATTTTGAAAGCAAGAACAATCCAATGGGCTTACTTGAATCTTGCTTCTCCATTATCTTCTCAAAGCCCAAAAAATTTGAAGTGTTTCTCCTCTTTTGAATGCTATTGGGGTTGATGTTGATGAAATTGGAGGCCTTTTGCTTTTGCTTTGCAGAGGAGGTTTGTGTGGGAACATCATTGCTCTCATTTGAAGGGGATGTGGGAGGCCCCATTGGCTTAAGTGTTTGGCCATTCAGGAATGGATGGGCCTGTTTCTTTGGAATTTAAATCATGCAGGATTAACCAGACACAAGAGAAAAGACCTTGTTTCCTTACTTGAGCAGATGTTGATGGAAATGGTGATACAGGAATGACATCCTCCTCATTGGCCAAGTTCTCCAGTTCTTCCACCCCAAGAGAGCAATCAAAATAAGTAAGTGAGGGGTCCAAGGTTGGGTTTGAATAATCAATCAATGTGGAAGTAGGCGTGATTGGAGCTAATTGTTTTTGAATATCCTCCTTGGCATTGGATGGGGGGAACTCAAATGAAAAGGTTTCATCAAGGTCCTCATTGCTAGGCTTAGCTTCCCCAGCCAAGTCCTTGGCATCAACTGAATCAAATTGTTGGGCTTCAAAAGCAGCTAGAAGGGTCATGTTGGCCTTCTTTCCAAAGATTTCATCCATTTTAATATAAAAAGGACAAATGGAGTCCAACTTATCAACCACCAAGTTGATTCCCTTGGCTTTGTTGGATTTGGTGATACCAAAGCTGGTGGAGATTGACATGGAGTGGGCCTTTTTGTACTTGGCTCAATAATTCTTCAATTGCTCCCTCATCTGTTTGGATCACAGATCCAGCCTACCTTTTGTTTTATTCTTGAGTTCATTGGCCATCAGGAGATAACCATTGAACTTAGAGGATGGAGGTTGGCCAACACGTGTTTCATTGTTGGATCAAAAGCAAGCATTGTAGTTGGACGGGAATTTTAGCCAGTTGACCAGGATGATGTAATCAGCTCTCTTGAGCTGACTTGAGCCTTTGGAGGCTGATGGGGGAGGATTGTTGAATTTTGAGTTCCTGGGTGAGGTTTGCTTTGGTCCATTTCATTGTTTAGTGGGCTTGCGGGGGGGTATTGCTAAGGGGCCATTATGAGAGTGATGAAGCAAAGAGGATAGCAAGAGATGAGAGTGATGAAGTGACAAGAGGGATAAATCAATGAGAGTTAGGATGTGATGAAAGCAATAAAGAAATGAGGGTGAGTGAGTGATGAGGATAGTGATTTGATGAGAGTTAGCTGGATGTGATGAAAGTGATAAAGGGATGAGAGTGATGAAGTGATGAGGATAGTGATGAAGAGATGAAGAGAAATGAATCAAATTTTGTTCCAATGAGGTTGGAGGTAGAATTTTCCTAAGGTTGGGGGTGGAAAACCAGGGGTGTATGAATTGGACAGGTGGTGGAAGCCTTTATATACTTTACTTGAAAAACCCCACTTATTTCCAGGTAAATCTGACAGGTCTCATGTGAAATAAGTGGGTTTTTTGATTTTTAATGGGGGTTTTGAAATGGCAGGTTTGCTTAACTCTGATACGCCCTATTAAAAATATTTTTCTTTTTTTGAAAATTGGCTTCATTTATAGAAGGAGTTTGTTTTCCAGCAAAGATCCAGATCCTGTTTATTCCTTTAACCTCCATTTTTGAATCAAATCTTTGAAAATCACAAAAATTGTATTCAATATTTGTTCAAAGTTTTTGAAATATAATTATGGTGATTGATGTTAATATTTCATTTTTGAGAAATATTTGATATATAATTGCAGAGTGAATAAAATCTTTCAATATAAAATTGAAGCAAGAATTTCATAGTAAAAGTGATTTTTCTGGCTGAAAAAAAGCCAATAGGATTCCAAACAACTTTCTTAGTTCAAAAGCATGAATATCCTCATTGGCTTCTTGCATTTGTTTTCTTAAAATGATGATTGCCCACAAGTAAGCCCTTGGTCAAATCTGCCTCTCTGAAAGCTGCACAAGAAATACTGTTGAATTTAATTAGGTTTTCAAATGCAGTAGCACCAACAGAATTATTCAACAACAAACTGAGAAACCACCTTTCTCAATCTCAAGGATGAACACTGTGATTTCTCCCAATTGAATTACCACTCTTAAATTGACTGCATTCTTTTCTGAGTTGATGGAATTCAAATTATTGTGGAAAGTCAGAATATTTCATTCTCCTTGTCAAAGATTAATTGAATTAATTTAAAATATTATGGGAGCATAGTTTTTCAACAGGCTAATATCTGAAGATCTTGATCCAGGGATTCATCTGAATAAAAAAACCTGTTCATTTTCAGGAAGATGAAAATAAAAGCTATACCGGCACATATCTTAAAATTCATGTGGCATTGGTACTTTGCCAAAAGTTAAGCATTGTGAGGAATAACCCAGGAATCATCAATGAGGAAGTTTCTATGATTCCTCCTCAGTAAATGGTATTTCCATTCTGGTGTCTTTTATATATGGGATCAATGCTTTCACCCTCAATTGTAAACACCTTGTAGGAAATTTGGAACCACAAAGTAAGGTGAGGAGGAATTTCTTCTATGTGATGAATTTGGGAAGTGAAAAAGCCTTAAGAAAGTTATAAGTGAAGAAAACTGAAGTGTGTTAATTTCTGGGTTGAGGGGGAAGTACATCAAATCATAGTGGGATGGAAAGGGGTTTATATAAATGCTTAATGTTTTTTTTTAAAAAAAGAAACTTGAACCAAGTGAGGAATTAGCATTCATTACATGTGTTACATGTGATGTCAATGTCCTCTGTTACATTTACTTTCCTTGGTGCATGTGTTTTCCTTGTTACATGTGTTGTCCCTGTTAGATTGTTGTCCTTGTTACATAAATTTGTTGTCCCTGTTACATGTGTTGGCCCTGTGTGTGTGTGATAGTACAAAGGAAACCTTATATACATACAAAGAGTTAGTTGAAAAATATTTCAAAAAAATAAACAAAAACCTATGTACATACATCACACCAACCTTATATACATAGAAATACAACTTTAAAAAGTATGAAACCTTACATATGTACACAAATCAGTTTTTTGTGTGATTTTTTTTTAAAAAAAGTGGACTGGAAAAAAAAAGTGGACTGAAGAAAAAAGCGGACTGAAAAAGAGCAGACTCAAAAAAAAGCTAAATGAATTGGATGCAAGGGGTGCATATTAGGAGGGAAGCCTTTTGCCTGGGGAAAAATCTTGAGTGAAGTAGATGCACAGCCCACATCCAAATTGCAGCTAAGATTGCAGAGAACAATGCTGGCCACTCAATGGTTTTGGAGGAAGGTCAACATTGGTATCTTCCAACCCTCAAAAAACCAATTTTTTTATATTTATAGATTTGGAAATGTTAAATTTGAAACCAAAAAAATACCATTCACAACTCAAAATGGGTTGCGTGGTGTGGTTTGCAACCCGTTTGAGTCATGAATGGCTGTTTACAACCCATCAGAGTTGTGAAAAGCCATTTTCAACCCATCTGAGTTGTGAATGGCCATTTGAAACCCATATGAGTTGCAAATGGCCATTTGTGACCCATCTGAGTTTTTAATGCCTGTTAACAACTCAAAAAAAGTCCTGTGGGGCAGTTCAGGGCCCATCTGAGCCATTAACGGCTGTTTGCAACCCATCTGAGTTGTTAATGGCCATTCACAACTCCAGGGTTTTGAGAAAAAAAATAAACAAAAATATAATTTAAAAATAAAAAAAATAAAAAAACTAAACTAAGAGCTTTAATCACCCAAAAAAAAATAATCAAAAAGGCAAAAAGAGGGTTGAAAAGTGCAAGGATTTTTTTTTGAATTTTTTGATTTTTAAAATGAATTTTTTTAGGTAACATAATACATCCAAAAAATATTAAAATTATATTTGATTGCTTTTTTAACTTCTGAGAGCTTAAATAACCACATAAAAAATAATTAAAAATGCAAATAAAAGGATTCAAAAGTCCAATGAGAAATTTGTTTTTTTTTGATTTGTTTGACTTTTTGAATGAATTCTTCAAGGTAGCAAAATATATCCAAAAAATCTGAAAGAATTATTAGAAGGTTCTTGGATTGTTTTTTAAACTTAATGAGAGCTGAAATCATCAAAAAAACTAATTAAAAAGGGCAAAAAAAGACAGATCCCAAAATCCATTGGAAAATTTGATTTTTTTGATTTTTTGAATGAATTTTCTAAGGTAAAAAAATACATCAAAAAATCTTCAAAAAAATATTATAAAGCTCTTTGATTGTTTTAATAAATTTATGATAGATTGAATAACCAAAAAATATTAAAATTAAAACATTAAATAAAAGGATGCAAAAGTCCAATGAGATTTTTTTTTGATTCTTTTTTTTTGATTTTTTTTTTGATTTTTTTTTTTTGATTTTTTTTTTGATTTTTTTTTGATTTTTTTTTTGATTTTTTTTAATGAATTTTTTAAGGTAAAAGAATACACCCAAAAAATATATAAAAAAATTGGAAAAATATTTGATTGTTTTTTCAACTTAATAAGAACTGAGGTCACCAAAAAAATAATTCAAAAGTCAAGAAGAAAGATCCCAAACTCCATTGGAAAATTTGATTTTTTTGATGATTTGGATAAATTTTTTAAGCTAAAAGAATACATCCAAAGGATCTAAAAGGAATATTAGGGATCCCTTTGATTGTTTTTTAAACTGTATGACAACTAAAATACCCCAAAAAAATAATACAAAAGGCAAAAAGAGAGATCCCAAACTCTGTTGATTTTTTTTTTTGATTTTATTAATTTTTTTTATTACATTTTTGGAGGGGTTCTAAAGCCTCCAAAGTTATCAAAGATGTAGTTTGGGGTGGCTAGGTACCCCTAACAACCCCATAAAATGGCCCATTTGGGGCTATTTTGCCCCAAATGGCCCCAAAGTGTTGTTCACAAACCCAATGAGTCACAAATGGTGTTTCTCAACTCAAATGGGTCACAAACGGCATTTCAACACTCAAATGGGTTGCAAACGGCCATTTGCAACCCCTTCACAACCTGGGGTTGCAAATTTAACACTGCCCTTATAGATTTTTATTTTCATTTTAGTTTTAATTTTAATTTGGTTTTTTGTGCATGCCAACCTTCCAAGATGTTCAAATAAAATTTAATTGGAACTTTACCTCCTTATTTGGCTTTATCATTGGAGAATCAAAATCTGTCCCCTATGCAGGAATGGTGATAGACCATCCCGGAAGGGCTGCCAACATTTCGGGATAGAGGATCAAAAGTTTAAGACGAGGGGACAGAAGACACGGGAAAGGAAACCATTCAATAGGAAAGGGGGCTATTGATTTGGGAAGGCGGATAGGTTTCTTCTGGGGAAAGGAATACCAAAGTTATCTTCGAGGTGTTGGATATTCTTTACCCAAACCCAAAATGCAAACCTAGGGGCCACAACTTAAAAGATAATCAAGACTGTGAGGTACTTGCAACATAAACTAAGCCACCAGCAAGCAATCCCATCACGAAGGAAACTACGACACATGTTGCTAGAGCAGCGTGACGGGGATTGAGACCAGACTCAATCGTATGTGACTTGCACAGTGGACGGAACTGTCTCCCCAGATACCAACGAATAACACCGTTGCTTTCGCGACCCAAATAGGTTTTCTCAGAAAATGGGATATAGAGAGAACAAGGATTGAGTAGTAGAGTTAGGGGAAGACACCATTGAGTGCTAAGCCGGGCGTTCGCTGAAGTCGGTATACTAGCGCGGTAACGGATCTTCATCAACTTGATGTTGATTCACAAAAGGGCCGCTGAGCCCTGGCTAGGGAAGGACCCCTGGAATTGCTGTTCAAAAGTCCTCATTACCCGATCGCTGCCCCGAGGATTGAAAAAGCTTCCAACTCCCCCATTTCGAGGTGAAATCTTATAACTCGACGCAGCAACCCCGCTAGGCTTCCAAAATCAAGCTAAGCGATGCGTGGGTTTGGAAAGCTGACGCTTGAGCGGGTAGAAGCGAATTTCGACTTTCATTAATGTACATACCGATGCTGAGTTATTACACCATTTTTATTCAAATTAAAGCGCCATGTGAGAATGGAGAAGATGGAGTGACATGCCTCTGCCAACGGAGAGATTCGCCATTGAGAGGGCTTGAATGGGAGAAAATGAGCTCCTTGACTCTAGATTTTATTCGCTCTTGAGTTGCCAGGAGACACCGCATCCACATCCTTTTCCGGCGGAACGGGGGTTGTCCAACACTCTAAAGCTACTGCCGATCAGTTCGGTGGCAAAGTCAATAGTAGATCCGTCCATCAAGCCTAGAGAGCTTTCATCTACCACGACCATCCCCTTCCGGTTTCCGACGCTGAATACACTATAGAGATGATGTCGGAATGAGCGGTGTTGAGCCTCAAAAAAAAAGGCAGAGGCCATTCCGACTGCAAGTTGAAATCTTACAAATCATCATCTTCGATTTGATCGGTGAATTGCATCTTGTATTGGAACCCGTGACATCCCCCACTTTCGACGGAAAGCCGAAGGACCTCGTCCGGTTTGTTATCCATCCTACGGACCCTTTCGATCTGCTGAATACGATATTTTATCCAAGCGTGGTTTGATTTCAATAAAAAGGCACAAGTGATTTTTGATGGTCAGATGTTCGAGACGATCTTACGTCGATTACGGAGGAAGTTATCTTGATTCCGAGGGGTTGGAGGCCATTCGAATCGGAAGCGTTGGAGGGTGTCGGCCGTTGAGGTAATGAAACCAAGGTTGCATAGCCATCGAGGGGAGTAGTTAGAGAGTCGGCTGGCTTTAGTGTTGGGTTTGAGGTGCTCGTTGTAGAGGTGCGGGAACGTATGGTGCCGATGAGGTTCTAAGAATCGAGGAGATCAAGAAACCGAACTCTGAATAAACTCGATATCAGGAAATCATCCGATCTTTTTCACCAGTCAGGCATTGGAGCTTACGCTTGGATAATCTACCGAAGCTGGCCGCAATGCATTATTCGAGCCAGGTTGCAGGCGAACAAGCCTCTGAGTCGATCGCCGGCCAAGGCAGCGCAGTAGGACACTCGACCTGGAACCGATGGACATCCTTGTCGAGGGAGGCAGGAGACGGAGGCTGCCGCCGGGCCGAGAGGGCGGCTTGGCCAAGGTGGTGTTGTGGCTGGAGGGCGCAGCCGCGGGGGCTCCTGGGGGCCCCGACCGGCATGTGGGGGAGCCCGTCCAGGCCGGAGCGAGCGGGAGGCACCGGCGCCAGCGCGAGGCGCAAGCTACAGGCTGGCTGGGAACAAGCCGGCGTCGGGCGCATACATCCGGGCTCCTGTGCGCAGACTGCGCAGTCGGCCCTCCCATCGCACGGCCGGCGGGGGTCGGGGTCGGGGCTGCCGGGGAGGGTCAGGAAGCAGCCCCACGGTCCACCCCCTCCCCTCTGCATCCGGAAGTAGACGACAGCGGTCGATGTCAATTTGAATTCGCTTGACCACTCACTACCACTGCCCCCACCGCGAACACTCCCAAGAGGCTGGTCATCATGAAATCCCTGGTTCATCTCTCGAGCTCGCTGGTGCGTCTGGATGCCGATCGGCCGGTCAGCCTCTGCGCGAATCCCGACGATGGCACCATCTACGCCGCTTCGATCGAACCCGACTCGAACGCCGCCGAAGTTTGGTCCATCACTTTCTCAAGCGCTAACCAGGTCCGTACTCTCCCCTCCCATCCTAATCTTCCAGCACGTGGGAACTATTCTCTCGAAGCGTGTTGACTGACCGAGTCTTGGCCGTCGAACTGCAGCATGAATCTCGGGTGCTGGCGCTCCTGTCGCCAGAATCTGGAGCAGATCAAGCTGGCTCAAACCCTCGTCAGACAATCGATATCGTCGACTTGAAGGCCTTACCTGAATCTTGTCAGCTCTGTCTCATAACCTCTGATGGAAGGATTTCTGCTTGCAGTATTGCTGAGGAGCGAACTGATCTCGATCATCCTGCTTCGCAGGTGAGCCCTAATTGACCTGTCGCCAAGGGATTCATCTCATGACCGCTTTTGCGTACAAAAAAAAAAAAAAAAAAAAAAAAACAATCACTCGCAGTTTGATAACATTGGTACGTTTGAGGATGGAATTCGCTCGGCTTCGTGGAGTCCTGACGACGAACTCCTGGTCATCATCACCCATCGGGATAAGATGGTCATCTTGACCAAAACTTTCGATGTTCTATGCGAGACTCAAATAGAATATCAACGCTTTGGCGACGGTCCGTCACACCTTCTTCTCATACTGGCTACAACAATCAGCATAGATTTCCTCAACGTATCGTAACTTTTCACAGATCAACCAATCAATCTAGGCTGGGGGGCCAAATCCACTCAGTTTCACGGATCCCTGGGCAAATCGGCGGCTCAAGAAACCAAATCGTCAGCGGATGGTCTTGATGTCATCCGATCACCCGAGAGTTTATCGGAGTCGTACCAAATCAGCTGGCGCGGTGATGGTGCATTTTTTGCCATCACCTGCCCCGGCAAAAAGTCCGACTCGAATTCGAGTTCGCGACTAGTGAAAGTTTACTCACGAGCTGGCGCTCTATCTTCCACGTCCGAGGAGATTACTTACTCACACCTGGGTGACAGAATCGCATGGCGACCAGATGGCTCAATAATTGCATCTAGTGTCCGGGACTTGAAACAAGACCAGTTAAACATTCTCTTCTTTGAACGAAACGGGCTTCAACGATATGGGTTCGATTTGAAGAAAGAAGATTCCATCATCAACGTTTGGGGCCTCGCTTGGAATGCCGATTCATCTATACTAGCAGTTGGCGTCCAAAAGCGTGATGCGAGCCCCATCCCGGATTGTCGCTCAAAGTCTACCTATGCTGGTAAGCTTTCGGTGTTCCACACAAGCGCAGTCTTCTTCTTACTCAACAGAACCTTCCTTGGCCGACATTCGCAGTGCAGCTTTGGACTAGAAATAATTATCATTGGTATCTGAAACATGAAGCTCAGTCCGACCTATGCGGCCAATCGGCTCCTTCATCAACTCCGTCAATGCTGTGGCATCCCGACCGTCCCTTTTGCATCTACTTTTCTCTTTCCGCAGGTTCGCCATTTGGGTTCTTTTCAGCTTGATCAAAAATTCTCACTCGATATTTTTCTCCAGGTTTTGTTGAGATGCGCCGATTCGGTTGTGAGCCGTTAACTGATCTCAAGCCCAAGCCTATCGACACCGGCTCGGTTGCCGTTATGAATGGCTGTGAGCCGTTCTTCACTCTTATTCAGGCTCCACGGCATTCTCATCTCTCACTGCAACGGTTCAAATTTGTTTCCAGATGATATCCTCTTGACCGCGTTCAGATTCCAAGTAGTACCGCCCCCGATGTCATCTTGCCAACTCTCTACTCGTGCGATTCCCTATGCGACCAAGCGGAGGCTACCCACTCATGTAGCCTTCAGTCCATGTTCATCAGTATTTTGCGTACTCTTTCCAGGCGGTGACATCAGTTGCTCCCTTTGGGAGTTATCTCCCACCAATGCGTCTCTACCCAAACCAACCGAGAGCTCCAGTTTTAGTGTCAAAACTAAACCTCAAGCTTCTGTATTGTGTCGACAAATCACCATCATGGAGCCGGCCGTTAATTCATCGAACGCTGAAGATGGCCAGCCCGTGCTGGTCGTCCTGTTTTCTGAAACTGATGATAGCAATCGAGTCCGGGATGGGGTTTTTGTCCTGCGATTGCGAAATACAACGCCCGAACTTCAAAGCTTCAAGTTTTCCTTAACGAAGGACCCTATCTGTCTTTATGCAGAAGCAGGCGAGGAGTGGTGGAAGGTTTTTGCATGCGGGCAGGATGGCTCAGCGCATATTCAAACGAGCCAAGGTTTCATCAAGAAAGGTCTGTTTTCATGTCTTTAACTCGATCGTACCGATCCACCTAAGGCTTAATTCTAATCCCATCGCCGCTCGTCGTTTTAGTATCCTACCAAGAGCACGTTCCTACCATTGAAACTTTACCCTTCCGGCTTCCCGAGTTTTGTGCAATCGCGCAATGCATCAAGTCAACTTTATCATCAAATTCTTCCTCCAACCAAACTTGTGCCGTTGGCTTAAGCGATTCGGGAAAATTGTACCTGAACCAAGAGCTCGTGGCGATTGATTGTTCATCTTTCACGACTGACTCAGATTATCTCATTCTCACGACCTTTTCTCACCAACTCAAGTTTCTGGAATTGACTCAAATCCATCCGCTTGGCAACGTTTCGCGAGGTTCTGATGAGCCAAACCTGATCCAATCATCACAATCCGCCAAATTTACACCAAGCATGACCCGGGCCATCGAAAGAGGATCTCTCATTGTGAATGCAGTTGCCAGCTCCATGAAAGTCATGCTCCAAATGCCTCGAGGGAACTTGGAAGCCATTCACCCAAGACCCATGGTCTTACGATCTATCTGCCTTGACTTTCTAAAAAATGGAAAGTGGAAGGAAGCCTTCACTCAATGTCGAAAGCATAAAATTGACTTCAACTTATTGGTTGATTTCGATCCAAGGAAATTCTTGGCGGAAGGAATATCAGCATTCATTCAACAAGTCGATAATAATGAACATTTTTGCCTGTTCCTAAGCAATCTGAAATCGCTTGATGTTACGACGGACTTGTATCCAATCTGTAAAAATTGGAAATCTTTTTCCTCAACAGATGAAGCTCAGTGCGTTTGAACGACATCTCAACTTATCTCTGTTTTTCTGTCGTAGACTCCCGTCCATTACTCGCAAAGTTGAACTTGAGCACAATTTTTTCCTTCCAGAGCGATCTCCGGGGATCAAAAAGTTAACACCATCTGTGACGTCATGATCGAGCAGTTGATCAAAAATCAAACTCGATGGGGGTACATTAACAGTGTGCTGACTGCGATGGTTTGCAAAAAGCCTCCTGATTACAAGTCTGCGTTGGGTTTATTGATATCGCTCAAGTGTAAAACTCGGCTCTCTAACCTGAAGTGTTTACTTAACTTGACTTTTGCTGATGGTTTTGACTTCTTGTTGACCCATTGGCTTGATCAGCCGAATTTCAGCAGAAAGTCGAAGATGCCGTGAAATACATGATTTTCCTCAGTGATGTTAACGAGCTGTACAAATTTGCGCTCTCAATGTATGACTTGTCCTTAGTTATTCTTATAGCTCAACATTCTCAAAAGGTACGCGACCGGCTACTCATTTCTTTTATTTCCATGCCTTTTTATTTTTATTGTTGATGACCGTTCTTGCAGGATCCCAAAGAGTACTTGCCGTTCCTACAAAGTCTGAGAGATCTCAACCCTAGCATGCGCAAGTTCAAGATCGATGATTATTTGGGCAACTTTGCATCTGCTTTGAGCCATCTATCAGCCGTGGAGGGAGAAGGATTCGATGCAATACTCAAGTACACCAACTTGCATGGACTGTACGAAGAAGCCTTAGAGATCTATTCCGATGATGTTGATAGAACAAAGGTCGGATTGAACAAGGCTTCTATTACCCGTGCAAACATCTTTTCACTAATCTATATCTTTCTCGTAGGCTCTTAGAAATATTCAAGGCGATTGGTTGATGGAAAATAACAAACCTGTTGAAGCCGGTTTAGGTGGGTAGTCGGAAGTCTATCATTCTCGGGGATCTGTGCTGATATATGCTATTGTCTTACTAGCATTTATGCTTGCTGGCGAAATTGAAAAGTCTGTAGAAGGTTATAGGCAAGCCGAAGCTTGGCAGGAAATGTTTACCTTGATTATCCAGTACCCTGATGGATTCAACCTAGTCGAGGACGCCCGGGATATGGCTAGTGTGTATCTCAATTGCTTTATGTGTTCTGTCTTACCACCGTCACTAAAAACTCGGATTTTAGGCCGGCTTTGCGCTTCTGGCAGATACGTGGAAGCTGCGAACATTTTGCTGGAGTATGGAGATGATGTAGATCAGGCCATCTCGGCCTTGTGCGATAGCCAAGCCTTTTCGCAAGCCATCCGTACTGTTTGTGTTCAAACGTTGGCAGTTTTGTCTCGATCCCCAAAATATTGACTTGATTGCTCTACCGTTTCAGGCCTTGTCTAGACGTAAACCGGGTTTAATAACCGATGTGGTTTTGCCGGCGGCGCTTGAGTTTTCACAGAGCTTTTTGGATGAGTTGGAACAATTGCAGGAAGATTTAACCAAGCAGGTCGACCGTCTCAAGGAACTCAAACTTGCTCGTGAAACCAACCCCGGTGAGCGGCACGAGAGTTTATGAAGAATGGCTCTAGGTTTCAGTGAGGCTAATCCTTTGACTGTAGAGATGTTCTTTCTTAACCAGAAGGAGGGGGATGAAGGAAGCACTCCCCTCGATGGAGTTGACGCCATGACGGAAGCCACGACCATCTTCCGCACTGACTATTCGCGATACACGCAAGGTATCCAGCAAACCACTCAATCGGTCATCTCGAGCCGTTCAGGTCGTTCTTCCTCGTGCGTTTCTTGAGGGTTGGGCTCGAGTGTTGCTCCCGGCTGTAGCCGTCCTGACCTGATGATCATCTAACATTACAACGATCTTGTTTTGGCGCAGCAAATCGTCGAAGATGCGAAAGAAAGAGGCCAAGAAAAAAGCATCGGGCAAGAAAGGTAGCGTCTACGAGGAAGAGTACTTGCTCAATACCCTCGTCAAAGTTTCCACTCAAAAGCTCCCCGATATACAGAGTCAGTCCTTTCCCATCCTTAGCTTATCTCCGCATCTTTTCGGAACGACTTCTACCTTTTGCTCATTTTTAAAGCCTGACATCTCCTGATCACTCACAGATACTGCTGGCAGTTTACTTCCGGCCATGCTTCAGCTGATGGCATTCAGTCAATCATCCCTATCAACCACTCACGATCTCCTCCAGACTGCCAAGAAATTACAAACCAAATTGGAGAAGTTACAACTCGAACTTACAAACCAAGTGACCCAAGTCTGGGATCAACGTGAACTTGATAGTATGCTCAGCCCCGTAGACCCACTCCATCGAGAAGGCATGTTGAAGAATAATTTGATGACCGTCGCTAGACCTATCGTCTCTAATTCCTTGAGCTGGAAGCTAAGTATGCTTTGAAGGTGCATACCAGAGACTGGTACCAGCACTTATTCTCCCAAAAACACTTTTGCGGATGGTTATCTGTATTGGAAACCGGCCACCCACCGATTGTGATCTCTTTATCCCCCCCCCCTTTCTAATGTTGACTTGTTTTTTGTTTGACTATTTGCTTCTATCCATGGTGTTCCATCTCAAAAGTTGATCCGGAGTTCAAGTCCTCTCCACCCAACCCCGAAATTTCCGTTGCTTTTGGGTTGATTGCAATGACAACCAGGCGAGACTTGTCGTCACAGCTACGATCATCGTTCTCACAGTCAATCAAGCCCCATGGATATGTATGGTAAGATCAACCGCAGTGAGGTGACCACGAGGGGCGATGACTTAAAAAGCTCCATTGATCGACTATTTCTCCAAGACCCAATGTGAAGTAGTGATAGAATTTTTACATACATACAAATAGTCTAAGATATATATATATATATATATATATATGTATTTCCACGGTAGAGTTCTTTACCATCCTCCCATCCTCCGAATAGGGGATCAGAGACGTGTACAGGATTTGACGCATCGGATTCAAACCCAATCATGGGATACCTGTCTCCATTGGTCACCAACACCACCACACTTGGTCGGGTCGCTTCCCACACAAGTGCCGGTGGCGGAACAAAAGCCACCACAACCACAGGGTGAGCCCTCGGAGAACTTGGTTTCGAAGATGACACACTGTCCTGCCTGATTGGGATCCTTACAAGCGATCCGACAATCCATCGTGGCCGAAGGGTCGCACGCCTGCTTCAAGCCTAGCTTGGGATCTTGGGCCTGACACTGCCCGTCCCGGCTCGTGCATTTACCGGCGGCACAGCTCAGCCCGGCGCCCGACGGGCCACACGCCAGTCCGTTCGGTGAATACTGGTCGGCCGGGCATTCGGCCTTCGTCCCCGTACACCTCTCGGCTTGGTCGCACACCGTATCCGTCACGGGTCGACAGACCGTCCCAGAAGGCGCGAATTGACAATCGGAAGCACAGCATGGAGAGTGGGTTGGATCGCAGACGGCTCGAGGTGCGAATTTACAAACACCCCACTGGCAGCATGCGGATGGGGTGTCGCCGGGATCACACTCTTCACCTGGATCGAGGATCCCATTGCCGCATTGGTTTAATGAGATCGTGTGATGATTCCCGGGATCCGCAAGGCAACTGCTATCCGTCCCACTCTTCAAGGATCGGCAGATGTTACCGATCGAGCAGGGTGAGAAGGAGGATGTCGGTTGGGTCGAGGTCGCGGTCATGATATAATCGTTATCCGGTACGCAGGTCGATGTTGAAAATGGGCAGCAATTGTTGGCCTGAGATTCAGCACATCCCGCACTACAATCGTGAACGGCACCAAAGCTTGAGGTGCGCGGGCAGGTATGGGGGGGGGGGGGGGTGGGGAGAGAGAGAGAGTTAGAAGAGCCCAGAAGAACCTATGATTGAAGTATGTACTTGTTGAGAGAGAAAGAACGAAGGATGAGACGAAACTTGTGACCTATCTCATGTGCCATCACCTGCCACTCACTGGGATTCGCCGATGTGACGCCCGTCCCACTAGTGACCTTTCCGGTGGACGACCTACCCAGCATACCCGAAGATGAATCCTCGGCGGTGACCTTACATAACGTTCCTAGCCATGCAACCCCTACTTCATCGCCACTCGGGCATGCCGTCATTCTAATGACAAGAAGAAAAAGAAAAAGAGAGAGAGATAATCAAGATCATGGTTTAAACCAAGGATTTGATGGATGAGAAGTAAGATGACCTCTTTCAAAAAAGGGATGGGTCTTGCCAGGCTGAGGATGAATGGCAACCAAGATGACTGACAAGTGCCAAAGTCCTGCGCCATCACTACCACCCTTCTTGCCCCTCCAATCGCTGAAGGCACTCAAACGTTCGTTAAGGTCAAGTCCAGCCGCTCCGGATTGTGGGCAACCGACGTTCCATGGAAGTTCAGCCGAGGCTTGGGTGGGACATGATAGATTTTGAATATTGAGTTCGACGATGGCTAGAGAGACGTTTAAGGACCGCTCGTAGAGCTCCGAGACGGTATTGACATCGTTCAAGATGGCCAACCTTGCGGAGTCTTGAGAGCCATACTTGCTCACGTAGTTACAATCCGCCGCGACACCAATGTAAAGCACTTTACGAGCACTGGGGCAGCCATCGGTTAATCCGATGGTACCCAACAGGTCCGTGCTCGTCAGTCCACCGGTCGTACTATCGATGGATCGTCGCTTTCGAAGATGAGAGGTACCACTTATAGTTTGGGCTCGATCCAGTTCGAGTTGGGATGGACTTTGAAAAGGATGTGCGATGATAGCACTATGCTGAGACGTCAATGTCATGGGGGAGTCGATGATCAGTTTCGAAGGAGAAGAACTTGTTGGCCAAGCAGCCCGATCCTTCCAAGCAACCAACCCACCACTAGGGTGGACTTGCCATCGGCTCAGATCTGCATCTGTAGGACCCCGGAGACGCTGATAGGAATCGAAGGTCTTGACATGCCAGACCTGTCGGTCGACCTCGAAGCTACCCTCCCAGGTTAACTTCTCGAGATCTTCCTCATGCTTCATCCCTCGAGTCTCATGAACCAGAACGCGAACCCAGCCGATGATTCTTGGATCGGATTCGGTTGGGTTAGCTGCACGACTGCCTAGGTTATCCAGTCGTTCGTTCCACCAAGTGTTGACACTAGATTGTCGGATCACCCAGCCAGAATATGCCAAAACATCCCGAGTTGAGATCGATTCAGTCCTCATACCTCGTTCATCCACACCCTCTGAGGTATGATAGTTGATCCTTGCTTGTGGATGGAGGAGGTGAGAGGAAGGTTGGAGAAAGAACGTAAACCAGGTATGCTGGTGACCGTCATCCTGACTTTTCAGTGAATTTGAGGTCTGGGATGAATGATTAGGTATTGCGATACTGATCATCAAGGAGTCATGACTTCGTAAATCGGCAGGAGGGGGTGAGAGGTGTCGACGAAAAAGTTGATGAGCAGTCAAGCTGGAGTGTAGGTTCGAGATCGGTGGTGAGAGGCTACTCCTAGGTAAGATTCGGAACTTGAGCCTAGAGATTTGCTCGACCTGATCGATCGACGAACGACGGGTTGACAATCCTAAACAAAAGATCAAAGAATCGGAAGAGAAAAAAAAACCTTGGAATCGATCAGCTTGGATCGTGTGGTGTATTGTCCAAGTAAGAGATTAGGATGTATGTAACCATCGAAGAGTGCTAACCATGAGAAACGTCATGAGACAGAAAGAATGATATCAGGAGGGTCGTCAAGAGATCACTCGTCTTCATATTCCAAGTGAGTGAGAACGAATGGCGCATGGGTTTTATTTATTTATTTACTTGTTTGACACTCTTGTTCTTGAGTTGAATATAAGTGGTGGCAGGTTACAGTTTTGAGCCTTTAATGCTTCGAGAGAAGTTTCGCCCAATCCTACCACTCCACCAGTTTCTAACGATCGCCATGGGGTAGGGTAGGTGTGAATTCTTAAGAAGTATCGAAGGTTCAAGTCGATGGATATGAAACGAGAGTAGCCCCAAAACCTCCTAGGAAGGGATCTTTTTTTTTTTTTTCTCTCTGTCTCTTTTCAAAAGTCCTCCTCGCCGTAGGTTGATGCTTCTTCCTTCATCCTATTCGCCCATACTTCGTTGAGAGGAGGAGTACTCCGACATTCGAGTAGTGCCTGGCAACCGAAAAGCCTTAATATCTATATCTATCTAGCCTCAATCATGTTTCAGCGGACTGGAGTTGAGACATCAGTACTCAAGTACGTTTCGTACTCGACTCCACTCAGACTTCCTGACTCCAAAAGATCCGACTGATATCAGTCTAGATGACCAACTCCACCACGGCAGGACGACCGCGATCACGAGTTGATCTCAGTGTGACGACATGGGGGCCATCGATCGTAGGACGAGACTGCAAGCACGACGCCGCTATAGCCGGGGTACCACCCCCAGAAGAACCCCAGGCATGTTGAAAATGACGCTCACTGCTCAACAATGCCTAGGCTGGAATAAGCCAGGAGAGAGAACCGGCTGATCATCTGGTGAAGAGTTCTTTCGACATGGATAAAACGAAGAGTGTCGGAGAATTCAAAGATCTTCAGTCTTTCGAACATCTGATAACGAATAGCTCTTAAGTGGATGACGAGTGAAAACGAGCAAGTTCCAACAGGTATGTGGGCTAAGTAGATGGGCTCGAGGAATCGAAATCGTCAAGCTAATCTCAAGATTGGAGCCACACGCTTTCCGGTAAATAAGTCCACAAAACAACGAAGTTACACATGTAAATCGAATCCGATGGATTTATTTACCGGGCGAGTGTCGCGATGGTTGTTTACTTGAAAGCAGGCCTGATTCGGTTGAACCAAGCATGACTTGACGATTTCCAGAGCAGATCGACCAGGCTCAGAAGACCGATAGTCAACACCCAACAGGTTCCAGCCACCTATACATATGAAGGATCCTACCGACAAGCAAGTTTCTAAAACCTTTGGATGTAAATATCGGAACCAACGAGAGATACATTTCCATCTTCGATCCTAAGGATTAAAGAAATCCAGATATGTAAGTACTCGCAACTTTCTCAACGGGCTCAGACTCAAATCACGATCAATCGTCACTCAACCACTCACCGCACCCCACCTACCGGAGAGTTGAGATATTTATAGGTGGTGGTGGTGGTGGTGGTGGTGGTGTAAATGTGAAAACCTCAGTGATGATAGGGAATAAGGAGTCTCAGAGTAAGACTCAAACTAAGAATCTAGTTCGGAGCTTTAGATTATCATTTTTTTCAGAGTCAAATAAAAAGGCTTTGAGGAGAAGTGCAAGGTTGAGAGATAAGTGATTTGATGGAAGAGGAAACTGCCTCAAGTCCGATGCAGTAAATACTTGGCAATATACTTATTGAATTATTTACTTTTACCGCGAAAACTGTCGTCCTCTGGCCTGAATTAATGGCACCCTTTCCCATATGGTTTGATCCCTCCTTCCGCATTGGCTGACTATCTATCCTCTTAGCCCAGGATTCCTGTCTTCAACAAACACTGTACATACGTTTCTCTCTACCGGTGCCAACTTCAGCCAAACCATTGGCCTGTTTAACTACCTGGCCGTGTCGACAGGGCCCAACATTGCCTTCAAGAATAAGTTTGAAGATCATCATCATCCTGTGCTATGGTATGAGATGAGGATGATTGAGTTCTTTGACCTGAGAGAGTCTTCTTGATTTGAACATCATCAAGAGGCCTTGTTAGTCATCAATGTTCAATTGGACATCAGTAAATTAATTCTCAGGATGCTAATCAAGCCTTGGTTGTGATGAATGTAGAAACCTTCACAGAGTCAATTGATTTGGAAGAATCACTGGAGCTTGGTCTTTGTGTAGAGTAGGATCACCCAAAAGTAAAAAAATAAATAAATAAAATTCTGACATTGATTGGTTCCAATTTAAGACAATATTTTTCTTATTTTTCCAAGAACTGGCAATGGAGCAAAGTTTGGATTGGACTTATTCCACTCCTCTCTGATGGTCACATAAATAGAGTAAATAATCTCAACTTCAAAAACCAATTGGAATCCAAACATTGAGCAAATACTATTCATAAGACTGTGCCCAATGTGATTGAAAAATAGAGATATCAAGAATACCTATTGCAGAGGTGCTTCTGATAACAATGCAAATTATTGCAAAGGAAAGCATTTATGCCAGTAGTCAAACCAATATATTTGAGATCCATTTTGGAGAGATTTTGGGATTTGAACAGTTTGCAGGGATCAATATTGTTGGATTCTAATCAATTGATTATCTCATCTAGACTAACTTGGATTCCTATCCACTGAACACAATAAAGTATTAAATGCCCATTATTATCCATTGGTTCTAAAGATGGTGAAGGTGAATCAGGTGAGGTATCATTTAGTTTTTCAAAATGGTTTCAAATTGACTGAGAGATAACATTCCCAAGAATGTTGGCATTGATTTGAGGATCAACCTTTTCTTTATTTTTGTTTTTGAAAGTGAGATATGTTAGATAAATTAATGGGGAATTCAATGAAATACCAGGCTTCTGAAAAACCTTGGAAATCAAAGGGTTGAGATAGAAATATCAGTGTTGATCTCATTGAATGATAACTAGATAAATATGAAAATACTTAACAGAGCATCTGCTTGTATGCAGGAATTACCAGCAGTCAAAAAAGTATATTTGCTGGGATCAGTTGTACATACAAGGAAAATTTGGATGGACCCAATCATAGTTAAGATTGGTCATGTATTTGTAATAGATGTTGGCAATCTGAATTTCTTGGCCATCAATTTCTGATTCATCTTCAGATCCTGGTTTGGAGTTGGACATGAGGAATGAATTTGCCTCCCTTTGGTTTATGTTTGATTCTCAGGATTTCAACTACATATTTCTATTTGAAACCAGAATCTCATTCCAAGATTTTTGGATTCATCCTTGGGATTAATTTAGAATAGGGTGAACCAAGCTTGAGAAGCATTCTGGCAAAGAATGGTTGATATCAAAGCCAAGGGTTATGCAAGGTTATGGGAGTGATGAGTTAAGATTTTGGGTAGGCCCTGAAGTTGGGTATATGGACCAGCCATTTTATTGGAGGTGTATTGGATGATCCAGAATTTGAAATCACTGAAGATATTTTGCTGTATTCAATTTTGCAAGCTGCCAAAACCATTGATTTGATTTTTGACATTGTTGGGGTTGATTTGGACCACAAGGCAGCATCCTTTGGATGGTTTTACTTGCTTCCAAACTTTCTTCTTCATTCTTCATTTTTTCTCATAAAAATAGAGAGTAAAGTTGATGAGAAATTCAAAGGATTTCTTCATTAAAGAGACAAGAGAAAAATTTTAAAAGAACAATTCAATGAATATTCCTGGACTAAGAATGATGGGAAACTTAAATTGGTGATACTTGGAAGAAGACTTGGCTCACTCACACTCTCAATAGGGCTCTTGTGTTCTTTGTGTAATACTTTTATAACCAACATATTATCATTAGTGTGTATCAAAAATTGCTTATCTTAGGGAAAATGTAAATTTTTCAAAATAAAAATAATAATAATAAATAAAATAAACAATGAGCCCATGTTTTTAAATGTAAAAAAAATAAACTTTTGAAAAATAAAAATGGATTGGCCTGAAATCAGCCATTTAATATTTTGAAAATCTTAACTCTGATACACCCTAATTTATCAGACATTTTTTTTGAAATTGATCCTTGAAACCGCATTTATCAAATATTCAGGCTCTGGGAGGTATTCATTGGTGCCTGGAAAATAATTTTTGGTTCCAGTTTGGGTGGGATGAACTTGATTAGAGGATTGAAGGTATGATTGTATGAATGATTGGTGGGAAGGGGTTGGACTTTCCAGCATCATTGTTGAAACTTATTGGAGAAAATATTAAAGATTTTGGATTTTCAATGGAGGGGCTGATCCAATTAGAAGTTTAAAGAAATTGAGGAATTGATCAAATTGGAGGTTGATTTTTTTTTCTGGATACTGGTCATCAAGGGTGGGAGGAGAGTTGGGCAGAAAGGTTGGTCCAGAACCCCCCCCCCCCCCCGCAAAATAATTTGGGCAAAACTGAATTAAACTAAAAAAAAAACAAAAATTTGGCATGGCTTCCAAGCGTAAGAGCATCTTTACCACTGTCTCAATAAGTTGGCTTGATAAGAAGACTTATCAAGGATGTTTCCAATCAAGCCACCATTGTGTGCTTAATAGGGCTCAATAGCTGTTCAATCAACAAAATTCTTGACAAGGATCCATAAATTTATGGTTCCTTATTGAGGATTGACAAGCAAAATTTTGTCAATCCCCACTCTAATCTTTCTCCCCCCCACCCTTCCCCTTGGTAACTCCACCCTACCATACCCTCCACCCTTGCCCTCAATAACTACACCTTAACATACACCCCCCTTTGGAATTCATAACTTTGATTGACAACCCCCCAACCATTTGACATTCTCCTCAATCAAGTTCTTCTTCCTCTACTTTTTTTTATTGAAATTAGAATGATACCAAAATGATCTTTTTGTCCCTGTTCAGGGGAATTCCCAAAAATTATTGAGCAGGGATCTGTGGAAGGGACAATTGTGGGACCCACTTGCCAGCTCATCTATAACTTTTGAATGAGCCCAATTTATTGCAACAAGTGTGCAAAATTGGGTTTTGAAAGTTATCCACCATTGTGCACTTTGAAAAATTGTCAAATTTGTCAAGGATTTTATCAAGACAAGGGTAGTTTCTCTAAGGAAAAATGCAATGAAACATAAAAATAACAATCAACATAAAAATAGGGCATTATTTTTCTCATGCATGCAATCCTTCAAATCATGGTTGTTCTATGTCCATGCACCATCACCCCCACAGGGACATATAATTTATTTCACAATTGTTTCAAGATTTTTTTTTTTGAATTCTGAAGCTGAAGTTTTGTGGCTGGTTTCTTGAACCTTTGAAAAAATCTTTGATCATTTTGGGAGCAATACAACCCTGTCAAAAATTTGATCAAAAAATCAAAAAAGATCAAGTTTTTCATTGGACATTTGGATCCTTGTATTTGCCTTTTTAATTCATTTTTTTTTGGTAATTCAAGATTTCATCAAGTTGAAAAAACAATAAAAGAGATTTCTAATATTTTATACAGATTTTTTGGATGTATTATTTTACCTTAAAAAATTCATTTGAAAAATCAAAAAATCACCAAAACCAAATTTCCCATTGTACTTTTGGATCCTTTTTTTGCATTTTTAATTCATTTTTTTGTTTTGGTGATTCAAGATCTCTTGAATTTAACACATAAATTAAAGAGATTTTAATTTTTTTTTGCAGATTTTTTGGATGCATTATTTTACCTTAAAAAATTCATTCAAAAAATTCAAAAAGAAAAAAATTTCTATTGGGATATGGAATCCTTTTCTTTGCCTTTTTAATTGATTTTCTTTGGTGATCCAAGATCTTATAAAGTTTATAGAAAAATCAAAGATCTTTCTCAAATTTCTTTGGGATTTTCTGGATGTATCCTGGGCCTCCAAAAATTGAATCCAATGTTAAAACACTTGAAATTAACACATCCATTGCAATGTTTTTTTTTTTGAAAAATATGGAAAGAAAATTTACCCCAATTTATTTTGACAGGAATCTCAAATGGAATCAAAAGCTCCAAATAAAATTTTTTATGACTGCTTGTCACATTTTTTACCCATCAAATTATATATGACAATGAAAATAATTCAAAAGAAAAGGGGTGGTCCACATTTTCCATTCTACCTCTTGTCATATTTTAATACATACAAATAAAACATATGGATACAAATATCTAATTTTATTCACCTATGATTAATTTTACTTTCCCAGTGGATTTTATTGGAGGGGAAAAAAACTCATTAACAAGATTTAAATTTTTCTGAATAATTGATTTCCAAGATTTGGAATCCTTGGTCACAAAACTTTTCAAAAGTGGATCTAATTTGGGATCTGGCCAATGATCAGACTTGAAATTGAAGGAGAATATATTTTTGAAATCTTCTAAAAGAATGAAGCAAATAGGAGAAGATTTGGAATTTGGAGTGGAAGGGGAATTCAGAGGAGCATAATTGCAAGACATTAAAGAAGAAAACAGAACCACTGGACACTTTTATGTATCAGCCCAAAGGAAATCATGGCATGGAAATTTCAACCAATTATTTATTGGAGCTGGTCCAGAAAGTTGGTTCAGTTGCCTTCTAGATTCTTGGAAAGTTTCACTTCAGAATTTATGTGGTAATCTTGTGTCCTTGAAAATTGGGTTTGAATCAAGCTCTTTCACCATTTCTTTCCTTACTTCAATCCAGTCTTCTGAGTTCCTCCCCAAACAAATGTCTGCTGCTCTAGATCCACAGTTATTGTCCCCTATGACATATTGAACATGCAATATGTTTGGAATGGCCTTCTTGGGCGAGACAAAGTCTTTGCATTGGAACTAAAACCAAAAATCAAAATTCTTCCTAAAATAAAATATGTTTTAAAGATACCACTCACTTTTTCAGTAAATACTTGGTCAAAAATTACAGAAGAAGAATAAGATAATTTATAGGATACCTACTGTGAACATAAAAAACCAATCAGAAAAACTGAAAAAATGAGAAATTATCAAATGTACTCACTTCCTCACTTTCTCACTTAGTTTTGTTGCTGTTTTTGATAATTAATTCCTTCCAGGAGGATGGTAAGGAGAATCATAATCTTCATTTGAATGATTTTGTATCTTCATTTTTATTCCTGGATTGCATTCAGGAGAAGAAAACCTCTTATTCACAATGGTTCAAGACCTCTGAGAAATGATTCAATGAAAAAATCAACAAGTAATAATATCAAAAACATGAACAAAAACTAAAGCAAACCTCATGGTCTTAATAACATCCAAAAATGGCAGCTCTTCATTTGCTGAATAATCCTCTTCATCCAAATCTGGAAGATCTTTATCTTCTGAATATTCCTCTTCAGTCAGAAAATCATCCTATTTTTAGAAAAATGATAAGGAATCATTAAAAAGGAAATTCTATTTTTGTAAAAAATAATTATATGTAGAAATTTACCTCTTGCTCTGATTCCTCCTGCTTTTTTACCTTACCCTTTTCCTTTTTGGCCTTCCACTTTCTTGAAACCTGAATACATACATTAAAAATATTAATTATGAAGGTTAAAGTTTTTTTCCAAAAATAGTTACTTACCTTTGAATTTGCTGTGAATTTCTTCTTTGGCCCTGCCCTCCTCTTTTGTGCTTCTGAATATTCAAAAACATATGGATCTCTTCTACTTGAGGACTGATAGATATTCTTGAACTTGTTGGCTTCTCCTTTTGGTCTTCCTATTACTTTGGATCTTTGAGTGGGATTGGGCTCTTGAATCAGAACAAGTTAATATTTTCAACTGTATGGATTCTTGGTTTCACCCAGATAATATTGCTGTTCTCCAGGTGGAAACTTGTGGAATTCTTAAAATTGTTCAGTGAGATACAGTTTTTAATTATTTGTTTCACATGGAACATTAAGGTTTTCTGATTCTTCAGTTGAATCTGGGCTCAGAGGTAACTGGAGAAAGCAAAATCAAACTCAATCAGAAAATTCATTATGTGAGCTTGAATCAAAAAATAAAAATAAAAAACTTACTGAGAAGGGGGGTTTGACATGCCATTGAGGATGAAAATATTCAATTTGAAAAAGGAAACCCTTCCTGATAGCTAATTTGGCTTTGGAAATACATGTTATACCCATGTAAGAAAAATAATCACATTTGGTGCAAGTTGTGGAAGATTCAGGAACTTGATGAAATTAATGAATGTTTTTGAGCGCAAAGTGGCTGTTTTTTGCAGAGAGATGATGCACAAAGTGAGGTAAATCAATGAAATGTTTGAATTCTTTCTGAGAGGTTTCAATAAATTTCTAATGTTTTTGGATGGTGATTTAATTGTAAATTTTCTGAACTAAATCATAAAAAGAGCCAATAGATCAACTGGAAAAATGTTTTATTTAAGAGTTTAGTCTGTCTTTTTTTGAGGTACTTTTATTGGAAAAGGGAAAGTTTTTTTTGGCCAAATAAGAGAATTTTTTTTGTTTGGAAGCCAGTTCTCAAGATGATAGTCTGATGTAGGGGGATTCCCAACTAGAGAAATCTGGTAAAGTTTTAATGATCAAGCAATTCAGATTTGGAATGGACCAACTGATGCCATTATTTCTGGAAAATATTCAATTCATCTTTAGATTTGAAGTGCTTCCTGCAATGGATTTGAATAATCTTGAATATATACCAGGGACACAGATGATGATTACAGGAAGGGAAATTTTTTTCAATGAAACTAATCATTGCTTGTTCTTTGTACGCAAAAATGAACCTGGGTTCTTGATCTTCTAAAATTTCCTGAATTTGAGTCAGGGCCCATGCATAGTTGTCTTTTTTTTCTTGAGATAGAAAACAGAAGGAAACTGAAAATTTTATCTAAACATTTTGAACCCCAAAAATATGCAGAAGAGGAATGCCAAAATTGTTTGTTTTAAAGGTGCAGTCCATTATTAGAAGGGTAGGGAGAAGTTGGAGAAGTATAATGGAATCAGGGTGAGAAATGAATAATGAAGTTATTTTTCCATTCATATTGTTAATTTTTTTAGAAAAACAAATAATTCCAGAGCGCTAGGATGTATTTTTCAATGGGAGTTTTTCCATCAAGAGATGTTTTTTGAATTTTTGTTCTTTTATTTTAAATAGTATTGAGATTGGTATTTACAGGAGATGATGAGGCTTGTATAAGAGAGTTGAGAAATTTTATTAAGGGGAATCCGGATTTGTTTAAATTTTCAACCATCTCCTGTTTCCTCCCTTGAATTCTTCTGTGGATGGGATCAGTGGAAGGATCATTGGAAGGTTGATGGTTGTGTTCTGGACTTATAGACTTTACCAACCAGAGAACCAATATTTTGGAAAAATTTCCAGATAATCTGAATGGAAAATTGGTCTTTCTTGATTTTTCAAACCTCTTGGTATCTTTGATTGGTTTATATTCCCCATATTTATCACATTGATATGTGTAGTTATTTTTCTTGCAATTGGATACTCTGGTAGATATGACATATCAATGGGACTTTGCCTATGATTGGATAGCCTCAACCAGCTCCAACTTTTTATTATATGATAGCTCATGATGAGGGTTCAGAGGGGTTAAATCAGGAGTTTGAGTATATGAGGAAGGATCAAGAGGATTTAAATTGCTAGTTTTGTTAGATGAGATAATGGAGGATGGGCCTGATGAAACAGTTCTGAAAAGTGGGTGAATATTTTCTTGATCCATTGTGAAAAGAGATTTTATTTTTAAAAAATAAAATGAAGATAGGATTTGATAGTTGACAAATATATTTATCAGAATCAGAAATATATTGAGCAGAAATTCATTGAAAACATTTATTGAGAGACTCAATATGCAATTGAAAGGAGTTTTTTGGAAGTATCTATTGAGATATGTTGATGAGATGAAGAGTTGATGTGCAAATTTGATAATGTTCTGAAACAATCTTTGAGGAGATAAATAATTGAATTTTTGATTGAAGACTTGAATTTAGGAGGATTGATTTTGTAGTTTGGGTGGTGGGGTGGTGGGGTATAGTAGTGGGGTGGTCTGGTGGCGGGTGATGGGTGGGTGAAAGAGGTCAAGGTGGTGGTTTACAAGATTTTTGGAGAGTTCCAAGATGGTTGGAGGTCCCAGGAAAAAACTTTGAGTCATACTGAATTTATGCATGCCAAAGGGCTCAAAGAAGGGGGTCAGAACCCAAAAGGGGTTTATTGTGATGCTTTTTTTGTTTGGTTTTTGAGACATATGTAAATATTGCCTCAAAAGTTACCAAAAAAACTTTTTAGAAAGCTTCAAAGCATATTTTTAAATATGAATATTGAAATATTTGAAATCATCATTTATTTCTTGAGGGAAAAAAAGGATAATTAAATAGAGAACACCCCTTTTTTTTGAATTGTTTTCATGGTGATATATAATTTGATGGGTAACACATGTGAAAAGCATTCAGAATATTTTTTTTTGGATCTTTGGATTTAATTGTAAATTTGTGTGAAAAAAATGGGGGAAACTTTGATGCCAGATGTAAAAAAAAAACATTGCAATGGATGTGTTAAGCAGTAGTGTTTTTACGTTGGGTTTGAATTTTGGAGGCCCAGGATACATCCAAAAAACCCCCAAAAAAATTTGGGAATCTATCAAATTTTGTATAAAATTCATCAGAGCTTGAATAACTAAAAAATTAATTTAAAATTTAAAGAAAAGGATCCAAAAGTCCAATGAGAAATTTGAATTTGTTGATTTTTTGAATGAATTTTTTAAGGTCAAAGAATACATCCAAGAAATCTTCAAAAAACATTAAAAATCTCTCTGAGTTTTTTTTCAAATTTCTGATAGCTTTAATCAAAAAACAATGAATTAAAAAGGAAAATAAAAAGATCCAAAAGTCCAATGAGAAATTTGGTTTTTGTGATTTTTTTGACAAATGAATTTTTTAAGGTAGAAGAATATATCCAAAAAATCTGTAAAAAATATTAGAAAGATTTTTGATTGTTATTTGAGATTGGTGAGAGCTTCAATACCCCCCTCCAAAAAAAAAAAGAATTAAAAAGGCAAATAAAAGGATCCAAACATCCAAAGTTTTTTTTTTGATCAAATTTTTGAACGGGTTTCATTGCTCCAAAAATTATCAAATATTTTCTTAAGGGTTTAACAGACCCAGCTACCTGACTGCAGCATCAGAATTAATAAACAAATGAATTCTTGAAAAAAATGTGAAATAAAGTATTTGTCTGTGTGGGAGTGATAGTGCGCAGACCTATAAATCCATGGTTTAAAGGATTGCACCTGTGAGAAAAATAATACCCTAAAAATAAAATAGAAATAAAAAAAATTGAACATTAAAATTACAAGTAAAATAAAAATAAAAAATAAATAAATAAATAAATAAATATATATAAATAAAAATAAAAATAAAAATAAAAATAAAAATAAAAATAAACATAAAAATAAAAATAAAAATAAAAATAAAAATAAAAATAAAAACAAAAATAAAAATTAAAATTAAAATTAAAAAAATAAAAATAAAAATAAAAATAAAAATAAAAATAAAAATAAAAGTAAAAATAAAAATAAAAATAAAAATGAAAATAAAAATAAAAATGAAAATGAAAATGAAAATGAAAATGAAAATGAAAATGGAAATGAGAAACCTTTTCTGCAGAAAATGAAGATCAGAGTGACTAATTGATAAAAAAACTACAGCCAGAAATTCATTATGCTGTGAAGAATGAGTGTTTCTATTTTATCCAAGATTGAAATCTTGGAAAAACAATTGCCTTAAGTAAAGGAGAGATTCACAAGATGTCTGTTATGCTTGTGGCTGAAGGAATGATTTCATAAAGCAATGAAATCAATCAAATATAAAAAATAAACTACCAACTAGATTTAGTTGTGAGTACAAGGGTAAATTGATGATTTCAAGCAGAGTAAATTAAAATTGTGCGTGGGGAGTGGGGTGTTTCAATGGAAGATTTATTATGAAAATGAGAAATGAAGAGGAAAAGGAAGATTTTAACTAGATTTTTAAACAGGTGAAAAAAAGAATCAATGGAAAAAAAGATTGATTTATTGAACCAGGCTTCAAGGGTTGGGCTTGATGAGCATGTGCACAGAGTGCAGTTTTTCAATTTGAGTAAAAATTGAAAGTTTAAAGGCTCAAAAAAATTTTGGCAAATGATTTTAAATGTTTGATGATGAACTCAATTATTTTTTTATTCCTCTGTCTTTGTTTGTTTACATGAATTTTAGTATTTTTTATTTTTTCTTTCTGTCTCTTCTTTGACGCTGAAGCCACACAACCTTCATTGTTTTTCTGTGCTGGATCTTCCTCTATCAATTTAAAATACCTTTCCCTAAATTTCTTTCTTCCCTGAATCTTTTGTTTCTTGGGGGTCCTTAACTTCATTGGATTTTTCTCTCAGTTTCATGTGCTTGATTCTCAATTGCTGGTTTCAAATTATTCATCCGATGCTAAGATTTTTCAAGTGAGATTCAATTTTGTCCCTTCTTCCTTCCACCATAATTATTACTGAAGAAAGCTTTGTTAGCATTCTTTCTCTCTCCATAATTTTCTTCACTGCTTCCTTCCTCAATCTTTGCTCCTCAATCTGGAGCTCTTTATGTTGGTCTTCTCTATTTTTTGAAAATCTTCTTCTGTTATTCTGATATTTCATCCTCTGAAATATTAGTCTCCAATTTATTTATTTCTCATGTATTTAGCACAAATGGTTCCAAGAAAAACCTAAAATGGTTAATAAATATAAATTGGGAGGATCAGGAGCCAACAATTTGCTTTGAAAAATAATTTTAAAAGCAGATATTAAATTCATTCCTATTCTTAAAGGAGAAAAATATGAATGATCTGGTTTTAAACAATATCTATCCTTCTTCAGCTGAAATGAATAAAAAATTAACTTGAAGAAAACACCACAGTGCTAACATCTATTGAAAATATGGAGATGTGAATCTTCATCTCATAAAAAAATAAACACACTTATGAACAAAAATCTTGTGGAAATTACCAATCAATCATCTTGAAAACCTCATTGAAGACCAAAAAGTATTCCCTTGCATCTTTTCAATCTGTTACAAGAGATTCTCCATTCAATCAATTCTTGATATTATTGTTACTGTGTCAGATATTGCATCATTCATCAACACCATCAAGATTCAAATCCAAAAAATGGTGGATACTGATATAGATTTACCAGACAACATCCTAGCCTATATTATAATTTTGCAATTAACCCCAGAATGAGCTAATCTTCAGAGGTACATAATTAATTAAAAAACAAAAAGAAGTGTGGATGTTGTTCTTAATTATTTAGATCAATTTTGAAACAAGTCCAAATTAAAATGAAGGAAAATCATCTTCCAAAACTGCACTTTATTTAGGATAAAAACCAAAGCTACCTAAGGAACTTCAATTCCAAGATGGAAACCGAAAACATTGTTTGATGGAAAACACAACATATGATTTTTTGGAAAAAATAAAAAAAACCTCTTTGCAGAGGGACAAGAAAAGTGAGATTAAAAGAAAAATAACCATGAAAATTTCATTGGAATTAATCACTATCACTCAAAGTTTGACATGGATAGAAAATTTTCATGCAGAAAACTGCATCATTCCCAACTTGGGAATTTCAAAACAAAAATACAACTCAAAAGTTAAATCTTCCAACTTGCAGGAACACAAAGGAGAAGTTTAAAATACTAGAAATAACGATAGAAGTATACATATTCTGGGAAGAGGCAATATAATCCTTTCTTGGAGGGATTATCAAATTTGGATATCCGCTTGTTGTTAAATACCAGATCTTGTAATCAACATCACCAGCCCCGCTTATTTTCCAAAAAGGTGTTGCATTTTTTTTTGAAATAATTAATCATTCTTGCTTCTACAAAATGAGAAAATGGTTTTCTCTAAATTTATTGGAGAAAATCCCTTTTTTCTCAACAAGCCCATGAAAATCAGCTCAAATATCAAGTACACTTACCCAAACAGGGGGTTTTCAATCAATAAAAACAACATTTTATTCATCAAGCCGTTGAGAATGTAAGTTCAAGTTTTATAAAAACTGGCTTTCCATAGATAATTGAGCAGTTTTTTTAGATAAAATTGAGCGTGAGGATTAAGCTCTGTAAAAAGTTGAAACAGTTCATTTTTTCAGGAAAACCACCAGAAAAGCTGGAATAAATCAAAATTAAAAGCTTATGGAACCCCCAAACTCAAATGCAAGGGCTGTTTGTAAGTAAATCCTAACAATATGTGAAATTCACTTGAAATACCTTTCTGACATTAAGCTAATGGAAGAAGGAAAATATATAGGAATTTTTTATATCTTTAAGCAAAAGTCTAGGAAAAAGGAAAAAATACCAAATATGAATCTGAATCTATTTCATTAGATTAAAATTACCCTTGAATTGTAATCTAATGAAATAGAATTTTCTAAAAAATAAAAACCTGTCCCGAATCTAATTTCAGAAGAGTATAACCAAAAAATTAATGTTAAAATGGAAAAAGAGAACAGAACCATTTCAGGGGATTTTAAAACCAGCCTGTAATTTATGGCAAGAAGTGGAAAAATAAATTTGCTTAAAGGCTAATAAAATTACCAATAATTAGGAAGATAAATTTCAATTTGAGAAATTACAAGGGAAGATTATTCCTACCAATGAATTCAAAAAATTTTGTACAAAATTCATTTAAATCAATCCTTCTATTTCTTTCAACTATTTCAATATATTTGAATGGGGCAGTGTTAAGTTACCAACCCTAAACAACCCATTCATGACTCAAAATGGGTTGTGTGGCGTGGTTTGAGTTGTGAATGGTTTGTGTAGGGTTGCCAATTTTTATTTTTATTTTAATTTTTTTTATTTTTTGATTAGTATTTTTTATTTTTATTTTTATTTTTAATAGGGTATATCAGAGTTAAAATTTTGAAAGATTTAAATAGCTTATTTCAGGAAAAATATCAATTTTTCAAATAATATTTTTCTATCAAAATAAAAAATAAATTAATGGTTTTAACTAAATAAAATAAAATTTTGAAAAAAAAAATGGATAGGCCTGAAATGAGCCATTTAATTTTTTGAAAGTTTCAACTCTGATACTCCCTAATATATTTTATTTAGGGAATTATTTTTCTCACGCATCCAACCCTCTATTTCACGCATTTTGAAGTTGCCGCGCGGTCATGCCCCTTTGGTATTTCATGCAAAAATAATTTATTTCATGCAACTTTCAAGAATTCATTTTTTTTGAATTCTGAATGCGCGGTTCCATAGCAGGGGTTCTTGAACCCCTAACCAAAATCTTTGGTAATTTTGAAGCAATTAGAACCCTTTCAAAAATGCAATCAAAAAATGAATAAATTCTTTATAAAAAATTTTTGCATGGGGTTTTGGACCATCATTTGGGCTATTTTTATTGTTTTTTTGGTTATTTCATCTGCCATAAATTTTTTAAAACATTCATAGATTCTTCAATTTTTTCATATTTTTTGTATGTATCCTTTGACCTTAAAAAATTCCTTCAAAAAACACAAAAAATCAAAAAAAATCCAATTCTTCTTTGGGCATTTGAATCCTTTTATTTGCCTTTTTATTTAACTTTTTTGGGTAATTCGAGCTATCAAAAAGGTGAAAAAACATTCAGAGAGCATTAATTTCTTTTTTTTTGGATTTTTTGGATGTATCATTTTACCTTAAAAAATTTGTTCAAAAAAGCAAAAAAATCAAAGAATTCAATTTTCTCATTTGACTTTTGGATCCTTATTTTTGCCATTTTGACTTATTTTTTTTGGAAAAGGTTGAGAATTTTCATTTAATCAGGGTGTGAAATAAATACTGAAGTAATTTGACCATCCACATTTTTTATTTTGTAGTAAAAAGAAGAATTCATGAGTTCCAGTATGAGTGCTTCCACAGGAGTTTTGCCATCAAGGGCATTTTTTTGTATTTGGGATAATTTGTTGTAAATTTTAGGGAGATTTTTATGGATAGGTGATGATGATTCTTGTATGAGAGAGTTGAGAATTTTTAAAGGGGGAAATCCTGCTTTGGATAAATTTTCAACCACCTCCTTTTGATCCCCTTGGATTCTTCTGTGGATGGGATAAGTGGAAGGATCAATGGAAGGTGGATGGTTGTGCTCTGGACTTCACCACCCAATCTTTTTGAAAAATTCCCTGATAACCTGAAAGGACAATTGGTATTTTTTGATTTTTTTAATTTGGAGGTATCTTTGCTGGGTTTATATTCCCCAGATTTATCACATTGGTAAATGTAGGCCTGATTCTTGAATTTTGATACTCTGGTAGTTATGGCATATCAATGGCACTTTGCCAATGATTGGATAGTCTCATCCAGCTCCTCCTTTTCATTATATGATAGCTCAGGAGGAGGGGCCAGAGGAGTGGAATCAAGAGTTTGAGTATATTAATGAGGAGCAAGAGGATATAAATCAATAGTTTGATTAGATGAGATAATGGAGGATGGGCCTGGTGAAACAGTTGAAACAGTTCTGAAAAGTGGGTGGATGTTCCCTTGAGCCATTGGAAAACAGATGTTCTTGTTTGGAAGTATCTGGAGTGTTAAGTTTTTTTGATGAGTGGTTGGTGGTGTGGTGTGAAAAGGTGTGGTTTCTTGTGGTTTTATGTGGTGTTGTGTTGTGTGGTGTTGTGTGGCATGGTGTGGTATGGTATGGTGTGGTATGGTATGGTGTGGTGTGGTATGGTGTGGTAGTGGGATGGTGTGGTGGAGGGATGGTGTGGTGGAGGGTGATGGGAGGGTGGAAAAGGTCAAGGGGGTGGTTTATAAGATAATTGGGGCGCTGCAAGATGGCTGGTGGTCCCAGGAAAAAATTTTCATTCATATTGAATGTATGCATGTGAAGGGCTCAAAGAAGAGTGAATTTTTCAAATTTTTTGGTTTTTTGATGGAATTTTTTTTAATTGTCAAAAATGGCATCCAAAAATCCTGAATTTTTTTTAAAAAAAGCTCCTGGATATTTCTCTTAAAATTCTCAAAGCTTGAAAAACCAAAAAAAATAAGTCAAAATGGCAAACATAAGGATCCAAAAGTCAAATGAGAAAATTGAATTTTTTGAATTTTTTGCTTTTTTTGCTTTTTTGAAGGAATTTTTTAAGGTAAAATAATACATCCAAAAAATCTGAAAAAAATATTTGAATTCTCTTTGAATGTTTTTTGAACTTTTTTAAAGCTTAAACTCCCCAAAAAAATGAAATAAAAAGAAAAATAAAAGGATTCAAATGTCCAAAGAGAAATTTGATTTTTTTGATTTTTTGTGTTTTTTGAAGGAATTTTTCAAGGTGAAAGGATATATCCAAAAAATATGGAAAAAATATTTCAAGACTCTATGAATGTTTTTTAAAATTCATGGAAGCTGAAAAAACCAAAAAAACAATGAAAATAGCCAAAATGATGATCCAAAAAACCATGCAAAAATTTGTTTTTACAGTTTTTTTTCATTTTTTGATTGCATTTGTGAAGGGGTTCTAATGGCTCAAAAATTACCAAAGATTTTGGTTAGGGGTTTAAATTCCCCTGCTATGGGGCTGCGCAGTCAGAATTCAAAAGAATGAATTCTTGAAAGTTGCGTGAAATAAAGTATTTTTGCATGAAATACCAAAGGGGCATGACTGCGTGCCAACATCAAAATGCGTGAAATAAAGGGTTGGATGTGTGAGACAAATAATGCCCTTCATTTATTGATTTATTTATTTCTTCATTCATTCTTTAATTTATTTATTTTAAATTTTATTATTTATTTATTTATTTATTTATTTATTTATTTATTTATTTATTTATTTATTTATTTATTTATTTATTTATTTATTAATTAATTAATTAATTAATTAATTAATTAATTTATTAATTTATTTATTAATTTATTTATTAATTTATTTATTAATTTATTAATTTATTTATTAATTTATTTATTAATTTATTTATTTATTTATTTATTTATTTATTAATTTATTTATTTATTTATATATATATATATATATATATATATATTATTTATTTATTTATTGATTCATTCATTTATTTATTGTTAATTTGCTTATTTATTTATTTATTTTTGTTCAAAACTCATATGGGTTGTGAACAACCTTTCATGGCTGTTTGCAACCCCTGTGTTGAAAATTTAACATTTCCACTTTGAATTCTACCTTTAGACAAATATGATTTAGTATTTTTCTTATTATTTTTTATGCTTGGTACAAACGTATTTGAATACCATCACCAATCTTTAAATTTCTTCAAAAGATTATTTTTATATACTTTTTATGATCATTTATGTGCTGGAGGATATTTTTGTTTTGACATTTCAATAGATTTGAATTCCCAGCATGAAATAGTTGTATGCAGAATTTTTTTATGTTTCTTCCCATTTTTGGTAAACCTTCATTCAAAATTCACTGGAAATATTACATTTTGTGTAAGCAACATCACTTCTTATAATTTTCTCATTTTAATTAGATTTGATGGAGTTTTTTTAAAATATGATTTTGGATTGCAATTCCTTCCAAAAAAATTGATATTTTATTGATTTTTTACATATTAAATCTACTCAATTTGTGTCCATATTTGAATTCTCAAAGAAATTTCACCCCAGTAAGACCCAAAAGCAGGTCTGGAGGCCTTATTTAGCCCCCCAGGGCCAAAATTAATTTTGAAAGGCCTTTGGGGGCCCAAAATGCTATCAAATTAGGGCGTATCAGAGTTAAGCAAACCCACCATTTTTAATGGTGGCTTTCAAACCAAATCTTCCATTTCAAAAACGCCATTAAAAATCAAAAAACCCACTTATTTCACATCAGACGTGTCAGAGTTACCTGGATATAAGTGTGTTTTTTCAAATCAAGTATTTAAAGGCTTCCACCACCTGTCTACGTCATCAACCCCTGGCTTCCCACCTCCTTCTAACTCCAACCTCATTGGAAAAAAATTTGATTCATTGCTCTTTATCTCTTCATCACTATCATCATCACTTCATCACTCTCATCACTTTATTGCTTTCATCACATGCAGCTAACACTCATTGAATCACTATCCTGATCAGTTCATCACTCTCATCCGTTTATTGCTTTCATCACATCCCGCTAACTCTCATTGGATCAATTTCCTTATCACTTCATTGCTCTCATCCATTTATCCATTTTATCACATCCAACTAACTCTCATCAGATCACTATCTTAATTGCTAAATCACTCTCATCACTTAATCACTTTCATCACATCCTAACTCTCATTGCTTTATCCCTCTTGTAACTTCATCACTCTCATCTCTTCCTATTCTCTTTGCTTCATCACTCCCATCCTCTCATCACATCATTAATCTCACCACTTAAACACTCTCATAGCCCTTCATCCCTTCATCCATCCTACTATTTTTAAATGGCCCCTCAGCAATCATCCCCCATCAAGTCCACTAAACAATCCAATGGACCAAAGCAAACATCCCCCAGGAACTCAATATCCAACAATCCTCCCCCATCAGCTTCCAAAGGCTCAAGTCAGCTCAAGAGAGCTGATCACATCATCCTGGTAAACTGGCTCAAAATTTCCTCCAACAATGACAATTGCTTTAGATCTTACAATGAAACATAAGTTGGCCAACCTCTATCCTCTAAGGTTAATGGTTATCTCCCAATGGCCAATCAACTAAAGAATAAAAAAAAAGGTTGGCTCAATCTTTCATCCAAACAGATGCGGGAAAAATTCAAGAAATATTGATCCAAATACAAAAAAAACCACTCAATGTCAATCTCCACTGGCTTTGGTATCAAAAACCCCCATAAAGCCAAGTTAATCAACTCAGTGGTTGATAAGTTGGACTCCATTTTTTCCTTTTTATATTCATATGGATGAAATCTTTGGAAAGAAGGCCAAAATCACCACCCTAGCTGCCTTTGATGCACAAAAATCCAATTCAGTAGATGCCAAGGACTTGCTTGTGGATTCTCAGCCTAGAAATTATGATCGCAAAACAACCTATGAGTGTCCCCAATCCAATGTGGAGGATGATATTCCAAAACAGCCAGCTGCAATCACCTCTACATAAGCATTGATCAATGATTCAAACACTTCCTCAGACCCCTCACTTTGTTCTTTGGATGAATCTCTTCCAGGGGTGGAAGAAATTAACAACAAGACCAATGAGGAGCAATTTATTCCACTTTCTCCATTAAAATCAACATCTTTTCAAGTAAGGAAGCAAGTTCTTTTCTTCTCTTTCTGGTTAATCCTTACTGATTTAGATTGTAAAAAAATAGCAACATCCATTTATGAAGGCCAAACACTCAAGCCAATGGTGCCTCCCACATCACCTTCAAACGAGAGTGATGATTTTCCCAAAAAAGCCTCCTCCGCAAAAGGAAAGAAAAAGGCCTCCAATTCCATCAAAATCAAACCCAATAGCCTTCAAGAGAGGAGAAACACTTCCAATTGTTGAGTTGACAGCCGCCTCCCTCAAATAAATTAACGTACCCTGGTGTTGATACTCCAAATTCATGCCAACCCGTGGCCCTCCACTCTCAGGCCCGCTCCACTCTCAGCCCGGCTCACTGAACCTCAACCTCTCGATCTCCATCTCAACCATCCCATCTCCCATTCTCTCCACGCTCCATCTTTCCCCACTATCCTCGCTCACTATAACCTTCCATTTCATCCTCTCAACCCTCTCATTCTCTTCTCCCACTCGACTACCTCCACTTCTGACTCGATTCCTCTCACTCCCGACTCCTCTGATCTCGTATCCAATCTCCTCCGCCTCAATGCTCAATCCTGGCACCATATCCATTCGATCACTGGCTCTTCAACTCTGATCTTCTGTTTAGCTGTGAGGCTCATCATTAACTCATTGTCTTGCGTTGGGAAGGTCCTAACATCTCCTTGAGTCTCCTGTTTCCTTCTTCTGTCTCCTTTATCCACCTGTTGTTCTTGATTCACCTCTTCTCCGTCAAATCCTTGTTCTCATTTCTTCTCAACTCTCAAATAACCTTCCACGGTAAGATCCCAAACTCTTCCCATCTCACACTCTTTTTCACCTTTTATGTTTTCCATCCATTCTTATTCATTTTCCTTTTAAGACTCCGTTGGTCTTACTTTGAAATACAGATAAGAAGTTTTCACCAATTCTTATGGATTTGAAGATATCATGGAGAAGAAAGATTCAAGTAAGTGAATTGATTGAATCTGCTCACTTTCAAAATAAAGCTCATTCCTATTCCCCTCAAAAAAACAGTGAAACCACAAATTGAATCTGAAAAACTTCCATTTTAAAAGGAGAAGTGGGGTTTTCAACAGGCTATTTATTTTCAAAAACAGAAAGCCAAGAGTTTGGCTCATCAACAGAAATTTGATTCCAAGTGGAAATTGAAAGAGGCAGAGCAGGAGTTTCAAAAATAGGAAAAGGAGAAGGATCAACAGGAAGAGAGACTGTAAAATGAGAGGGAAACACCTGAAATGTAAAAAAAAGATAGGTTAACCACAGTCATGGCATGTATTGGTAGCCGTAGAGCTGTGAAAGAAATCAAGGAAATTACTTGATTTCTTGGCTTGTAAAATATTTACTTTGATATTTTTTTTTTTTTAAAAAAAAAACTATTTTCTAATACAACAATGTTTGAGCCTACTTTTAACCCCACCAATAAAAAATGATTTTTATTTTTATTTACATTGTTTGGTCTAGAGCATATTTTCCCAGTGGAAAAGTCCTTGCAGGTATTTCTAGTTGTTTGGTTGATTTTCATAGAAATTGCCATCCTTGTATGAGTTGCAGTCTCCACAGCATGAAAATTAAAGTGCTTGTACTTGTTTGCTTCCCAAACCATTTTTAAAATACATTTTTGTTTGAGGTGAATTTCAAAACCAAAGTAAGGAAAAACAAATTGGCCATCAGATACTTGATAATTGTCATTTTTGTCAATTATTTTGCCCTTTCATTTTCTGGTTAGAACCACCAGTAGAAAAGAATACGAGGGGATTTCACCTTTTTCAATTTGGGTAGAATTATAGAAGGAATTCAAAGTGAAGGTGATGTGGGGGGCACAGTCAAAAGGAGTGAGCTGGGATCCAAATTCCAATGAAGAGAAAGAGGGGATGTTTTTTTCCATCATTGTTTCACAGTTGGAATCATGCACCATTCTGGCTAATTTTTGGAACATTTGGCCTAGGATTTGAGAGGCTTTGTCCAACCTAAGGTTGAGCAAAGCATATTCTTGAGGAGAATATTGAATGGCAGCTCTCTTCAAATATTGTCCCAATAACTCAGAGGGGTGCATCAATTTTTTCCATCCAATTGCTCAGATTTTTCCACCCCAAAATCTTGAGGGACCAAAAGTGTTGAAAATATTTTTCAATTGGTGAAGGAGATTCATCACAAAGTTGATTTCCTTCTTATCTTGCTCAGAGAGTTCATTCAAAGGGAAAAATTTGATTTTTTCAACCAGAGAGTTGTGATTGGATTGGTCAAGAACTGCCACTTTTCCAGAATTCAAGAAATGGAACTGTTTGATCTTCTGTTTGTGCTGTTCAAACTCTTCAGGGGAGGGGTTTTGATTGTCCTTTTTCTTTTTGGCAGCAGTAGCAGGTTACAAATCCAAAGGTTTTAGTTTTTGTCTAGACCATAAAATCTTTTAATTAAAACCCTCTTCAGCCACTTCCAAAGAGTTTTCAGATTCTCTAATTTTATCCCTCTTCTTTCCAACTCCCTTTATGTTTTTCAACATATCTCCTTCCATCTTTTTCCCTCCCATGCAACTACTTTTCTTGGGGTGAGGATCACAACAGGATTTGATTGGTTGTATAAAATTTTGAGGATGGTGGAAGAATCATGGGAAATGCAGAAATAGGGCATGCATCAAAAGAACAAGAGGTAAAAAGAAGTTTTGAATTGCATGGAATCCAAAAAAAAAAAAAAAAAGAAAAGAAAAGAAAAGAAAAGAAAAGAAAAGAAAAGAAAAGAAAAAACAATCATCATCCATTTTTCAATCATTTTGGAAGAACAACAAACATAGAAGAAAAAATACCAGTCACCAATGATAACCAAAAAAAATAAAAGAAAAGAAGAAACATCAGGTCAGATGTTTTGATCATGATAGGCATCAATAAATGAGGAGGAGGAGGAGGGGGGGCTTACCTTGGGGAGAAAGCAAGGAGGAGGAGGCAGGGTGGTGGGTGGGGCCAAGGATTTTTTTGATTGATTGATTGATCCAAGCAAGGTGGTTGGTTGGTGGGGACAAGAATTTTTTGATTGATTGATTGATCCAACACGCTCAAAGGATGGGGGGTCTTAAAGGGAGCAGAACATCAATCAGCAATTGGTCCATATGAGGAGGAGGGGAGGGAGGCCACAATGAGAAATAAATTGATTGATTGCTTGCGGTTCTATCAATTGATCAAACCACCAAAAATCAATCAATTGTTCACACCCTAATTGTTTGTGGGTCGATTAATTTTTTTTTGTTTTATCAATCAATCAAACCAAACAAACAATTGATTGATTGTTTGTGGTTTGATCACTTGTTTGTTGTTTGATCAATTAATAAAACCAAACAAACAATTTGATGATTGTTTGCAGTTTGATCCATCAATCAAACCAAAAACAAAGATTTGTTTTCTTTCCAATTGGTTGACAAGGAGGAGGAAAATGAAGATGTACCTAGGTGGAAATGGAAATGGTTTTATTGGAGGGCTGGGGGTGTACCTGGAAAGGATGGATGGATTGATCCATCAGTTCCAAAATCAAAGGGAGGAGGAGAAGGGGGGGTCCTAGCAGGGTGATTGGTTGATGGATGGGGATTAGAAGCATGAGGAGGAGAAGGAGGAGGACCGGGGGAACTTTGGGGTGGAAGGGGTGGGTGAGGCAGTTTGGTGAGGAGGAGGGAGGAGTGGACCAGTGGTGGTTCAGGTGGTTTGGTGAGGAGGAGGGAGGGGTGGAAAATTGTTTTGGTGGGGTGAGGTGGGTGGTTTTGAAGTTTTGGTTCTGTTTTGTCCAAATCCACCAAAAAAAAAAAACCAAGTCAGCCTAGGATTCTTGGTTGAACAACCAAAACCAAAAAAATACAGTGATGTGATATTCCATCTATTTAACAACCAAATACTACTCAAATGCTATTCATCAAAGTGAGCAAGTGCAAGGGGTAGAATCTGCCCTCTCATGGCAAAAGACAAGGTAAAAGATGAGACTGGGATGACTTGAGGAGGATTTGGAATATCTTCTTCAAATATTTCTTCCCATTCTTCTTTGATTTTGGAAAGAAGGTTGTGAAGGCTTAAACAACTGATAATCCAGTTGATGAGGATCTTCATGTCTTTGGGATTTTTAAGCTGGTTTTTCATCTCCCGTAAGCTGGCCCATATTCCTTTCAGCACAACTATTGCATGTTCAATCCAAATGCATGATTGGGCAAGATGATAGTTGAAATCAGTTTTGGCTTGATCATTGGATGAAACATTGTGGTATGCTGGAACCACATATTTTCTGCTAGCATAAGCTGAATTGATCAGAAGGTATTTATCTTGGCCAAAGTAGTTATCTGGTTGTTGGGAAATTGGCATGCAATGGAAAACATATGAATCATGAAAAGAACCTGGAAGGCCAGCATGGAGGGATATCAGCTTCTTGTTGTTATCCCAAACAAGTTGTAGTGACACAGAGTATCTATACCAACGAATAAAACATATTTTTTCAGTGTATTATCAAAGGTTTTGGAAAGGAAATGAATTGATTTCCTTTTTTTTCCAATCAAAATAATGGTTGCCATCTAGCTTGGGTTTTTCACTCAAGGGGATACTGGCTCCATCAAAAAAACCAATGCAACCGGGAAAGCCTTCAGTATCCATTACTTGAGATATCTCCTTGCATTATTCTTTGGTTGGCCAAAAAAAGAATGAGCAAAAGAAAGATAGGATGGGGATCATGACTCTTTTGGTGTATAAGTCAATGGTTCCATAACCAACTGATAATAGATTTTATAATTGATGAATTGCTGCTAAATTTCCATTTGATCCCAATCTACAAAGATCAACAGCCAGTTGGATAGATGGATTGCGTTGAGGATTCCATGAATTGTTCTGGAAGATGTGGTGGTCTTCAATCATCCCTAAAAGCTTAATGAATGAAGGCAATGAAGTTTGGAACAGTTTCTGGAAGCTTAGGTTGGGGAGGAGATGAAGCTTTTGACTTTCATACATAGTGTTGTGGAGAGTCTCTTTTCTTGGAAACATGTATTGCTTTTACAATAGAGAATTCAAAGCTAACCAAGTGGACTCAAAATTATATTCTGAATCAGAATCAAATAATAAAAAGATTTCAGTCAGATTTTTTGTGTTTTAAACTTTCTGCAGGGAAGTTTGATTGGAAATGTTGAGAAAGATGGTGATGAGATGAGATGATGATGGGATGTTTGTGATGTGATGTAGATGTGAAGAAATGGAAATGTGAAGTAATGGGGATGTGAAGCAATGGAGATTTGAAGCAATGTAGATGAGATGTGTGTGATGCAACATAAATTTGATTGTTATGGATTTGCTGAGGTGGAGGTGTGGATGGGTTTTTTGAATGGGATAGATGGTGGATGGATGATTGTGCATAAATGGCAGGTATTTGGGCTTTCCTCCCTGATTATCCCCATGAAACAATCCCACTACTTCTTTCCCCAAACTAGCAATATCCACAAACTTTACTGGATATGCTTTTTTTCTTGGTCCATTTCCCTGGAGTGGATTGCAGATCTGCTGCAGCCAATGCCAAGCCAACTACCCACTGAATGATGATCCCTCAGCAGCTATTTCTGAGCTAGCCGCGCACCCAATTCTGAGCCCACTTTCCACCTGAAGCTGATTGCGCAGACTGCAATGAAGTTCTCAATCACAAGGCTATATAATGCCACCACACGGGGAAACCCTTTGACAATTCAAACACCTTTTGAAATTCAAAATTTGATGTCTCTGTGATGCTTCAACAACTCTTCAAATCCTTTTTTTCTACTTCAACAATGCTTCAATTGGACTACAACTACTTTGAGCATCCTTCAATGAGGTTTGTCCATTTTGACTACCTAATGTTGAACTTCAATTGGTTTGAGCCGCAATCTTTGAAATTTGATCAATTTGATTCAACCTTTTTGAAATTTGACTGGTTTGACAACACTTTGAGAAAATTTGACCAGTTTGAAGGTGCTTTGATCCACTTTGACATCTTTGATGGTGGTTCAATTTTAGTTTGAAAGGCCTCCTGCTCCCTCAGAGTCCTTGATTGAACTTATAGAAGACAGATAAGGTGTCCCCCAGGGGATATCCATCTCCTTTGAGTTTGAGGGCCCCTTCTTTTACATCCCATCCAAGCAAAATTGGGTAGAACTTCCTCCTCAATTCCAATTTACTTTCATCCATGCACCTCATCTTCTCTCTCAAAGCCTCTACTAGGAACAGACCAACAAAAAACTCTGTCAGAAGAAAGCCTTCAGAAATCAGAAGACAAGGAGAAACACTCACCATCTGAAGGGCTAAATCAACTGGATACTCACAGGGAAAAATATGATTTTTCAGGTGCTTCTTTCACTTCAAAGATACCTCCAACATCATCCTTCACCCATAAATTTAGCCAAGTACCTTCCTTCCAATCTCAGAGGCTCCAGAACAGGCTCTCTTGAATCTTCTACAGTATTCAAATTTACAAGTCTTGGGGGTGATGCTGGTGGTGCAGATCTTTTCAGTTTCAATGCATCTGGAACAGGAAGGGAAGTATTGGTTGACAGGATGGTATCCATTGGTCTTCTCCATGGTGAATGAAAGAGTGGGTGATCTGTTGTAGGATAAAAAGGATGAACAGCTGTCAGGTGGTGATGGTTATGGATATTTTGGGGGGAAAGGTAAATCAATCATGGTGATGAACTCAATCTACTTCTCACCTCTTCTTATGGGTATCAGGAGCTACCCCTTCCTCTTCTGGGGGGGGGGGGGGGTACTGTCATTACCACAACTTGACTCAGTCTTCTCAGCCATTCCCAACCCTCAGCCATCTTCAATCCTCAGTAAAGTCAACCTTCTACCCCTGGATTTACCATATGCACCTCCTGAATTATCTCCCTGAATCTCCTGCAGGTCCTATGCAATCTCCCAGGATTTCCATCTCACTCTCTATGGCTTGGTGAATCCTCCATCTCTCCTCAAACCTAATTGGTATGGGAAGTACATACAGATCCCATAATGTAGATCCATAGTACATACTCCTGTCTGGACAACCCACACTTCCAGTTCAGTACATGCCACACCTTTCTGGATAGGCACATTACCCAATCTGTCAAGCCACTGCCTCCAGTTAAATTGGTCAACATGTAATGCCATGGGGCATCCCAGCCCAACACCAGTCATCCCTCCTCAAGGGCACTCTCCAGTTCTCACATATCCTGGCCTATCCTTCCTTCCTGGACTAATTCCCCTCAAGGAATTAGTATGCTACTTCTTACTTGTTAGTTCCTTCCAATAGGTGTCATATCAGCACAAGAACGGCACCCAGCCTACCTTACTAATCTCAACTATCCCTCTGGTGTTACTCTTATAGGATTCAGTCATCAGTTGTCCTGAAGAGTATTACTAATGGATTCTGCTTGTCCCTTACTTCCTTCATCATTGCCATTACTCTAACTATCTTCATTCCAATAAATCTCACCTCTCTATCCTGTGTTCTGTGAGAAGTAGTGCCCATGCCTTCAGCCCCTTTCATGCCAGGGCAGTTGTGAAACATTGGTTGGAAATAATATTTTATCATTTCTTTAAAAAAATGATCTGATCAGAAGCAATCCATCTCATTCAACCAAATTTTATTTTGCAAAAGTATTTAAGCAATATGAGGAGTTCTATTGGACCCATTTTATTTGGGTTCCTCTTCCAATATTGGTATCTTTAGATTTGACTCAGGCTGAAATCACGCCTTCAAAATCACTAAAATCATGCCTTCTTTCAAAAAATTCACCATTTTAGCATTTGTTTGGCTAAAATGATGCCGCTCTAAAAGGAAGGCATGATTATAGAAATTCATTTACTGAACTCATGCCTTCTGGAGTGCTTCCACACCTAGTACGATGTGTAAACCTTCAAATATCTGTCAATAAAAAAGAGGTGTGAATATAGACAATTGAGCTTTGGCACACCTTTTGAAGTTTTACAGGAGTACGTAGGGTGGGAGAATACAACTTCTAAGGGTTTTGTTGGTCCACCAAGGCCTGTGAACATGAAATGAGGACCTGAGGGCTAATAAAGGACTCAAGACACGCTGTGGGGTCTGCCTAGGGTAGAATATTTGCAACAAGCCAAATATGGACACAAATTGAGTTAATTTAATATTCAAAAAAGCAATGGATATCATTTTGGCAAGGAATTTAAATCTGAGCTTATAATTTTAAAAAAACTTCATCAAATTTAATAAAAACAATAAAGATCCATTAAATGTTAAATGATCTTGTTTGATTCTGGGAATTCAGATATTTTGAAATCTTAAACAAATACATCATCCAGTATATAAATGATCATCAAAATTATGAACAATGTATTTCTTTCAAGAAAATTCATGTTTTCTGATGGAATTCAAATACATTTGTACTGAGTTTGATGTAAAATATCAAAATTCTAAATAGATCTATTTCATGAAGAGAATTAAAGAATGCTGAAATATGCAAAGCTTCATCAAGGAAAAAAATGAAATTAAATATAAGAAATTCATTTATTTTAATAATAGGTAATATTTCCAGTGTCCAAATACCTTTTTTAAATCCCACTGGAAAAAAAATTAGAAAATTCCTTTGAAGGTAATTCCACTCAAATAACTATTTTTGACAAATAGCTCAAAATTTCAGGGCTCAAATAGGACCTCTAAAATTATGTAAATGATTTTTTGGGATGAGAGTCATTACTTTTGATTCTAAGATGTCAAAAAAAAACATGATAAAGTATTATTTCAATAAAAAGAAATTAAAAGCTGAGAATTTTCCCAATATATATATATATCAAAAACCAAAGCCTATAAATCCAATTGAATGAAACCATGCTTCAATGGGTGATTTAATTTTTTCCATGGATTCAAGCACTTGGAATATTCTATTTCCCAGTTCTAAACACCCCTTTTGTATATATTATCCTGCCAAATTTTATCAAAGTGTGACACTCAAACATCATTCTTGAAGTAAAATCCCTCTTTAATTATGTTCAAGGTTATGAAATGAAATCAATCCACAAAATCAATGAAAATAGGGGTATTAGAATTTACAGAAAATTCAAAAGGGAAAAAATTTAATGATTGTGCCTTAGAGATCCAGAATATTTTAAAGTTGTAAAAATTGGTAAGAGGAGTACCCAAATGTGGAAATATAATGGAATGATTTATGGAAACAATCACAAAATCAGAATAAATCCTTTTTGAAACTTGATAAAAATTGAAGGGATCACCAAAGTTCTTCCAAAGACCTTGATAAAATTCCTTCTTTCATTCCAGTTCCAATTTTTATTTATTTCTTCCATCTGAGAAGTTTTCAAAAAACATATGAGCCAAAGAATAAAAAGCACAATAACCTTACATTGGGGGATCATAGAAAGGTTACACATAATTTTAAAAACCACTTGGAAGATGAAAAATAAATCTACTCCTCTTTGGTTTAATAGAAATAGGAAAATTTGAATATTATTGAACTGAGATATTGGTATGAGATGATGATTTGACTGGAATGAATTAAAATTGAAGATTACTGAAATTTTTTAATAGATTTATTGAAGCAAGCCTGCAGGTTATTTTCAGTAGAATGGGGAAATCCCAGATTGATCTATAAAGGCTATAATTTTCCTTTTGCCTGACTCAGCTTTTATTCTCTCATAGATTTTTGATTGAGATTCATATTCTGTTCTTATGGATTGGATATCCTTTCTTCTCAATTATTCTTTAATTTTTTACACATCTTATTTTTGCTTCAAATGTTTCGTTTCCTTCAGATATTGAGCTTTTTTTTCTCAAAATATTTTCTTGCATTCTGGTATTCAGATTTTTTTTTTTAATTTTTACTTTCCTTTGAATATTCAGAATTTGTTTCATTTGAATGTTTCCTTTCATCCAGATTATCAGAATTGTTTTTGATTTAAATCTTGTCTTTCCTTGTGATCATCAGGATATTTCATTTCCCTTTCTAATCATTCCTTTTTCTCAGCTTCTCTTTTTTTATTAATAATTAGCTTCCAAATCCTCCCTCCTGACTTCTTCCTGTTCTTGGAGTGTCCTTTGAATTTCCAAATACCTTTTTATTGAATTGTTCTCATTCTGCCTCATAATTTTAATTTCCATTTTTTTGCCTGTTTTTTTATTGAAACCTCTGTTCCTCAATTTCAAATAATGAATTGTCTCTTCTTGTTGAAGAATGACTGGTCCTTTGATCTGGGGATGGGGGACTTCCCCTTTTTGATTACAGATGCTCAGGAATACCAGCTCTTTTTAACTTTTAACCTTCAGAAAGAAAAATTTGAATTTGTTCCAAATTCTTGATTTGCTTGTTGCTAGATGATTTCTGACACAATTCCACAAGAAATTGAGATTTTATTAAAAATTTTTGGAAAATATTTTAGATCCTAAATAATCGTAGTCATTAGTTTCATGGAGAATCCACTGTGAATGAAATTAATTGGGAACAAGTAGCCTTCCAGAGTGCCTAATCCTTTCTCAAAGATGACTAAAATGGATGCCTGTAGACTTGAATAAATTTCTTTTGCATTATTTCATCCTTGCTTCAGGTATATTGGAATATTTAACTTTGAATTCAATAAATTCATAATGAGATATGTTCCTGTCAAAATTATCAAATAAATTTTGGAAATTGACCCATCCTTTTAAATATTTGCAGGATATTGTGGTCTATATATCTCTGTTTTGATTCACTAATTCAGTAGTGTTGATTTTTTTCAATCTAAAAACATCTTCTGTGGAATTAACCAAGTATTATTTGAAGGAAAAATTGGATCCTTCATCTCTTGAACTAATTGTATTTCCCAGATGCAAGTGGTTGGAAGTCCACAGGGCTACAGAATATTTATCATGATTAATCTGGTATTCTCTACTTTTCTGTGAAAACACCAGGTCTGATTTCATGAGGGGCTCCAATCTTAAACAATCAGTTTCACAGTACTTCATTTTTTTTGAACCAATAATTGTGTTCCAACAAGAAATGAATTTATCCCAAATTTCCTCGTATCTGAACACATTTTTACATCTGACCAATCAATATCTCTTTTTGATATTCCAAGTGAAAAGGATGTGAAAAAGTTGAAAATGAATTGTTTAGGTTACATTTTTAACCCCATCAATAAATCAAGAATCAGATTCAATTTCTTGGGAATAATCACCAAATTCATGCTCAATTGCATGCATTAATATGAGGTACTCATCCAATTTATAACTTTTTGAAGGTATAATTTACCAGAAAGGACTTCTTTCTTCATTTTATATTCCATGTTGTTAAGATATTTGATTCTGGTTAAAATTTCCCAATCTTCCTGTTTCAAGAATTTCAATGATTTTTTTGAAGGTAAACCAGCCAAAATAATGGCTCTGAATTTCCATTGAAATTCAGGTTGAATCCTGAAATTAACTTATTGAACACTAGGATTAGAAAAGTGTTCATGGTTGGGTTCTGGATTTATTAAAAACTGATTCCATTGGCTTTATTTGATTCTTTTGGATCAATAAATCTTTCAAGGAAAATTAAGCCTCCTTTAGGATTTTTGAAATGATTAAGGACCAGTATTTGATTCATTATTAACTTCAAAGGAGCACTTAAAATACACATTCTTGTCCATGTTTTAATTCAAAACCCTGACTGCATACCCATGATTATTTCACAAATATTGGGCAAACTTGATCAATTAAGAATAAATTTGAACAGATACTTTAGACAGGCGCCTAACATCTGGCTTCAAAATAAGATATTCATATGGATTTGGTTGATTATCTGCAGCATTTAATCACTCACATAAGTTTTACCTTCACCATCAATATCATCATACTTGGAAACTTAGGGAATGACTTAGTCATTTATTTTGACTTGATTTACCTAGAATAATGTGAGGGAGAAATATGAGGCTGAAATATTTATATAAAAACAAAATCAAGAAAAAATAACAATAAAAAACATCAATAAAAAATATATAAAAAACATCAATGAAAAATATAAAAAAAATCAATGAAAAATATATAAAAAAGGGGGTGATGATAAATTTCTAACTCAAATGAGCTGTGTGGCACAGATACACGACTACATTTGAGCCGTTTAGAGCCCCACACAACTAATATGTGGTCTGGATGTAGTTCACATGGCACCAGACTGCCGCCTGGGGGCTGCACAACTACATTTGGGTCGTGTGGGGCTCTACACGTCTCAAATGTATTCCTGTAGCCATGCCACATGGCCAGCCCAACCACATTTGAGTTGTGTGAGGCTCTACATGGCTTGAATGTAGTTGTGTAGCCGTGCCACATGACTACAAGTCTTTTTGTCCAAAAAGAAATAAAAATAAAAACTAAAATAAAATAAATAAAAATACAAAAAAAAACAGAAATCAATCAAGAGATCAAAAAAGGTTGATTTTTTGTTTAAAAAAAAACAAAAAAAAAGAAATAAAATAAAAATAAGTAAAAATAAATAAAATGAAAATAATTAAAAATAAGTAAAAATAAATAAAATAAAAATAAATAAAATAAAAATAAATAAAATAAAAATAAGTAAAAATAAACCACACCCAGGTACGTCAAAAAATTTAGATGAAGCCCAGGGAGTATTGATCTTGCTTTTGACCAACCCATCTTCTGGCTTCCACTCTAGTTGACCATTTGAGCCAGGTATGGAGGTACACAGCCCAAATAGGCCGTTTATGGGGGTTATAAAACCCCCAAGGGGTGGCGTGTGTTTGAGAAGACCCCTTGGACGCATGTAGACGCGGTTATGGGCCCCCACTCGTCCATTGGGCCATGTAGGGCCCTACAAAACTCCCAAACAACTGGGAGTTGTGAATTTAACATCACCCAAAAAAAATAAATAAAAAAATAAAATAAGAATCAAGCAGGCTTGGTCTAAATTACTTTCAAAAATGAGAAAGAAAAATGAAATACCTAGAATTACTTTAGTAAAGGTGGGGTAAAAAATCATATCCAATTAGCACTTATGATTTTGGGAAGACTGATTTTATTTGGAATATTTTTGAGATTCAGATTGAGAGTAAACTTTTTGATAGCTTTTTTGGCATTGAGGAGGAATATAAGTCAGAGATCTTCATAAAAAAGACACCATAAAAAATCAATTGGTCATTATTAAAACAGATTAACAAGAAACAGAGACATAGCTTGAGTTCCTGTGGGAAAGGGAATTTTTTTTCAGGTTTTTGTTAAATTTAAGAGAGAATCTAGCTTATATCATATGTTGAATTTTTATTTTTAAATGGTTAAATGCCTTGGGAATATTTTTGAGGGAATTAATAATATTGTTGAGGGACTTAATAATATTGTTGAGGGACTTAATAATATTGTTGAGGGCCTTGAGAATTGTACATATTATTGAATAATTTGGATCTTGATACAAGGAAGACTTTGTGGCATAGCCCATGGGATAAGAAATGGGATCATAACTTCTACCTGAAGGGATACTGGAAGAATTTTGGTAATTGCATTCAGAGGTTTGGAATTTTTGTTGAGGTGGATGATGAAGATGTTGATTATTATTGGAGTGATTTTAGGCAGAATAATTGGCAACAGTTGAATAAAAAAAGGGATTAATTATGGAAGGGGATTGTTTTGAAACATGAGTGAATAGCCCTTCATGAGATGGAGTTTTTCCTATCTTAATTTCATAATATTAATTATTGGATTTTTTGAGTTTTGTTAATCTTACAATATATTTATTTTTGATTATTTTGGAGGTTAAAACTTGTGTGGTGATCAAATAGTGGTGAGTATCTGGATGTTCAGAAGGGAAGATATCATTTCAGTCCCCTGTAACCCTTGTGAAGAGGAAACTCTTGTGAAACATATGAAAAATATTCAGAATACATTCCAAACATTAATATATCTATCAAATTTATGAAAATTCTTTCAAAAAAATGGGAAAATAAAATAACTCTGCATCATGAAAAAAAAAATTCAAAATGAAAATGTTAAAGGGTAATTTTAAATTCATGGCCCATTGAGCTGTGGACAAGACTCAAAATGATCCATGTGGCATGCCACACAACCACATTGAAGCTTTGCTGCATGCCACATGGCTCAAAGAACCATGCGGCCCACACAAGATGGTCTGGGCTTGTATGGCATGCCGCACAACTACATTCCAGCCATGTATAACTCCACATGGCTTGAATTTATTCGTGTGGAAACCGGGAGGACCACAAACCACGGTCTGGGATTGTGTGGGATGCCACACAAATACATTCCAGCCGTGTAGAACTCCACACGGCTTGAATGTAGTTGTGTGGAAACCACGCAGCACACACACCATGGTCCGGGCTTGTGTGGAATCCCACACACCACCAAACCATGGTGAGCCAAAAAAACAAAAAAAAGGAATGAAAGGGTACTAACACAACCCATAAACTAAATAAACCTTCCAAAAAAACAGAAATCAACCAAAAAAACAAAAAATGTTAATTTTTTGGTTAAAAAAATAAATAAATAAATAAATAAATAAATAAATAAACAAAAAACCAAAAAAAAACTGGTACTATCCAATGGACTAGCCCTAAAGTAAAGAGACTCAAAAAAAAAACAAAAGTAACTGGACTAGCCATAAACTAAAAACACCAAAAAAAGACAAGTAACTTCAAAAGCCCTAAAGTAAAAACACCAAAAAAAAAAAGAAAAAGTAACTAAACTAGCCCTAAACTAAAAACACCAAAAAAAGACAAGTAACTTTACAAGCCCTAAAGTAAAAACACCAACAAAAAAAACCAGTTCAACTTGTGTTAAGCTGATCTCATCATAAGGAGTAAAATACTCCTTATGATTGAATCAGCCCAACACAAGTTGAACTGACCTACCATTAAACTCTTATTCAAAACACTCAATATAATGATTTTAACTCAAAACACTCAAATTAATGATGTTAAAAATGTGATAACCCTTTATATTAATAGAACTTGTTAGCTTCATTATAATTACAGTTTATATGAAACCCAATGATGAAATGAATTCAAATTTTATAATCTCAATAATATAGAATACATTTACAGTTGATCTTTGAGATGATCAACATAACCAGAGGCTTTTTTTGAAATCAAGGAACACAGTTTTGCTACAATGGGTGGGATTGGAATCATTTATCCCTCAAGTACCAATAGAACCCAGTGGTTATTGTTTACAAAGGAAATATAAATAGGGTCTGATTGATCTTTAACACCATTTTTCATTTGATTATAAGAGCAACATGAATCAAATAAAATGAAACATATAGGTCTGGCTTATGTGTCTGCTAATATTTCTGCCATATCTAGTCTAGCCAACCATTTTGAAGAGGGAAACTTTTGATTGATTTCTTCAAAATCAAGACTTTTTTGATCTTTTCTACCTCTTTTGCAACACCAAGCATCTCAATGTAGCATTCTTCATGTTCCTCTAATTTTTCAATAATTTCCTTTCTCACTTTAAACCATCCATGTTCATATTAACTAAGAGATTTAGCAATGACTCTAAATCTGCAATTCCCATCTCCAATCAGATCTCAAAACTCACCCAAGAACTTATGGAATTTCTTTTGTATTTGAGTGAGGTATTTCAAATTTGGTTCCTATCATGAAAACTAACTTAGTATTCATTTCTTTAATCAGATCAATGAAATGAATACTCACCAAAGATGAGCTTCTGGTTAAGCTTTGCTGCACAATGGCTTCCTCTGAAGAGGATTCTGATTCCAAATTAAGTGATCCCAATTCACTTTCAGTCTCTTCCTCTGAACTATGAAATTCAGATTCTGATCCTGCCAACTTCAACTAACAATTAATCATTAGTTAGTTAGTTCATGAAACCCAAAAAATGGAAATTTCCCAAAAGAAAAGACTTAAAATATTTCTTCTTTTCTTATTTGGCACCCTTCCAGTCCCATTTTCCCGCTTGAGTTGTTTTTCAACCTGCTCAACCCAAGATTGTTCTCTCTGCGTATCTGTCAATTTTGGCCATCCCCTACTTGATTGTAAGACTTTAGGTTCAATTATTGGCTTCAATTGATATTTCTTGATCTTTAAAATGATATAATTCAATAGGCTTCCTTGATCATGATCTGGAGATTCCAAGATCATTGCATTCAATTTTTCACATAACTGAGGAATTCTCAGTATTTTGTCCACGTTGCACTTCAAAAATTCAAAATGATCAAACATCAGTGAATTAGGAAAAATTAATCAAAAAGAATTAATCACATAGTGATTTGAACAATCCAAATTAAGCCAACTTACAGAAATAGAACTGCAAGGGTCATAGTCCAACCTAAACTGAGGATGAACATCTTTGGGTACCACGGATCCTCTGAATGCTGGACGTTCACCTATTTGGTGGGCACAAGGCAAACCCATAGTCTTGGAGTATGACTTGGTGCACAATTTGCTATCATGATCATGTTTTAACTTCTTGAATTTTTCCCTAATAAGCTGAATTGCCTCTAAAGACAATTTGTATCCCAATGGTAACAGTTCAGGTGGGAGAGCTGTCCCTAACTTAGTTTGAGAGTTGTGTAGTGATGCATGAACCAATTGAATTTGATTCAAAAATGTTCCGTCAAGGTTTTTCCAAACATCCAACAGGTTTCCCAAAGAGTTTTCCAGAAATTTTTCAAGATTGGCATGGGCCCCTTCAACCCAAGAAGTTGTTTTGTTTCCAAAATCTGGGTTTATACCAGTCCACACCATTACAAACGTATCTTTGATAGGGAAAATGTTATTTTCCATATACTCAAGCACATCCTCATAGTCTTTCAAGAAACACTATGCAAGTCAAAAGGTCAGAACCCCAAACTAGGAAGAATAAGAAGCAGTGATTTGGACATACTCTGAGTTCTGCATCATTGACCTCCACCTCCTCCTTGGTCTTTGAGGCCCCGTACTTTATCCATAGAGTCATAAAGCTTTTCCATCCTACAAAATCATTAACAAAGCAACCTTTAAAGTTTGCTTGTATGTTTCTAGACAAGTTCCAAGTTCAACATTTTCTTGATGACTCAGGGAAACTAGATTCAATTGCACAAATCAGAGCTTTTTCACAGTCTTTCACAAAGACTTTTGGAAGTGTCTCAGGATCATAAGCCAACGTCTTTAATTCATTTACATACCAACTGTAGAACTCAAATGTTTCTTTTTTTTATTAAAACAAGAGCTTTTGTGAAAGTTTTCCAGTTGGCTGTCATTCCTACAACATGCAATAGTGGGATTTTTCACTTATTTGTTTTATAAGTACAATCCAACATAGCAATATGATGGAATTGTTTGGAAAGCTTTAATGAATCTGGGTGGTCCAAGAATAGGGCCTCCAATTGACCCTCTCCACTGAATCTTTAACAATGAATCCAACTTGATTCTTCAAGCTGTTTTTAGAGTAAATCAAAAAAACTTTTCCCCTTCAGTTCTTCAAGCGCTACCTTTTGCTTAGTGTTATAGATTTCTTGGTCATCAAGATAATTGCCACCATCAAACTTGCTCAATTTTCTCTTAAGTTGCAATTTATTGAGCCCATCATTTATGCCTTCTATTAGATTTTATAAGGCTACCCCAGTGATTCTCCTCAGTCAAGGATGCACAGAGGGATGTTCTTATGGTTGATGGTTATGTTGAGTTTCTTTGAAGGAGAGTTTCCACAAGGGGTCAGCCTTTGTGCAACTTGCATGGATTAAAAAATTGCGTCCAACCTTCCTTGTCTGAGTTTGCCAAGACCATTTGGTAAGGAGTTGCCCCAAGTAGAAACCATGTTGATCACAGGCCAAATCCACATATTTATCTTTCTTTGAGTTAAAAAAGGTCAGAGGGTAAACATTTTTCAGAGCCCATTTTTGAAAATAGTTTTGCACCTCTTCCCTAGTAGGAAAGGCTCTCAGGGGAGGTGGTTCAAGTGGATGTAGTAAACATTGATTGGTTATTGTCATAGTTTCATAGGTGTCATAGTTTCATAGTTTGATAGTCTCATAATTACAATCCCTCAATTAGTTTTGATCAAATTAAAGCAGGCAAAGACCTCAGTAAGATAAAATGTCACTCACAACCAGAGGTCAAATCCAACTGTGAAAAATTTTTTTCCTCAATTGTCACCCTAGATGAGGATACAATTGGGGCTTCCAATGTTTCACTACCCAAATCCTTTTTTTCCAAAGCTTTGTTAATGGCACTATTGATGTAGTCCTCCAATGCAGCCATGTCAAAAGGAGGACCTGCCACTGTTCCCATAATGCAAAAAATTGCAATGCTAATTCAGCATTCAATCCAACTTTCAAATGAACAACTGCAAAGTTTGCTCACTTTTGAGTTAAGAAAGATGTGTCAAATTTCACTTTAATATCTAGGATACTTCAATTGATTTCACTTTGATTTCACTTTGATTTTGCTTTGATATTGCTAGTTGTGGTCCAACTGTCCCAAATAGTATACTTTGATCCCAAATTTGGGTTGAGGGAACCCAAGTGTGGTCCAGGGGGTGCCCAAGCCCTAATTAACTACCACAGGGTTGGAGCCATGAATTTAACATTACCCAATGTTAAATTCACAACTAATTTGAGTTGTGTACACAACTCAAATGGACCATGTGGCAAGCTACAGAACTACAATCAAGTTGTGTAGCCCCCACAAAACAGTTTGGTTTTGTGTGGCACCACACACAACTACATTTGACTTGTGGGGGGTTGTACACAACTTGAATGTAGTTGTGTTCTGTGCCACACAACTACAAGCTTTGTGGGCCAAAAATAAATAATAAAAAACTAAAATAAGCTAAATAAACATACAAAAAAACCAGAAATCAACAAAAAATCAAAGAACTTTAATTTTTGGGTTAAAAAAAACAAAAAATTTTGATTTTTTGGTTAAAAAAACAAAAAAATTAAAAAAAATAAATAAAAATAAGTTAAAAAAAACTGAAGACACTATATAGCTAAGAAAAGAAAGCTTCATCAAAGCTTTATTAAAAACAAAAAAGCAAGAAATATGAATGAAAATGAACATTTAAATCTCATTTCTATTCCTTTTGTTTCACAAAAGAAAAGAATCAGACAGAGTTCCATAAGAGTAACAAGGAAGAAAGAAAGGGTGCTTTAAAACTCATACAGAAATATGAACTCATCTAAATGGTTGTGTATGGGGTTGCAACACTCAAAAATTCTGCTTACGGGGGGTATGCAACCCCCTAGGGGTTGTGCGTGTTGGGAAAAACCCTTTGAAGTTGTGTATGGGTGCCCATGCATCAAATGGGCCGTGTAGGGACCTAAATGACTCCCACACAACTGGGGGTTGTGAATTTACCATCACCCTTTTCAAAATTATTTTAAAATATAAATAAATAAATACAAAATCTAAAAATATGAAACTATATACAAAACACAAACAAATTAAAAATGAATAAGAATAACTAAAGGGAAGAAAAATCAGGGGGGCTCATTAAATGCCCAGATCTAGAATACTCTTTGATTTTAACACTACAAAAATAAATATAAAAGTATTTTAACTTCTTTAAAAACAAAATAAAAAACAAATCAATACATACATAATATAATAATGTATGTGTAAGAGAATTCAAAATTGGTGGGGGGACAGCCACCACCCCAGCCAATCCTGGGAGAGGTAAAAACCTGCTGGGTCACAGAAGTTTTGACAGAAACTACTACAGGGGGTTTTTATCTGGCCATCAAAACCCCTCCTGCTGCACAGTCTTGAGGGCCAGGTAAAAACAAAACAGTCCTGCGGCTTTGGCCCTTTTCTGTTGAAACCAGAGGAGCTGCTTTTTTGCAAAAGCTTTTGAAACTGTGGCACTGAATTTATTGTGACCATCTCCAGCTGGGTTCTAGAAGGGCCAGACCCCCCTTTTATTTTCATGGGTTTTAATTTCCCATTCCAAAACTTGAGAATGGCATGAAACTTCAAAAATAAGTTTTCACACCATTTGGTATTGATGTATTAAAAAAAATCAATATATTCACACAAAATGGCATATATATATATATATATTATTGTTTTGTGAGAAATCACAACTTTTGGTGTGATTTTACAAAATAAAATTCTAAAATGAATCCTTCTGGGAAAAACAGAACCATTCTACTAATTTTTAAGGCATGATTTTAGACTGATTCCGTGGAATTTTTCTTATTCTTTTCAGAATACACAAGACTGTAAAATTTTTATTACATTTAAAGAATTAAAAATGTTCTTTTCTTATCATTATTTACACATCTTGAGTAGAGTTTTTTTCTCATGATTTTTTGTTTTTTGCCTCTTATTATACATATATATTAATATTTTTTCTTTTTTTTTTATTATTTGACACTTAATACTTGATTTAATGGTTATTATTTAACACTTGGTAGTTGATTTATTGGTTATTATTTAACACTTAATAGTTGATATATTGGTTATTATTTAAAAGTTAATATTTAAAAGTTAATATTTAAAAGTTAATATTTAAAAGTTAATATTTAAAATTTAATATTTAATATTTAACATGCATGATTAACATTTATTTAATTTTATCATTTAATCTAAAAAAAATAGTGAAATGTACCAAAATTTTGGGACTGATTGGAATTTAATAATTTGCACTTGGAATGAAATTTGGGTTGATTGTAAAAATTTGAAAAATTTATCATTTTTAGTTAAATCATTATTAAGCTAAAAAATAAATGTCACTCTATGAATATAGGAGTAAGGAAAACATAATTGAAATTCCAAATGCATCAGTTTTCAAAATTTATAGCATTTAAAACCTCATTTTAAAAATATTTATCATTCCAAAATGAAATGTGGTTGTTAGTTCTATGTGTGCAAAATACCCTTATTAGTTTAAAGGATTTTATCTTTGAAAATGCTACATATTACTTACCATGGATGAAAAATAGCTCTGAAAGATTAGGACCAACACTGGAAATTTATCAAATTGATATTTTTTTAATTTTCAATGAGAAACCCAAATTCACTGGAAACCTTTTGCAAATAATCTTGAAAGGGGGGTGGTTTTTATCATTTTCCAAAGCCAAGGGTATGTGGGGAATGGAAACCATCCTTCATATTTAATCACCATTTAAAATCTTGGCAACTATTAAATTTCTTCCCCATCTGAAGACAATCAGGCAAGTTCCATTTAAAAGCTTATTTTTATTTTCCATGTTCCTCAGAATCATTAGGGGGTATCAAAGTTAACCAAACCCGCCATTTTTTAATGGCGGGTTTCAACCCAAATCCGCCATTTCAAACCCGCCATTAAAAATCAAAAAAACCCACTTATTTCAGATCAGACGTGTCAAAGTTAACCTGAAATAAGTGGGTTTTTTCAAATAAAGTATTTAAATGCTTCCACCACCTGTCCACGTCATACACCCCTGTCTTCCCACCTTCTTCTACCTCCGACCTCATTGGAAAATTTTTTACCCCCACCCTCATCATGAAATTGATTGACCACTCTCATCACTTTATTGCTCTCATCACTTGATCACTCTCATCCACTTCATTGCTCTCAAAACTTCATCACTCTCATCACTTAACCGCTCTCATCACTTGATCACTCTCATCCACTTCATTGCTCTCAAAACTTCACCACTCTCATCACTTTATTGCTCTCATCACTTGCGTAGCCCGAACTCTTTCAAATGGCCCCTCAGCAAACCTCCCCCCACAAGTCCAACACACCCAAGAGAACATCGCCAAGGAACTCCACAACAAACAATCCTCCCCCATCAGCTTCCAAGGGCTCAAGTCAGCTCAAGAGAGCTGATCACATCATCCTGGTAAACTGGCTGAAAATTCCCTCCAACTAAGATGCCTGCTTTGGATCTGACAACAAAACACGTGTTGGCCGACCTCAATCCTCTAAGGTCAATGGTTATCTCCTGATGGCCAATGAACTCAAGAACAAAACAAAAGGTAGGCTGGATCTTTCATCCAAACAGATGAGGGAGCGGTTCAAAAACTATTGAGCCAAGTACAAAAAGGCCCACTCCATGTCTATCTCCACTGGCTTTGGTATCACCGACTTGGACAAAGCCAAAGGAATCAACTCGGTGGTTGATAAGTTGGACTCCATTTGTCCTTTTTATATTCAAATGGATGAAATCTTTGGAAAGAAGGCCAACATCACCCCCCTAGCTGCTTTCAATGCCCAACAATCTGATTCCGTTGATGCTGAGAACTTGGCTGGGGATGCTCAGCCTACCAACGGGGACCTTGATGAAACCTTGGCCTTGGAGTGGCCCCCATCTGATGACGAGGAGGATATTCAAACACAATTGGCTCCAATCACTTCTACTTTGGTATTGATTGATCAGTCAATCCCAACCTTGGACCCCTCACTTCCTTCTTTTGATTGCTCTCTTCCTGGGGCAGAAAAACTGGAGAACTTGCCCAATGAGGAGGATGTTATTCCTGGATCACCGTTGCCATCAACATCTGCTCAAGTAAGGAACTAAATTGTTTTTGATTCTGTCTGGTTGCTCCTGACTGATTTACATTGTAAAAAAACAGGCTCATCCATTTTTGATTGGCCAAAAACTCAAGCCAATGGGGCCTCCCACATCGCCTTCAAATACTAGTGAGGACTTTCAGACTCAAACCTCCTCTGCCAAGGGTAAGCAAAAGGCCTCCAATTCCATCAATGTCAACCCCAAAAGTCATCAAAAGAGGAGAAACACTTCCAGTTTTTCGGGATTTGAAGGAATCATGGAGAAGCGAGATTCATGTAAGTTGATTGATTCAATATCCTTGCTTTCAAAATCATGCTCATTGCCATTCCCCTCCAAAAAACAGTGAAATCACAAATTGAATCAGATAAACTTCAGTTTGAAAAGCAAAAGTGGGATTGCCAACTGGCCATGGATGGTCAAAAGCAGCAAGCCGAGACTTTGGCTAATCAACAAAAATTGGATGCTGAGTGGAGGTTGAAACAAGCTGAGCTAGAGTTTCAAAAAGAGGAAAAGGAGAAGGATTGGCAGCAAGTGCAACTGGAAAAGGAGAGGGAACAACGGGAAAACAAAAAAAAGGATAAGGTATCAGTAGCTTTGGCTTGCATTGGCAGTGGTAGATTGGTAGAAGAAATACAGCAGATTAATCAAATGCTGGGCTTGTAAATATATTTGCATGGATGAAAGAAAAAAAAATTATTTTTTACTACAACAACGTTTGAGAGCATTCTTAACCCCACCAATATAAAAATCTTTTTTGTGTTTATTGATATTTTTTTCTCTAGAGTAAATTTGGCCATTTTTCATGTCCCTACAAGTGCTCTGAGTTTTTTTATTAATTTGGAGTGACATGGCCATTCTGGTATGGGTTGCTGTGTCCACAGCTGGAAAGGTACAGTGCTTGTACTTGTTAGCCGCCCAAACCATTTTGACTATACCTTTTTGCTTGAAATCAATTCCAAAGCCAAGGTCAGGAAAAACAAATTGACCATCCAAAACTTGATATTCATCCGTATCTTCAATAAGTTGACCATTTGATTTTTTGGTTGGGACCACAAGTAAAAAGGAATAGCCAGAGATGTTGCCTTTGTCAATATGAGGAGAATTGTAAAAAGAATCCAAGGTGAAAGTGAGGTGTGGGGAGCAATCAAAAGGTGAAGGCTTGGAACCAAATTCCAACAAAGAGAAAGAGGGGATGTTGCTGTCCTTCATGGTATCACGGTTTGATTCAAAGGCAAGTTTGGCCAAATTACAAAACATTTGTCCTAAAATTTGGGATACTTTGTTGGCCTTCAGGTTGAGGACAGCGTACTCTTGAGGAGAAGATCTAATGGATGATTTCTTCACATAACGTCCAAATAACTCCAAAGGGTTCATCAATTTTCGCCAACCAATCGCCCACATTTTTCCACCCCAAGATCTTGAGGGACCAACCGGGTTGACAAATTTTTTTGAACAGTGAAGGAATGTTGTAACAAAGTTGATATCTTTCTTATCTTGCTCAGATAGTCGATCCAAAGTCACAAATTCAATGACGGAAACCAGAGCATGGTGATCAGATTGGTTGAGAACAATAACTTTTCCATGGTGGAAGAAGTGGAAAGCCCCAATTGTCTGTTTTGCTTGCTTCAATTCTTCCTGGGTGGGTTTTCAAGGGTTGTTTTTCTTTTCAGCCATGATAGCAGGGTACAGATCCAAAGGGCATAGCTTTCGTCTAGACCAGGCAAACTTTTCCTTGATCAAGTCGTCAGTCACTTCCAAAGAAATTTCCGAATCCCTCATTTGAGCCCTCCTTTTTCTACAATTCCTCTGCTTGCCACCTCTCTTTATGTTTTTCATACCATCTCCTTCCATCTTTCTCCCTCCCAGGCACTTGCTGCGCCCGAGGTGAGGATCAAGGTGAAATTTGAATGGATGTATAACATTTTGAGTTTGGTAAGCAGTGAAGGAATCAATATCAAAAAAGGGGTTGGAAAAACGAAAAGACTGGTCAAACAAATAAAAAAAAAATGTCAGCAAGGTTCTCATTATTGGCAACAAACGGTGGGATTAAAAAAATAAAAAAGAGATGAAAATCAATGATTCCTCTGCTTGCCACCTCTCTTTATGTTTTTCATACCATCTCCTTCCATCTTTCTCCCTCCCAGGCACTTGCTGCACCCGAGGTGAGGATCAAGGTGAAATTTGAATGGATGTATAACATTTTGAGTTTGGTAGCCAGTGAAGGAATCGATAGATATCAAAAGAATAGAATTAGCTGGGGAGGAGTGGTAATGATGAGGAGCCGCAGCCGGCATCATACTAGGCCAACCAGACTGTCCCAGGACATAGCTCGGTTGGCGTAAGACTTGAGAGAATGTGTTCTGGCAGAGCTTGAAAAACTAAAAAAAAAAGAAACAAAAAAAAAGAAAAAACAATGGGGAAGTCAGTTCCTGTACCCTACAAAAAACCTGCATCAATTGGCCCAAAAAATCGGCCAATAAATTGCGAATCAATTGCTTGATCAATTGCAAATCAATTGGCAATTGATTGCCCAATTGATTGCTCATTGATCGCTAGATCAATGAGAGAAGGAGTTGGAGGAGGGGAGGGGCTCACCTTGATGGATTGAGAAATGGATCCAGGGGGGGACTAAAGGTTGAATGATCAAAGGATCAGCAACTGGTGAGGGGAAGGAAGAGGAAGAGGGTGGAGGGGGCTTACCAGGATTAGAAGGAGGGGATTCAGTGAGTGAGGTGAGATGAGGTGGTGGTGGTGATGAGTGAGGTGGTTTGGTGAGGAGGAGGCAGGGTTTGACCGGTGAGTGAGTGGGGTGAGGTTGAAGGGGTTGAGTGGTGAGGGGGAGGGGGGTGGCATTTGGTGAGTGGCAGGGTTTGAGGTGGAGGTGTTTTTGGATTCAAGTCCACTAAAAAAAAATAAAAAAAAACTCAGCCTATGAATCTTGGGTGAACAACCAAAACCAAAAAAATACAGTGAAGGGAATTTTTACCAATTTCAAAATCAACAATTACTCATCAAAGCGAGCAAGGGTGAGAGGAAGAATCGGCTCTCTCATAGAAGAAGATGAGGGACCAGATGAGACAGGGATGACTTGAGGCGGATCAGGAATATCATCTTGGAATATTTTGTCCCATTCATCTTTGATGTCGGCCAAAAGGTTGTGAAGGATTAAAAAAGTGATAATCCAGTTGATGAGGAACCTCATATCTTTGGAACATTGGAGCTGGTTTTTCATCTCCCGTAAGCTGGCCCATCTTCCTTTCAGAATTCCTATGGCATGCTCAATCCAAACTTGTGATTGGGCAAGATGATAGTTAAAATTGGTTTTTCCTTGATCATTGGACAAAACATTCCGGTATGCTGGAACTACATATTTCCCACTAGCATAAGCCAAATTGGCCAGAAGGTATTGATCTTGGTCAAAGTAGATCTCTGGTTGTTGGGCAATCCGCATCCGATTGAAAACATATGAATCATGACAAGAACCTGGAAGGCCAGCATGGAGGGAGATGAACTTCTTGTTGTTATTGCAAACAAGTTGTAGTGCCATGGAGTATCTAAACAAAGAGATGGAACATATTTGGTCAGTGTGTGATCCAAAGTTTTATCATAGAGATTGGAAAAGAAATGAATCAATTGCCTTTTTTTACGATCAAAATAGTGGTTGCCATCTAGGTTGGGTTTTTGACTCAAGGGGATGGTGGTTCCATCAACAAAACCAATGCAACCAGGAAAGCCTTCTGTCTCCATTACTTGAGATATCTCCTTGCGTTCTTCTTTGGTTGGCCATGAAAGGATTGAGCAACGGAAAGATAGGATAGCAATCATGACTCTTTTGGTGTATAAGTCAATGCTTCTGTAACTGACTGAGAATAGATTTTCCAATTGATGGATTGCTGCTCCATTTCCATTTGACCCCAATCTACAAAGAGCAACGGCAAGTTGGATGGCTGGATCGCATTGAGGATTGCAAGAATTGTTCTGGAAGATGTGGTGGTCTTCAATCATTGCCAAAAGTTTCATGAAAGAAGGCAAAAAAGTTTGGAACAGTTGCTGGAAGCTTAAGTCAGGGATGAGATGAAGCTTTTGCCTTTCATACATAGCGTTATGGAGAGTGTGTATTCTTGGAACCATGTATTGCTTTGCCAACAGAGAATTCAAAGCTAACCAAGTTGATTCCAAATCGGAGTCTGAATCAGAGTCTGAATGGGAGTCAAACAGTAGCAAAAGTTCAGTCAGCTTTTTTGCGTTTTCAACTTGCTGGCGGGATGTTTGATTGGACATGTTGAGAAAGGTGGTGAGTGATGTGGGGTGATGAGATGATGATGGGATTTGTGTGAAGATGGGTATGTGAAGGTATGTGAAAAACAATAAAGATGTGTGTGATGCGATGGAGATGGGACCAGTATGGATTTGCTGATGTGGATGGGTGTTTTTGATGTGATGGATGGTGGATGGATGATGATGCATAAATGGCGGGTTTAATGGCAAGTTTGATGATTGAAATCCGCCATTTTCATGAAACAGGCCATAATGAAATACACCAGTTAGGGGGTATGTGTATTTCAGAAACCCGCCATTAAAAATGGCGGGGTTTGTCAAAAAAAATGGCGGGTTTCTAATGGCGGGTTTGCTAACTTTGATACGCCCTATTATATGTGCGCCAACTTTCAGATTCAAGCTGTGAGGAAGAAATTTGGGAAGAAGTAAAGTGTCAAGAAATTCTTTTTGGTATAGACTTTGAGTATCACCGTCAACAGAATCATGTCTGTAATAATTATTCACAGTTTTCTTTCTTCATTTCTGGGAAGATAATCCAGGATAAATGTATTATCATGTTGTAATATTCTGTGTTTTTTTTTTCAAAACAAAAGAAAAAAAGTCCATTAAATAAGCATTCTCAAGGTAGAAATTTTCCAATTTTTGAAAAAAAAATTATGAATCTATCCAAAGCTTGATCTTCATTATTGCCACAAATTATCAATTTTTCAGAAAGCAGAATTTCCTTTGAGACCTGTAACTGATTCAGACCATCTCAAATATTGAGGAAGCAATTCTGGTAATCTGCACGCCCTACAGCATGCATATTTTAATTAATTTTGAAAAATTGGAAATATCTCAAGCAAGAATAATCAGACAAAATTGCATCAAAAATTTAGAATTTAGGTGAATGTACCATTTTGAACCAAAGTTAAAAATTTCCCAAAATCTCCACCAAGGAAAATAAACTATCCTTCAAGAGGTAGGTTGGAATCCAGGAGGTCTTGAAGTAGCCTGCCAACCAACTCAAGAGAATGCCTATGACCCAAAGTTTCTTCACACCAATAAAAAAAAAGTTGTTGAGAGCTTCACCATTTTTATAATTGTTTGATACTCTTGATAAAAAGGATTGATTTAAAATCAAGGGAATTAAAAATGTTAGAAAAGCTGTTATTCCTTTTGGTAGATTCATGGAAGCTATTTTACTACCTGCACATCCCATAGCTATTCTTTAATTTTATTTGATAGAAGCCAGAAATCATCTATATATAAAATTGTTTTCCAGAACTACCAGTTCAATAAATAAATAATTAAGAGGATTGAGAATATTTTCATGCATTTGTTATATGATGAAATAATGAAATATTTCCTTCCCTCTATGATAAAGAAGAGAAATTCATTTCAAGTCTGATCAGTTTATAACTTTTTTTTGTCTTTCTCAAGGATACAGTTCCTATTGTTAATTTTTGCCTCCACTGATTGATAAATTCTTGGGAGATTTGGAAAATCTCCTGAAAAAATGTTCCAAAATTTCAAAATATTATAGGGTTTATGGATATTAAGGTATCAGTTTTTAGAAATTCTTGATCTTTAATTCCAGAATGAATTAGAAAATCAGCCATAAATTTGAAGGAAAAATCCCATGGGAAACATGAGTCTGCAGGCTGAAAAAGTGATAAAATTATTTAAAAAAACTCAAACAACTTCCTTTGCCAGAAATTTAAAGATATTCCTCAGCTTCTTCTGTGTGTTTTTTTTTCAAATTACAATAATCCTCAAGCAGACCCTTGGAAAAATCTGCTTCTCTCAAGTTCTACTAGTGAGTTACATTGAACTCTTTTAATTAATTAAAATGATTAGCATAAATAGAACTATTCAGCAAAAAAAATCTCAGAATCCACATGATAAACAGTATGACTCCTCCTAATTTAAAAAAATTTCTGATGGGTCCTCCATTCTTTTCTCTGGGGATACCATGTTAAATGTTGTTTAAACTGGAATATTTGATCATCCTTTCAAAGGATCAATGAAAGTCCTTTTGAAATATTCTTTCATGAACGTTTTTGAGTGGTATGATATTTGACCAAAATCATCCAGGGCTTGATCAGGCCCAAAAATGATTTTTTTTTGGTCAGGAAGGTAAATTTCCAGTTGTATAACAGCAGGTAATATGGCAGAAAATTTGAAGGAAAGAATTCACCAGCATTCCTCAGTTTCAGAAAGCCATGTTTTATCCTTATAATGATTTTTTTAATCCAATTTTCCGCCAAAATCATAATTAACAGTCATGGCCCCTAAAAAAATATTTTTATAGATATTTGACAGCTGAGATACCTTCAAATAATTCCACATTGATGTGAAATGGTATTTTTGAAAGAGGTAGGGATTTTAAGGAAAATTAAGGATTTATCAATTTGAAGTTTGTTTTGGTAGTGGCAGCATGATATTTTAAATAATATTTTGGCATATTTGATAGATGCAATTAGAATTTTGAACCAGAATGGTTTTAGCGCATAAGGCTCTGGTGTATCTCTTTCTGCATGTAAAATTATCCAAACAAGGGGATTAAATTTTGAACATGAAAAATTTCAACTTATCATGTTTCTCTTGAAATCTTCAAAAATATGAGGATGGTTTATTTCATTAGGAATCTCCAAAAAAACCAATTTAAATTTTTTTTGATTATCTTTGCTTGTGGTCATGATGGATGATCACCATGAGTTGAGCAAGTGGAAGGCCTCTCATCTTGAATTATATGAAATGTGTGCGTGCCATTTTGGCTCCAAATATTCCATTCTTCAATATTTTATCATAGAAACTTTTCAATTTTGAATTAAGAATGTTGTGGAGACTCCTTTGGGATTGGGTAAAGTTTAGCAAATAGCTTGCTGGCAGTCACTTGAGGGGGAATTTAGTATTACAACTACAAATAAGATAGAGGAATACTAAGGGTGGTTTTGAATTGCCTGCCCCTCTGAGTACTATAGTAGTCTCACAACAATAAAAGATAAGAGAAATGGTGGCTGATTTTTCAAATAGAGTTGCTACTATAGTAGTCTCTATCAGACCTAGGATCAATTTATTCAAGCTTGATAAGGAAGAATTGGTGGAACAGATAGGTGAACTGGTGGATAGAAGCTGATTAAGGGAAGAATCCTTTCTCCAGTCTTATCCTTTTTATTTATTTATATTTATTTTATTGGTTACTGATTGATACTCCTTTGGTGATACAGGTGATGATTTGAATAAAGGTTGAAATGGTTGGGCCTATAGTTGATAACTGATGGTGATGGTTGATGATGATGATGATTGATGAAGTAGGTGATGATGATGGATGAGGTAGGTGGTGGTGATGATGGATGTTGATGACAATGATGATGACTTATGATGGTCAAGGTAGGTGATGATGATGATGGATGATGATGATGACTGATGGTGATGATGGATGGTGATGATGGATGGTGATGATGTGATGATGATGATGCTAGGTGATGATGTTCAGGTAGGTGATGATGATGATGGATGGTGATGATGATGGATGGTGATGATGTGATGATGATGATGCTAGGTGATGATGTTCAGGTTATGGGCACATGGTGGTGATTATCAAAGGTATGGGGTATGGAGTAAATAATGGTGGTGGTGGATGGTCAAAAGTATGGGTTATTGGATTGGGTCATGGTCAAAAGTATGTGTTGATGATGGTGATGGTGATGGTGATGGTATGGGATATGGGATTGGTGATGATGATAGTATGGGTTATGGGATAATGGTTGAGAGTAGTAAGAGTATGGGTTAAGGGTGCCTAGGAGGCATGGTGATCCCTGGAGGGGAGGATGGGGGGAACTGATGATGGGACCTGGATGGGGAGAGAGGCCCTCTATTTATAGAAAATCCTGCCCTCAGGGCTGCCCCTGAAGGTCTCCCTGGTACAGTGAATACAGTCCATGAGGCATTTTTTCTGGTCAGAGGAGGAGGCTGTGCAGGATCTACATGCATGTACACCCTTGCATGCATTGCTGTGCTGCGTTGATACAGGTGCCCCCTGCATAAATTACTTCTGTGTAGTGGTGGTTGGTCATTTGTTTGGTCCTTTATGCAGTGTCTTGCATATATTTCTTCTGTATACAGCTGTTTGTTTGGTGCTGCATGCAGTGCCTTGCATATATTGCTTCTGTATTATGTCCTGTATGATGCTGTACAGCCTCTGCATGCAGTGTCTTGCATATATTGCTGTGTATACAGGTGATTTGTTTGGTTCTTCATGAAGTGCCTTGCATATATTAATTATGTATACTGCTGCAGGTTTGTTTGGTGCTGTATGGTTTTACTGTATGGGGTATGTACTTGAAGGCATCCAGGGTATTTCCATGAACCTTCACTGGTCTGTGACACCTGGTAGGGGTATGGGTAGGCCAGGGTTGATTTGAGCTGTATCTTCTAAACCATGGGAGATAGAGGGGTACTTTGGCTGAGTGACTAGGGGTTAGTTTTGGTGTAGAATCCATGTTTGAAGTCTGTTTGATGATTGGAGCTGTCCTTGTACTAGAAAAGTGAGTCTGATGGCTATAGGTTAGGTTTTGGAGCACCACATCCCCCCCAAATTAATGCTGTCCGCAGCATTCCTGCCTATAGACATCAGGCTTCACATGCTCTCCTTTTTCTTCCTCTCTCATTTTCATTTTTCTTTCCCCCCTTTTTTTTTTTTTTTTTTTTTAATTCAATTGGTCCCCTTCTTCTTCTCCTTCTTCTTCTTCTGTTTCTTCCTGTTTTTCCCCTTCTCCCTCCATGGGTGCTCCTCTGCTGTAAAATTTCTTGAATTGACTGGCTGCAAAACTCTGTGTCAATTTTTTCCCATCTAATTCTTCAAGGATATAGGGCCCATTATTTACTTGCTCCACTACCCTGTATGGCCCATTCCACCTATTTTTGAATAGTAGCCCCCACTGTGATTCCAAGGTTCTATTGTATACCAGGACTAGGTCCCCGCTTCTCAAGGGTTTCCTGATTCTATGTGCTAATCTTCTGTCCCAATACTTTATGGATGTTTCCCTTGACTCTTTTAGTTTCTCTTGTGCCTTCTGGATGTTTTCTTCCTTCTGAGCTAATTGCACAGCCCTGGCTTGCAGTAAGTCTGAGGTGGGGGTTACTTGGTCCCATTCAATTCCCAAGTAGGTTTCCAGATCCAAGTCAATGTGCAAGACTGCTGGCTGGCCAAACTGTAGTTCAAATGGAGAGAAGCCTGTAGTCCTCTTGGTAGAGATTCTGTCTGCAAAGGTAACCAATGGTAGGTATTCCTTCCATTTGGCCCCATTTTCTCCACATATTTTTACTAGTGCATCTTTGATTTCCTTGTTTCCCCTTTCTATCATTCCTTGGGCTTCTGGGTAGTAAGGTGTGACTACCCTACGCTTGGTCCCTACTTTTTTGATAGCTAATTGGAGTTCTTTCTTGAATTCCCCTCCCCCATCCACTGGTACTTCCTTGGGTATCCCATACCGGTATATCCATTCAGATACAAACCAGGTAGCTATACTTCCTGACTTCAGACTGGCCAACCCCACAGTTTCTTCCCATCCAGAGAGGTCATCCCTGGCCACCACAAGATACTTCCATTTCCCTGCTTTTACATGAACTGCATCCATTGCCACCCTCTGAAACAGGGTAACTGAGACAGCTGGCCTTCCCTCTTCCTTCTGCTTGAGTTTGCTTCTCTTTTGGCATGGTTCACAGGATTGGACCCACCTTCCTACCATCTTCTTCATTCCTTCCCACCAGAACCTGATCTTGATTCTTCTGTAGGTCTCTCCACTCCCCCTATGACCCATTTCTTTGTGTAGCTCCTTCATGATTTTCTCCTTCTCTTCCTTTGCTGATATAACCAACTGTGGGCCCCAGATTCCTCTCCTTTTTAGTCTTCCTCCCTCCATATAAAAATTTGGTGATCTCCTTTTTATTTTCTGGAACTCCTTGTCAGAGCTTCCTGCTGGCCTTTGCAAGGTAGATAAGTACTCCTGCATCTTTTCCAAGAATTGTTCTTGGGATGGGCTTGTTGGCTGTCCTTCAAGGAGATTGAGGTGTTTTACTCCTAACCCTGGATGTGGGCTAATCCACTCCTCTTCTTCATCAAAGTCCTTGTGGAATTCCTCTGGGTCTTCTTCTGGCCTTCTAGATAGGCTTTCAGGCATGGTAAATGTCTTTCCTGGCTTGTGGACTAGGTCAAAGGAAAAAAGTTGGATGAAAGCCACCCATCTGGTCATTGGGGCACTGGGTAGACTGGGAGTTTTGATCATTTAAATGAGGGCTTTTGCATCTACTTGGAGCTCAAAGTGTTGCCCCCAGAGAGTTTTTTGAAGTTTCTTGAGTACCTTTGCCACCCCACACAGTTCCAGCTTGGATTGGGAGTATTTCTTTTCTGTTTTTGAGAATCCCACTGACTCATAGTAGACTGGCCTTGGCCTCCCTTCCAGGTCCTCTTGCATCAGTACTGCCCCTGCAGCCATATAACTTGAATCTACTGCTAGTATGATCTTCCCTTCCCCTTTATTATAGTTGATACTCTTGAGGGTTATATCTTCCCCCAATATCCTCTTGAGCAAAACAAAGGCCTCTTGACTTTTCTCATCCCAGAAAAAATCCACGTCTTTCCAGGTTAACCTTCTGATTGGTGCTGATAGGGCTGAGTAGTTGTTTATGAACATCTGGAAATAGGCACACAGCCCCAAAAATCCCCTTGCCTCCTTTTTGTCCTTGGTTTGGGCCAGTTCTGGATTTTATTAACCTTCTGTTCTGCTACTTTCCTTCCTTCCTGGGACACCACATGCCCTACAATGTTCAAGGCTTGCACACAGCAAGCAAATTTCTCCCCTGATATGGTTAGCCTGGCTTCTTCTATCCTAAACAGAATCCTTTCTAGAGTTGTTTCATACTCCCAGATGAATCTCCTGATTTGAGGGTTCTCTTTCAGGGCTTCCTCCTGGTATCTTTTCCTAGGTCCTTTTATTCCCCCATCATCTATAAATATCCCCACATATTCTGGAATTTCTTCTTGGAGTATCCAGGTCATCTGAGCTTGGTAGACTGCCACTGAATTAGTTCCCCCCTGGGGCAACCTTGTGAGCTGTAGCCTCCCCAGGGTAGTTTCAAATGTGGTCAGTGGCCTAGAAGTTTTTTCCAATTCTCTTTCATCATATCCCCCCATTATATAACCAAGGCCATGACAAGATCTTCCTGAGAATGATTCAACAAATTCCTCAATTTTTGGAGGGGTTCCAGCATCCTTGATGGTGACCTTGTTCAGGGGTTGCAGATCATGTACTATCCTGAGTTTCCCATTAGATTTAGCTACTGGAAACACTGGGCTGGAATAAATTGAAGTGAATTGTTCATATAGGCCTGATTTTATCCTTTTTCTGACTAAATCTGTAAATTCCTCCCTAATGGCCTGGGGTATTGGTATGGGTTTCTTTTGCCAGGGCTCATGGGGAATGGTGGGTATTTTGTAAGGTAATCCATAAGTGTGCTTGAGTAAGCCCCTTTCTTCTTCTGAGAAAGCAATTGACTTCTCCCTTAAGACCATTACGTGCTTGAGTAGGTTGATTTCTTCTTGGGTAAGCCAACCTTCAGGCCCAAAGTTTACTAAGTTCCCCCTTTCCAAGGTAATTCTAGGAGTTGGCCTAAAAGGAGGTGGGTGAGGGCTGAGTGGTGTCTGATATGGATCCCTGGACAGGGGTGGTCTTTGAAGTGGGGGGTTGAGACCCCGCGGAATTGGCAGGTTAACTGGTCTGATTTTCTTTTCCACCCCTTTGTATTTGGCCCCTAGCACTTGGGGATCCATGGTGCCAGGTTGCCTGCGGCCAAGTTTCTCCATTCCTTCTTCTCTTCTCTTCTTCTCTCTCTCTTTTTTTTTATTAATATTATTTTTATTTTTATTTTTATTTTTATTTTTTATTTTTTTTATTTTTTTTTATATTATTATTTTATTAATATTATTTTTATTTTTATTTTTTATTTTTTTATTTTTTTTTATTTTTTTTTGTTTTATTTTATTTTATTTTTATTTTATTTTTATTATTATTTTATTAATATTATTTTTATTTTTATTTTTTATTTTTTATATTTTTATATTTTTATATTTTTATTTTTTTATATTTTATTTTTATATTTTATTATTATTTTATTTTTCTTCTTTTTTTATTTTTATTTTTATGTTTATTTTATTATTATTATTTTTTATTTTGGTTGGATGGTTTGTGCTGGGTAACGGGTTTGGGATTTTAGGGTTGGTGAGCGTTCTGCAGTTTTAGGTCATGCAGGGGACCCCCAGTTCCGCTTAGCCTTGCCTGCCAATCCAAAAGCGGCCGCACTGTGAGGCAAGTGGCGCGCATATTCCTGCGCAAACAGAAAAGGAAGCGCGCGGTTGCTACCGCTGTCCTTGAGGGCTTCAAGCCTCGACTCCGCCCTTGGGATGTGCTACTCAACTGCACGCACGCCACCCAATTCTTTGGTTCACAGGTTGCCCTCCACTGGTACATTTGCCTTCTCTCCTGTTCATATTTTCTTCCTTAGTTTTTCTGTATGTCTTCATTTCTACTTCTTGTTCCTCTCCCCCCCTTTTTTTTTGATTGATTGTGGCTTGGTCTTGTTTATCTCATTAATCCCTTCTTCCATCCTCTTCCGGACAGCCTGTATTCCTGCCAGCCTGCCTTTTGTTACTTGCTCCCCGGAATTTGTGGCGTTTGCTGGCATCACCGTCTTCCGCTTGGCACCCCCTTTTTGTATGTCGGTACGTTGGAGGGGATTGACTCAACTCTCCTCAATCAACACAATGTTGGCGCTGGGTCCCCCTCGATTCCATTGTATTGGCGTAGTCTTTGGTTGTACCCCTTCCAGTCCTTGATTTCCCCTCCTTCGTTTCTCAGCCCGCTCCTCTTGTCACCACGCGGTCAGCGAACTTTGGTCAGAACTGCCCCCATTCTTTTACTCCGATCATGGCTTCCTCAAACGGCCAAATCATCCTGTACGTCCTCAATTGTTCTCTTCATTCTTCCCTGTACCTGTTTTAATCCTGTACGTCAATCTTGCTTCTTCTTTCCTGCATTTCAATTGACTCCTCCCTTCTTCCATCTTCCCCGCGCACATATTGATGACAATCATGGCTTCCCTGATTGGCCAAACTATCCCGCACGTCTCAATTGTTTTCTTCACCCTTTCCTATACATGTTTTAATCCTGTACGTCAATCTTTCTTCTTCTTCCCTGCATTTCAATTAATTCCTCCCTTCTTCCATCTTCCCTGTGCACATAATGACAAACCTGCACAACAATCATTCCATGCACCCAATTCTTTCTTTTTCAATTCACTTGGTTCCTCCTCCCTATACCATACGTTGCAGTTGGTCGTTGTGACCGGTTGACAACCTCCGCTTGACGCCGCTTGGACCATGAATTCTTCCAATTTGGCCAACTATCACGTGTTTTATTCCCTCTTGTTCATCCTCTTCATGCAGTTATTGACTATCCTGCATGTTGATAATTCTATGCAACTGATTCCCCCTTTTTTTCCCAACTCCTTCCTCCTATTTGTTCCCCGCATCAAACAACGCGTGATTCCATTCATTGCCTGCATATCAAGATTCCGCTTGGACCTGTATCTTTCTCCGACTTGGCTTCAGAGCCCACTGCTCCCACATATGGCCGTTGGGTGTCCTCAACTTGACCCTCCTTGCGGCTTTCTCCCTTTTCAAGAAGGCCGACCATTTTCTATTTAAAGGGGCCTCTTCCTGCGGTTTCCTCCTTCCTCATTCCCTCCAACTTCCTCCACCTGCTTGCACATACGTCCCCTTCCTTCATAGCCCTAGTCATGCTTCCAAGTGTTGGTCTGACCTCCCTTTTTTTTAAAAAAAAATAGGATTCCCCAATATCTTCAACAATGTCCGCCCTGGTCCCCAACTCTCATTTGGATAGAAACGGGGCTTCTGAGGCCTCGATCATTGTCCTAGCCCCTTCCATCCCAAGCTCCAAATGTAAGGCAACCGGTTCTCCCCCACCTTGGCCTCAACTTCATCCTCTTGCCGCGTGGCAATCCACCAATAGCCAAGCCCAGGGCGTTCTGGCCAACGTCAATGGGGAGGCTGCCGGTGAGCCCATCAAATCTGATGCGAGTGCTGAACCCGGCAATACCCGTTTGGCCCTTGACCCTTGCCTTCAGATGGTAAACCCTCTCCCTTCCAACTCGGGGTACGCCGCTTTGGAGTTGTTGCCCCCTCACAGTTCCCAATTTAACAAACCAGCCACTTCCGACAACATCCATGTGGTTCCCAGTCACAACCCTTTCAATCCACCGTCTCCATCCCCCCTTCCACCTTCTCCTCCGCAGCTCCCTCTCGCCATCTCCGAGAGTTTTGACTGGATTCACTTCGCTCTTTGGCGCCTCATGATTAGCCTCCCCAAGGGCTCCCACCTTCAAATGACCGTTGAAGATATCCGCAAGGATTTGGATGAGTTTAAGATTTGGTTTGACCGCTTCCGCGCTTACCAGTAAGTTCCTTGCTTCCTTTGCCGTCTTTTGCCTTACCTTTTTTTTTTTTTTTTTTGAGCTGTACTAATTAAATCCTGCCGTTTTATATACTCTCTTGTCTTGTCCAGGTGCGCCCAATACTCTCTTCTTTAGCAAGCAGATGTCCCTTGCTCTGTTTTGGGAAAACTAAAAGGGGAAAAAAGAAGATAGTGGTACTACCCACTCTTTCCCTCAGCTCATCGGCAAGCGCCAATGGCCTACTTCTGCATCAGCTTTGAGAAAACAACAGAAAAAGGAATTTTTAAATCAGAGGGAAAAAAAGCAATAAAAAATTAAATAAATAATAAAAAAATAAAAGGCCCACTTTTTTTTTTTTGTTTTGATTCACCAATTCTGCGTATCAAATAAATTGTAAGCTCAGATTTTTTTTTTTGGTTCTTTCTCCCCCTCTTTCCTCTCCTTTCTTTTAAAAAAGTTTTTTCTTTTTTTTCTTTTTTTTCTTTTTTTTCTTTTTTTTCTTTTTTTTCTTTTTTTTCTTTTCTTTTCTTTTTCTTTTCTTTTTTTTTTTTTTTTAGGTTTGAACTGACCCACTCTCTTTCCTCCTCCTTTTTATTATTTTATTATTTTTTTAGATGAAAGCCAGGGGAAGAAGGCACCTGCTCCTCCCAAAGAGGAATTCCGTCGGAAATTGTTGTCCCCCCCTTTTTTTCCTTTTCTTTTATTATCATTTTTTATATTATTATTTTTTTTTGTACTAGGAGAATAGGTTGCTGTAGTTGTACAGGGGTCAAACAGAACACAAAATACAAAATACATGATGTTTTTTTATCCTCCTTTTTTTTTATTCCTGCGACCAGAACTGGTAGAGGAGATGATGTGGGATTTCTCTGAAGTGGTCCCAGTACCTTTGGATGCTCTCTTCCTTCCAGAGGATGAGCCCTTCAGTCCAATACTCCGTCCAAGGCTCCTGGTAATACAAGCCTACCTGGAATTCTGGTGAGAAATATCCATAATATGAGTCCCAGTCACCGTTCGTGAGGAAACCAAGGGATCCAATGCCTGTAAGTATATCCATAAACTCCAAGTTGGTAAGTCCCCAGCCAGGTAAGTTGTCCATTATTGATCTGTTTTCTGGGTGTTCTTCTTGAGGGGACCATTCTGAAAAAACTCTTTGGAATAAGTTCCCTGGTTGGTCATTTGGTGACCATTCCTCCCAGGGGATTTCTGTGATATCATCCAGTTCTTCTGTCTCTTCCAGACTCCTTCCCCATTCCAATTCTTGATATTGAATTGGTGATTGGTCCAGTTCCATCTTGGTATCACCTTCATTCCTCTTGAAGTCTTCCTTGAGTTCTCCTTCTTCCATCTCCACATCTGTTTCAATCAGGTCTTCCCACTGGACTTTCCTAAGAGTCATTCCAGCCCTGTTAAGTCTTCTTGGTGGTTCCATTTCCCACCCTGCTTGGCCTGGTTTGCAAATTGGTATACATAACCTCTCCCCTCCAGGTAGTTCATAATTGAGGATTTCACCCTTCTTTTGAGACAGCTCCAACCTGACCTTATAGTCAGCCAAGAAGGGTCTCCCAAGAACAGTATGAAAACTCCCTTTTGTTACAAAAAAGTTGGCCAGTCTTGGTTCCCCTGGGTTGATTTCAAATGGGATCCTTTCTGCTAGTGCAATAAGAGGTGTTGAATGTCCTCCAATTCCAGTAATGTTCATCAATATTTCTTTGGTTGCCAATCCTACTTGGTTGGCCAGGTTTTCAGGGATGAAATTTAGTTCAGCTCCACTATCCACCAAGGCTCTTACCTTCCTTTTCTTGATCCAAATTTCTTTGAATCCAAGAGGACAAGCATAGGTAAGGTTTTTCCTGACTCCATACCATTCATCTTCATCCTCTGGATCCAGATGGTGTTGACAAGCTTTAACCTTCTTGCTCTCTGGTACAGATAATTTTGCCAAAATCCCCTCCTCCATGTTGGTATTCTGAAGTAGTTGGAGAAAATTAGGTGAGATGGCCAGGAGTTCCTCCAAGGTGAGTGTAAAAGTTTGCTTGAGTATCTTCTTTTTCAAATTTGTCCCAATTTTGAACTCATCCATATTGTTTGGTATTTCCAGGTCTCTTGAGGATTTCTCACCTTCAGTTTCCACATTTTCATTGATGTCCCTTGCCCTTCTGGTGAATTTTCCTTGGGTGGGCTGGACTTCTTCTTCCTCTGAAGTTGAATCTTCCTGGTCATCCTCTATCCAGGATCCAGGGTAACTGGGTTTCCTCTTTCTTGGGGCCTTGCCTTCCTTCTTCTTCTTTGGTCCATCTGCTTCATCCTCTGGCCCTGTCTGATAGTTTTGGGAGTGGTTGAGACTAGGTGATTTCCTTATACCAAACTGGACCTGCTGTAGATGTTCTGGGATGTTGACTTCTGGTGGCTGCAAGGATCCCCATTCTCCAACTTGAAGGACTGCAGTTACTGGAACTGTCTTCTCCTCTGGTTTTGGTTGGTTAGTGGTTTCTTCTTTTGGTTGGTTTGAGGCATGAAACTTGTTGACCAATTCCTTCAATTTTTCAGGTGTTTTATTTGGGATAGGTTGTTGGTTTGGGTAGTAGCAGTTTGGACCTAGCTTGATAACCTTCTTAGATTTTATGTCCTTGCTAAGGTCTGCACAAGTATAGGAAGTGTGAGTTTCATCTCTGCAATAATAAAATTTTGGAGGCCATCTTGGTGCAAGGGTTGGGACTCCTGGTGGTCTATAGGGTTGTTTCCCTATTACCCTGTCAAAATGTTGTGGCGCTGTTTTTTTGTTGTTGAGAGCAGTGGTGAGTTTGTTTAATTGGTCCTTTAGCTGTTTGATTTCTTCCTTGTTGTCCACAGTTTGCTGAAATTTCACCTCCTTCTTGTTTTCTTTCTTTTCTTGGGTTGGTTCATTTTCTTCAGAAATATCCCACAGGGCCAGAGCTTTTTCCACATGTTCCTTCAATATTTCCAATTCTGGAGCCAAAGAGCATCCATCAAGGGACTTCCTAATTTGCCTGGCTTGAACCAGTCTTCTGGTGACTTCCCTCTTGAGTTCCAATGATAAGAACCTCCAAAGTATGTCACCCTTTTCCCAGTTGGTGTTATCATACCCCATCCTAATGAAGTAGACAAACATTTCTTCATAGTTCCCAATAAATTTTCTGTATTTTTCTTTGGTGCTGATGCCTCCTCTCTCCTGTGTGTGTTTGAGTAGTTGATGTATGGACTGTTCATTGAATATTCTGTGGGGTGTGGCTCTTCCCCACTTCCTCTTCATTTCTTTCTTGAGGAGCTCCCAGTCCCTGGTTTCATGCCCCTCCATGTTTTCCACAGACTCCCTGAGTTTGATTTCCTTCATGATAAAAGGTAACTGCAAGGCCAAGTCCTTCCCTCCAGAACCATGGAGTTCTGCCAATTTTTCAATCCTGTTAATAAAGAGTTCCACTTAAGTTCCATTGAACTCAAGCTGGGCTTTGGAAGTATCTAAAACTACTCCATTCTGGACATCCTTGATCCTAGAGTTTGTTGGAGAGGGGAGGTCCATAGTGTTTCTCCTTGGGTGATGGTCCATAGGAATGAACTGGGAGTGCTGATGGTTTCTTTCTTCTTCAGTGTGACCTGGGAATGTGGTAACCTCTGGACTATCTTCTGGTGGGTCTTATTCTGATAATATTCTGACTGGGCCTTGTCTGATTACAGCCCTGGGGGTAGAGGTGAAACTAACTGATTGGGTATATGGGGTTTCTGGTATTCCTTGCATGGTCCTTTCTTGATTTTTCTCCATGAAAAGCTTGAGCATCTGGCACATGTCACTAAGTGAGTGTTTTATTGTTTATATTTCATCCCTGTTTTCCTTGAGTTCCCTAGACTGATCCATAATCTTTTGTTCTTGCTCCTTGATTCTGACCATGGCGGTATCTGCTGGGGTTAGTTCTTCTGAGGCCATGTTTTCTTGATCCAATGAAAGGGTTTCCTTTATTTAACTGACTAGATTCTTGATCCTTTCCCTAACAGGTGCTTCAAATCCTTGGTCTTGAATGGTTCCTAGTATTTTATTGCTTGTTAATGCTTGAGGTTATTGATCCAAAAGTGAAGATTTTCAGCCACTGTTGGGACACCAGATGTGGAGAATCCTTTGGGATTGGGTAAATTTTAGCAAATAGCTTGCTGGCATTCACTTGAGGGGGAATTTAGTATTACAAATACAAATAAGATAGAGGAATACTTAGGGTGGTTTTGAATTGCCTGCCCCTCTGAGTACTATAGTAGTCTCACAACAATAAAAGAAAAGAGAAATGGTGGCTGATTTTTCAAATAGAGTTGCTACTATAGTAGTCTCTATCAGACCTAGGATCAATGTATTCAAGCTTGATAAGGAAGAATTGGTGGAACAGATAGGTGACCTGGTGGATAGAAGCTGATTAAGGGAAGAATACTTTCTCTAGTCTTATCCTTTATATTTTCTTATATTTATTTTATTGGTTACTGATTGATAATCCTTTGGTGATACAGGTGATGATTTGAATAAAGGTTGAAATGGTTGGGCCTATAGTTGATAACTGATGGTGATGGTTGATGATGATGATGATGATTGATGAAGTAGGTGATGATGATGGATGAGGTAGGTGGTGGTGATGATGGATGGTGATGACAATGATGATGACTTATGATGGTCAAGGTAGGTGATGATGATGATGGATGATGATGATGACTGATGATGATGATGGATGGTGATGATGTGATGATGATGATGCTAGGTGATGATGTTCAGGTAGGTGATGATGATGATGGATGGTGATGATGATGGATGGTGATGATGTGATGATGATGATGCTAGGTGATGATGTTCAGGTTATGGGTTTATGGTGGTGATGTTCAAAGGTATGGGGTATGGAGTAAATAATGGTGGTGGTGGATGGTCAAAAGTATGGGTTATTGGATTGGGTCATGGTCAAAAGTATGTGTTGATGATGGTGATGGTGATGGTGATGGTATTGGATATGGGATTGATGATGATGATAGTATGGGTTATGGGATAATGGTTGAGAGTAGTAAGAGTATGGGTTAAGGGTGCCTAGGAGGCATGGTGATCCCTGGAGGGGAGGATGGGGGGAACTGATGATGGGACCTGGATGAGGAAAGAGGCCCTCTATTTATAGAAAATCCTGCCCTCAGGGCTGCCCCTGAGGGTCTCCCTGGTACAGTGAATACAGTTCATGAGGCATTTTTGCTGGTCAGAGGAGGAGGCTGTGCAGGATCTACATGCATTTACACCCTTGCATTCATTGCTGTGCTGCATTGATACAGGTGCCCCCTGCATAAATTACTTCTGTGTAGTGGTGGTTGGTCATTTGTTTGGTCCTTTATGCAGTGTCTTGCATATATTTCTTCTGTATACAGCTGTTTGTTTGGTGCTGCATGCAGTGCCTTGCATATATTGCTTCTGTATTATGTCCTGTATGATTCTGTGCAGCCTCTGCATGCAGTGTCTTGCATATATTGCTGTGTATACAGGTGATTTGTTTGGTTCTTCATGAAGTGCCTTGCATATATTAATTATGTATACTTCTGCAGGTTTTTTTGGTGCTGTATGGTTTTACTTTATGGGGTATGTACTTGAAGGCATCCAGGGTATGTCCATGAACCTTCACTGGTCTGTGACACCTGGTAGGGGTATGGGTAGGCCAGGGTTGATTTGAGCTGTATCTTCTAAACCATGGGAGATAGAGGGGTACTTTGGCTGAGTGACTAGGGGTTATTTTGGTGTAGAATCCATTTTTGAAGTCTTTTTGATGATTGGAGCTGTCCTTGTACTAGAAAAGTGAGTCTGATGGCTAAAGGTTAGGTTTTGGAGCACCACAACGTGGGTCAAAACATATGGCCTATCCTGTGTTGTTTGAGCTGGCAAAAGATTTTTCAAAATTTGTGGCCTTGCTGGGTTCCATTTTACTGCTATAAAAGTTTCAGGCTTTCCAATATGTGGTAAAATTGCCATGGAATCTAAACATAGACCCTTCATGTGACTTGGGCCACCTAAAAATGTTTGGGGAAGGATAAAAAAAATCTAATAATAATGAAATTTTAATTTATGCATAAGTTTTTTCAGAAGATAGAAATAAAGCTCCTATTAAAAAATTTAACAGAAATAAATTTACATGTTCCCTGACTCATCTCAACACTATTTTTGATGGTATCCACAAAATCATATGACTTCTCAACCTTCAGAATATTTTGATGGAGAAAAAATAGAATAATCTTTCTTTGTACATTTTTATGCATCAGTAAACACAATATTGAAGCACCCCAGTGAAAAATTGGATAATAAGGATTTCAAAATGACAGAAAATTTGAATAATAATTCATGGAAGAAAACCTATTCTTTTCTTGTTTTCTCCAAATTCTGGAAACCAACAAAATTCACCATAAGGATAAAAAATAAAGCAGCACAGAGGGTCATCCTATTCTCCCAATTAATTATTTCTCCTAAAGAAGCCATCCAAGTTCCTGATAATGAAACCCCTTTTGTTCAATTGAGACGTATCATTACCTGTGTGTAATAAAATCAATCAAAAAAAAATTAATTTCATTATTTTCAAAAAAACAGAAAATACCATACCTTCCAGCCATACTGGAATCATTTTGTCTCCTTTTTGTAGGTTTTAAAATCTTTGGTGCATATTTGTGAAGATGGATCAGAAAGCTTGATGGATTTATTTGTACAAACCCTAGGAGAAACTCTTCAAAACATATTTATCTGACCAGTATTTGATCTAGCTTTTCTTGAACCCTGAAGAAAAAACCCGTGCCACATTTGAGCTCCATTTGTGCCAATTGTGCAAGTAATTTTCCTTTTAGAATATATAAAATTTCAGGAATGATGGGTGGTTTCCACAAGTGTCATTAAGATTAAATATTTTTTGGTTAATAGTTCCATTTAACCTAAATTTTTATAGTTCCATTCTCTAGAAACTGAGTATATTTAAATTATTTTGTTTAAGACCAATTGATTTTAAGGCAGAATTTGATTTCATCATTCTGGAAGTTGAGAGTGCTTAATGACCATGGGAGTGATTATATCTAGTAGAAATTTTGAAAATATGGAGAAAATTCTGTTTTGTTCTTTGCTTTGGTGCTAAAAAGCTTCCATTTTTACAGCATAGGGAGCTTTTTTCATCTTGGAAATTATTTCTTGAAAATTTAGGCACAAAATGGTGGTTTGTAGAGTTTATGGTTCAAAAAAATTAGTCTCAATCCACTCCCAGGAAACTGGATGGCTAGTTTGTGCTGCTTGAGTTTAATCTTCCATTTCAACCATGATTTGGTTTTGCTCATTTTTTTGAATTCCATAATATTTCCTTGAACAAATGTATCTTTTGATTGGCCTGCTAATTATTTATCAATTCTAAGTGATGCAGATTGTGGGGGAACATGGTCATTTTCATAGTTTAGATGATCAAAATTTTCAAAAAAAAATTGATTTTTATTGAGCTCCAAATGGTCTAAAGAAACATTGAGATCCTCATTTTTGTGAAAAAAGTGTGGTTAAATTTCCACAGAAATAGGAATGTTGGGGATTTAAGGAGTAGAAAAAATATTTTGGTGAGGAGGTGGAAGGAGGTGACTTAGAGGGGATGGAGGAAGTGCGCTTGAATTTGGTATATCATAAAATAAATCTGGATTGTTAGTGTTTTAAATTCAAATAGAATGAGGAGGTTATGAAACACTAAGATGATTGGTATGGTTGGGAGGGAGAGGTGGAAAGCTGTTAACATCAGGAATGTGATGATTAATTTGAATTGATCTGGTATGGTATGAAGATGATAATAAATAATTCTGCATTTTATTTAGGGTATTTTTGTTAAGCTATGGTGAAGGTGGGAAGAAGGAAGTGTTTACATATGATGGTGATTGGTATCATCAAGAATGGAATTGGAACATGATTGGTACAGTGAACTTGGTCCCCCAAAGTCAGGGGTGGATGACCTTCTTGTAGGTGATGAATTTGGGAAGTGACTCATTTTTTGTTTGAATTTAAATTTATTGCAACCATCTTGGAAAGTTTAAAGTGAAAAAACTTCAGTGTTGATTTCTTGGTTGAGTGGGAGGTAAATAAAAATGGGAGCAGAGGGGGTTTCTATAAATTTTTAATTTCCAAAAAAAAAGCTTTATCAAAGTGAGGAATTACTTTTCATTAAAAGTGCCTCTGTTACTTCTGCTGTCCTTGTTGAATGTGTTGTCCTTTTTCATTTTATTTCCTTTTTACATGTGTTTCCCTTTCCAAATTGTTTTCCTTTCTAAATTTTTTGTCCTGGTTACATGTATTGTTCTTTGGGTGTGTGATAGTATAAAAGAAACCTTATATATAAATAGAACTACTTATTTGAGAAGAATGAAAGAAAATAAAAAAAAACCAAAACAATTAAAATAAATAAAATTTTGTGTGATCTTGTTCTTTTTTTTGAAAAAATAAAAATAAAAAAAAGACTGAAAAAAAGCAGACTGAAAAATAAAATAAAATCAGACTGAAATGAATGCAAGAAATTCATAAAATATAATTTGGGTAAATTGATACAAAGACAAGGACATGGATTCTGGTTTATTTATGAGAATAGTTTTCAAGCTTTTGATATTTATAGATGAACCAAAAAGAAAAAGATATATAATAACTGTTAAAGCATGAAAAAGGGGTGAATTTTGTGGCCTCAGTAATCAAATCAAAACTAAAAACAAAATAATCCAAGAATAAGGAAATGATAATTAAATGATAAAAATAATAGGGCATATCAGAGTTGAAATTTTCAAAATCTTCAATGGCTGATTTAAGTCTTATTTTTTTTCCAAATTTTTATTTTTTTCATTTGAAGCCATTGTTTCACTGTTCATTTTGATATAAAAATATTTTTTGAAAAATTGATATTTTTCCTGAAATAAGCAATTTAAATTTTTCAAAATTTGAACTATAATACGCCCTAATAATTAAGTTTTTAATTGGGCTGGTTTCAAAATCAATAAAAAAAGCGGCCATTGGTACTTAAAAAAAGTGGGAAGGATTTTTTGAAGGCAACAGCAACCATCAAAAAAGCATCAGTTTTATATTTGAAAACCTGCAACTACACAGGCAATTCCCTCCCTGTGCCTTTTCAAGGGGGGGGGGGAATTGGCCATCCCAGGAAAAAAAATGGAACCTTAAAATTAATTTTTCATTCCTTTTATAGTGTTCAAAAAATGCCACCTTGAAAGAAATTCAATAAAAATTCCTAAATTCATACTTTTGGTTCCTTTGGTTTTGTGTGACAATATTCCTGCACTTGTACTTTTAGTGATTTTTCAGTAATTGATATATTCTGAGACTTGCTGTCATCAAACTGGCATATTTTTCTTTCAAAAATCTTTTCCTTGAAGTCTGCTATCAATAGAGTTTCTTACATGGATTTTTGGAGGTATTTCAGAGAATCCTGAGATCTGAAAAGAAGGAAACCCCCCAAACAATTCTTGAAAAGTTTTTTTTTACCAGGAAGGAAAGTGGATGGCTTCAATAAGTGACTTACACTGCATTTTTCCACACAAATGCTTCCAATTCACACTGAAAGCCACTCATTTCTCTCAATCAAAATTTTATTCTGGTGGAAAATCAAAATTTATCTACTATAAATTCTTTTTGGAATGATTTTTAACATTGCTCTACCATCTCCCATTTCCTAACAAAACTAATTCCCAATCCAAATCTCCTTGCATCTTTTAGGTAATTTTAATACAGCTTTATAACTATCAAGATCCTCCTTTTTAAGGTTTTGAATACTTGCAAGCTTCTATTTTTTAAGATCTTGAATACTTTCACAATCCTATTTTTTAAGAAACAAAACTTTTGAATCTTGATAAATCTACTTTCTTTTCTCCTGCTAAAATTCTTTTATTATGATTGATATAACCTCCTCAATAATTATTTGCAATACCAAGGCCAAACAACATGAATATTGTGTTATTTTCAAATTTTTTCTGCAGATATTCTTAGCCAAACCACCAATCTTTCTCCTCTTTCAGAAATATTCCCTCCTGGGTCTGCAGCCCTACCTTAAAAAAAGATATTTCAATTCAATATAATTTGTGGTTTGGAATCTCTACTCATTTTATTTTAAAAGTTGTAGCTTGGAGGTTAAAAGGCTGCTAAATTCCTTCTTATTGAAAGCCATTCCAAATGAAAATTTTAGATCATTTTCTGCCTTAGGGAATCTCTCACACAGGAGGTAAAAATTTCGAGGAAAACCATAAAATTAAGGTTTGTGCAATGGGTCCCCAAACTTCTATGTCAAAAACTGCAGGGAGGTATTTGTGTGTGATTCCCTGCCACCCAGACCAAACAATTGAGCCTTTTGGGGGGGGGTGGAGAGGGGTGGTGACAACTTTTGGGGGAGGCAAACAAAGATTTCCTAGAGGATTCCTGCGTATTGCGGATGGATGTACTGGATATTGAAGAATATCACAGGAGCTAGAGGGTTGCCAGATATGAAAACCCAAGACCCTCAAATACCTCCCAAGGTAAAATAACACCATGGATAGCACCTTTGGGACAGGTTATTTCTGGGTGGCCAGGAGGTAAATCAGATTTAGCTTTGCTGTTCACCTCCTGTGGGAGAGATTCCCTAATATTGCCTCAGTTCCCGCTAGTAGAAGGAATGGTTGGGATGAAAGTTCTCAATTTCATATTTATAACCTTTTACCAGTCATTTGAAATAGTGAAAATTATGAAAAAAGCACTTCCTCTCCTTGCATATATTCAAGTTTTATTTTCTCCAATCATAGATTTTCCTTTTAAAAAATTTCTTGAAAATAAAGTTAACCCTAAATTTGCTTCCCAGAAATTTCTTCTTATGACTTGCCAGTGGGGTAAAATGCCCTAAAAAAGTCAGATGTTAATTTCCAGTTATTTTGGTGTAAGACTATACCATTTCCCCATAATTTTCTACAGGTATTTTTAGTTTCAAATTTTCATGAAATAACAGGTGGTTTGATGGAATGATAGATTGATTGATGTCCATAGGTTGATACTATGAAGTACAAGGGCTGTAAGCTTCTCTTAGCCAAATTCAAGTTTGTATAGTACGGTTCTCATACCTTCTTTATACATAAAAGATTTCATTTCATGGCCTTTTTGATTTCCTACACAATTTTTTGATGTCTTTTGATAAATGCCTGGCACCCTGGGGTGATTGGAATCAATAATGGAAATTTTGGTGCTGCACACTTTGCCACGGTGTTCTTATACTTTTTTTGAGCATTATTCTGAATTTTCCAAAGGCATTTCCTAGTTTTTCATAAATTCTAGGCATGATGAATGTAGAAAACTTGAATCCTTCAATCATTTTCATCCAAAGGGTTATATTAATGGATGAGAATTCAAAATTATTCTCTACCTCCTCAGTATCTGATTGAAAATTTTAAAATGTGAACAAAATTCAAAAAAACACAAATCAATGATTTCTTCCAAAAAAAAAATATAATTTCAAAGATAAAGGGGACATCTATCATTTATTTCAGTTTTTATATTCAATCATTACTTCCACCATTTTCATTTCATGAAAAACTGTGGAATTTGAAATTATTTAATAAATGGGAAAACCTCCCGCCTTATTCTTTATCCTCTCACATTTCAACCTGGAAATATTCTTGTTATACTCTATCTATCATTCTCATAGATTTTTCTTCTCAAAAGGCTCTGCTTTTTCCCATAATCAAATTATCATATCTGATTTTTTCCCAGTACCTTCTAGTTACTACTAATAGGGTTTATCAGAGTTAAGCAAACCCACCATTTTTTAATAGCGGTTTTCAAACTAAATCCGCCATTTCAAACCCACCATTAAAAATCAAAAAACCCACTTATTTCATATCAGATGTGTCAGAGTTACCTGGAAATAAGTGGGGTTTTTTAAATAAGTATTTCAAGGCTTCTACCACCTGTCCACGTCATCCACCCCTGGCTTCCCACCTCCTTCTAACTCCAACCTCATTTGGAAAAAAAATTGATTTGTTGCTCTTCATCTCTTCATAACTATCCTCATCACTTCATCACTCTCATCACTTTATTGCTTTCATCACATCCTAACTCTCATCTCTTTATCCCTCTTTTCACTTCATCACTCTCATCTCTTCCTATCCTCTTTTCTTCATCACTCTCATCCCCTCATCAAATCATCACTGTCACGACTTAAAAACTCTCATAGAACTTAATCCCTTCCTCCCTCCTACTATTTTGAAATGGCCCCTCAGCAATCCTCCCCCCGCAAGTCCACTAAACAATCAAATGGACCAAAGAAAACATCCCCCAGGAACTCAACATCCAACAATCCTCCCCCACCGTCTTCCAAAGGCTCAAGTCAGCTCAAGAGAGCTGATAACATCATCCTGGTAAACTGCCTCCAAATTCCGTCCAACTACAATGCTTGCTTTGGATCCAACAATGAAACATGTGTTGGCCAACCTCCATCCTCTAAGTTCAATGGTTATCTCCTGATTTCCAATGAACTCATGAATAAAACAAAAGGTAGGCTGGATCTGTCATACAAACAGATGAGGGAGAAATTCAAGAATTATTGAGGCAAGTACAAAAAGGCCCACTCCATGTCAATCTCCACCGGCTTTGGTATCACCAACTCTGACAAAGTCAAGGGAATCAACTTGGTGGTTGATAAGTTGGACTCAATGTTTCCTTTTTATATTCAAATGGATGAAATCTTTGGAAAGAAGGCTAAAATCACCCCCATAGCTGGTTTTGATTCCCAAAAATCCAATTCAGTTGATCCTGGGGACTTGTCTGGGGATTCTCAGCCTAGAAATGGTGATCCCAAAGAAACCTATGAGTGGCCCCCATCCAATGCCAAGGAGGATATTCAAACTCAATCAGCTCCAATCACTCTACTTCTGCGTTGATTGAGGATTCAAAGCCAACCTTGGACCCCTCCCCTCCTTCTTTGGATTTCTCTCTTCCTGGGGTGGAAGAACTGGAGAAATTTGCCAATGAGGAGGATGTTATTCCCATATCACCATTGCCATCAACATCTGCTCAAGTAAGGAACCAAGTTCTTTTATCTTCTGTCCAGTTAATCCTGACTGATTTAGATTTGAAAGAAACAGGCTCATCCATTCCTTAATGGCCAAAAACTCAAGCCAATGGAGCCTCTGGCATCCCCTTCAAATGAGAGAAATGATGTTCCCACACAAACCTCCTCTGAAAAGGGAATGCAAAAGGCCTCCAATTCCATCAACACCAACCCCAATAGCATTCAAAAGAGGAGAAACACTTCAAATTTTTTGGGCTTTGAGGAGATCATGGAGAAGCAATATTCAATTAAGCCCATTGGATTCTCCTTGCTTTCAAAATCAAGCTCATTCCTATTCCCCTCTGGAAAACAGTGAAATTGCAAATTGAATCTGAAAAAATTCAGTATGAAAAGGAGAAGTGGGATTTTCAACTGGCTATTGATTTTCAAAAGCAGAAAGCCCAGATTTTGGCTCATCAGCAAAAATGGGATGCTGAGTGGAATTTGAAACAGGCTGAGCTAGAATTTCAAAAAGAGGAAAAGGAGAAGGATCAACAGCAAGCACAACTGCAAATGGAGAGGGAACAACTGGCAACCAAAAAAAAAGAATTAGTGGTCAATGGATGCAGCATACATTGGTAGCAGCAGAACAGTAGATGAATTAAAGCAGATTACTCAAATGCTGAGCTTGTAAATATATTTGCTTTGATGAAAAGCTTAAAAAGAAAAAAAAATCATTTTTGATTACAACAATGCTAAAGACTATTTTTAACCCAACCAATAAAAAAATATTTTTTCTTTTTATTTATATTTTTTTTCCTGCAGTATATTTTCCCACTCCACAAGTCCCTGCAAGTGTTCCTAGTTTTTTTGTTGATTTGCATTGACATTTCCATTCTTGTATGAGTGGCTGTCTCCACAGCAGGAAAAGTACAGTGCTTTTACTTATTGGCTTTCCAAAACATTTTGACCACACCTTTTTGCTTGATGTCAATTCCAAAGCTCAGGTCAAAAAGAAAATTGGCCATAAGATTTATGATATTCATCCATTATTTCAATAAGTTGTCCATTTTATTTCCTGGTTGGAACTGCAAGTAAAAAGTTCCTCAGAGATTTCACCTTTGTCAATGTGAGGTTAGTTGTAAAAAGAGTTGGATAAGAAGTTGAAATGCGGAGAGAAGTCAAAGGGAGTAGGCCAAGAACCAAATTCAAGTGATGAGAAGGAGGGGATGCCATTTTCCTTCATTTTTTCATGGTTTGATTCAAATGGAAGTCTGGCCAAATTGCAAAACATTTGTCCTAAAATTTGAGAGACTTTGTCTGCCTTAAGATTGAGAAAAGCATACCTTTGAGGGGAAGATTGAATAGATGATTTCTTCAAATAGCGTCCAAATAACTCAAAGGGGTCCATCAATTTTTGCCATCCAATTTCCCACATTTTTCCACCCCATGATCTTGAAGGACCAACTGGGTTGACAAATTTTTTTGAACTGTGAATGAAAGTGGTGACAAAGTTGATTTCCTTCTTATCTTGATCTGAGAGTTTATCCAAGGGCACAAATTTGATTATTGCAACCAGGGCTTAGTGATCAGATTGATCAAGGAAAATTACTTTTCCATGGTGGAAGAAATGGAAGGGTTTGATTGTTTTTTTGACTTGTTCAAACTCTTCCTGGGTGGGTTTTTGACTATTCTTTTTCTTTTTGGCAACAATGGAAGGGTACAGATCCAAAGGATGTGGTCTTTGACCAGACAAGACAAAGTTTTCATGAATACCTTCCTCAGCAACTTCCAAAGACATTTCTGAATCCTGAGATTGAAGCCTCTCTGGAAAGCTGCCCTACTCTTACAACCTCTCTGTGTGTTTTTCAAGCCATCTCCTTCCATCTTGTTCCCTCCCAATCCCATACTTAGATTGAGGTTAGGAACAAGATGGTATTTGATTTTTTGCGTAACATTTTTTTGGGGGGGGGGAGAAGAATTGGACATTCACCAATAGAGGTTGAGGGATTGAAAAAAAAAACATTCAGTCAAATGGACATCATTGGTGAAACAAGATTGGATCAAAAAACATGAAACCAGACCTAGACTAGATCCCAAGTTCACCAGAAACGTGATCACCAAAAAAAAAAACTGTACCAAAAAAAAAACAAAAAAAAAACATCAGCACCCCCCCAAAAAAAAAGAAAAGAAAAAAAGAAAAAAAACTTACCAGAGTGTGATGGAATTGGGCCTTTGGGTCAAGCCTGGGGCTGGGTAGGAAGGGCCTGGGAGCCAGGGAGGGGGGGAGGTTGGTTGGCTGTGCAGGAAGGTGTTGGGGGGCTGTCTGCGGCAATCAAGAGGGGGGGGGTCAAGGTGGCGCTGGTGGGAAATCAAGGAGGGGGGGGCTGAGGTCGAGCAGGCGGGCAAGGGAGGAGGCAGGGGCAGAGGTGGGGCAGGCGAGCAAGGAGGGGAGGGCGGTGGTGGGCCTGGCAAGCAAGGTGGGGGGGGGCGGCGGGGGTGGTGGGCCCAGCAAGCAAGGTGGGGGGGCGGTGGTGGGCCCGGCAAGCAAGGTGGGGGGGAGGTGGTGGGCCTGGAAAGCAAGGTGGTGGGAAAGGTGGTGGGGCCAGCAAGAAAGCAAGAAAGGGGGGGTGGTGGGGCTGGCAAGCAAGCAAGCAAGGGGGGGAGGTGATGGGGCCGGCAAGCAAGCAAGCAAGGGGGGGCTGGGGGGGCCGGTGTGGAAACAAGAGAGGTGATACACCCCAAAGTTGTCCTCAAGTTCTGGAAGTTATTGGTCTAAGCGTCTGTAAGGAGATTGGATGCAATGAGTTTAAGAATAGAGAGAGTGATGACAAGATAAATTCAGTCCTTACAATCCTTCCCATACCATTCCCTGGTGGTCCAGTGATGACGATATATGATGATGACCCAACCCAGAGTTGAGAGTGAGGTATTTTTGAGTCCTCCCTCTCAACCCTAACCTAGGTACAACCACAAGCAACAAGATAGATGAAATATGACGCCAAGTACAGAACCCTAGCTCATCACTAACCCTACCCCGTACCACCCACCCCATCTGAAAACCCTCCCCTTTGATATCACGTACGTCAGGTTTGTCCTTCTCATGGCACAGCCCTCCGCCGCGCCCTAATCAGAGCCCCCCGGGTTTATCTGTCTGGGCGCGTCCGTGGATCCCGCAATCCATGAGTTGGCCCACGCTTATTCCCATGCAAAACTCCCTGGCACGTATAACCCCTGATTTTCCTGCCCTTGCCTTCCGGACTAGCCACCCGCAAGCTTGGTTGGGCCAGCTCCATCACTTGGTCCGCGTTCCCTGGGTGGGTTGCGGCCCGGCGCCCCCCAGAGTAGGCCCAACCCGCACCTGGTGCCGAGCCCCGTAATCCCTGTTTCTGAGCCCTCATCCGCTGCTTCTGAGCCCGCAGCAAGCACTGCTGATACTGCGCGCACCCCAAATGCTGAGCCCGACCTACCCAACTGCTGAGCGCGCAGCCTGCAACGCAGCTCCCAATCCAAGGTTATAAATACAACACCACCCCCCCCCCCAAGTTGAGTTCTGTCCCCAGAGGTCCTTCCATCAGTACCTTGACCCTACCGCACTACCGGACCCCCCCCCCCTACTCCCAGTCCACCCAAGCTACTAGCCCTGCCCCTCCTTCCAACTTCCGCCGACACTATGATCCCCTGCAATTTCTGCTCCCAGAACGGGCACGGGTGTTTGATTGTTCCTGGTTGACAAGCCTGCAGCGCTTTCCGTCGCGGCCACCGCTGCTGCTTGCTTAGCAAGGGAATGCCCAAGCCTTCCCTCAATCTGGCTCCCGTTCCCACCCGCACAAGAGGGACCGTCCGGGCCCGTTTGTGGTATTGTACAATGAAACCATCTTGGAGGACTTGTGGACTCCGCCCGGATCACCCCTTTGCCATCCCCCCCCCAAGCTCAATCCGCGGCTCCGCTTCACCGCTCCGCCGCATGGGACCTCCCCAGAAGGAGGACTTCCCCAACTTTGCGGCTTACCGGGCAGCTATGCGTTTCTGGGCGGACCGTGTCTGGGTTGCGCAAGGTGCGAGGGACCCGCGTATTGATGAAATCCTTCAATGTTGCGCGGCTCCTCCTCCGCTCCCTTCCCCGGCTCCTCCTCCGGCCCCTGCCCCGGCTCCTGCTTCTTGGTACTCGTCATTGCCTCCTGTTGGGCCCAGCCCCCTAGATGGTCCTCTGGAGGCCCCCTCCTCACCAGTCCAGCCTCCCCCCAGCCCACCCAAGATCCCGGAAATCCTCGTTGTTTTGGCACTTCAAATTTTGTATTACCTGATAAAGCAAAGCTTCTCTTGCTTTGAATTGTGTCCCTGGTTAGTTAATATTATTTTTTCTTTCATCTTTCAAAGTAAAAAGTACTAAATCAAGGTTGCCTCAGTTTCCTTATCAAAAAATTTCATCTTGCACCTTGAACTTTGCTTTGAAGCTCTAGCCTTAAACATTGAAGGATAGTCTCAATAACTTTAAGATATCTTGCTGTGTTTATAAACTTATCATTTTTTCCATCTAAACCTAATCCCTTTGAATCTCTCAGTGAGTGGGGTGGGCATGTGAGACAGATTGATTTCTACCCTTTTTTTCAAATTGATGTGAATTTTCACTGAATTTTCCATTTCTGTTTGAAAAATGAAAAATCAGCCAGTTCATTTTTATCAAAATTCATATTCAGAAAATTTAGCTCCTTAAACAGGGTTAAAATTTTGTAAAGGGAAGCTGATGAAAAATTTCTGTCAACCTGCAGGTTTAACTTGTGCAAAAAACCTCCATTTCACCCAACCTGATGGGTATGTAGTAGTGCTCTCTCAGAATTTTCCAGATGTTAAGAAAATTTGAAATTATCTGTAGGGAATGTTGCAGGATGTGCTCAAGTATTTTTTTTTCAGGATTGAATACACTATTATATCACTGACTAGGTCTGTGGGCCATCTAAAATTTAGGTAGTATTGGTTTTCAATGTTTTTTCCAGAAGGTTTCCTTCAATTTTCATATAATTCAGCAAAGTTTCTGAAATCCAATTTTGGTCATTTTTCATCCCAGAACTGCTGTATGGTGAGCCAATGATTTTTTTGGTTGATCAAAACCATTATAGGTCAATATTTTAAGGGAAGATAGAATTTTCATTCCAATTTTCTGTTGATTGGAGTGGCTGATTACCAAGTTATGAGTCTTGGTTGTTAGGGCTTGGTAAAGGAAGGTAGGTGATGGCATATTTAAAAAAACCCACAATGCCTTAGTCCACAGGGAAGCTGATCCTTCATCATTTGATAACAGCTGTGGACAGTTTTCAAGGGCATATATGAGTTGAAACTAACATTAAGCACAAAAGAGGAAAAGGGAAGGGTCTCAGACAAGCAAGAAAGGGGGGTTCAGGAGAGCAACAAAGGGGGGTTCAGGAGAGCACCAAAGGTTGGTTTAGGAGAGAAAAAAAGGGGCTTCCAGAAGAGAAAAAAAGAAGGGCTTAGGAGATCACCTAAGGGGTTTTCAGTGGAGGAAGAAAGAGAGAATAGGGGAAGGAAGACAATGCCAGGGAGCTGGGGTTTGGTGATATCCAGCAGGTTTCACACCTGGGTGGAATGAGTCTGTTTTAAAAACAAGAGGGGTGAAATATATGCTGCTTTTTTGAAACAGAGCCATTCCATGCAGGTCCCAGTAAATTAATGCTGCCAAACACCACTAATGGAAGTGGTTCATTAATGACATTAAAAGGAACAGCAAATTTTATGGACAGGTGGGGCATTCAGTGTGGTGCAATTTTTAGATATTTAGGCATGGATGAAGAATGGACAGAAAGTCCATTTCTATATATCTGGGCAGAGATAGAGAATCTATTTATAGATGGATTTGGGTAAACAGGTTGGGAGGAGGGGTTTCCACCATTGTTGTAATGTATGAGATATTCTGTTTAAGGACCCATCACCTCCAGTAATGTTTACTGTTATTGGTTCACTTTTAAGTATAGATGACATCTGGTGTTGTGAGTTGGAGTATTTTTGTACCCAGCTGCGGCTGGACAAGCCCGTACCCCCAAGTGGTACAACAGCAAGTTTCAAGTGACCTTACTGCAAACTTTGGGCAAAAAAGTCAAACGTTCGAGTACCTTTGGTTGGGTATTCTTCACTGAAGGGGGCAGGACCCTGGATCTGACTACATGTGACTTCTTTCTCAGCAAACAATCAATTTAGGTCGGGCGGGGATGCTAGTCATGACATCTTGAGCACCGTGTTTGGATCAGATTAGAAAAAGCATTTGCATGTCGCTCGGCCCAGAAATCGTAATTGGATCACCAATGCCTTGAGTCCGCAGTTTCCATCAGGTGACTGCCGCTAGGTTTGACGTGCTCACAGAGCTTGAAATTGCTGCCTCACGCAATCAAAAGTGGAATGTAGGGAACCATACGTGGTGGGCCTGTTGAGGGGCAATCCCCGTTGCATCTCAACCTGCTGCTTGCCGCATTTGTTACGTCAGTTTTTAATCAAGCTTTCTCTTCGTCTACCATTACCGCTTGGCTGGCTGGTTTGCTCCAGATTAGATATAGCCCCTACTACATGAAGGATATATTTGATGCTTTGATTATTGCTATTACCACGAGCCCACCTCAACCCTGCTGCTTGCGTGCACCTTTGCACGCATATATATATATGTACCTTCATGGGCATGCGTCGTGCTTGCATCTAAACATTGCGATGAGGCTTCATTCATCGAGGTCATTTCTATGTAACGCGAGCTACCTACGCTCCTTGGAAAATTTAAGACTTAAAGGACTGCCTTCGAAGTTTGTTTTCCCCATGCAGCGTCTGGATCTTAAGACCCTCAGGAAGTGGTCACTTTTTCTTACAAAGCGTTGCCTTCGAATGAAGTCTACCGCGTCTACTAAATCACAAGCTTCGTTAGCCGGCTTTTTTTAGGACTTCCCAGAAATTAAACTCACCTTTCTGCAATCATCGCTGCCTATTCAAAGAGAGAGCTCTCAGCGGTCAAGCTCTTACCCAGTTGGATTCAAATCTGTGCGATTCGTTGACCTTGGCAAATTAACTCTTTGCCATGACGAATAAGGAATGGATGAGATTTTACGCTCTCCTGAATCTATCAGTGGGCTTCTTTGGAGCGGTGCAATCTAATTGGGACGAAGCCACAGGATATTTGCACGGTTACAAGCCATCCAATTCCTGGTTGAGCAAAAATAAACGTACGCTGGCTGAGTTTCACTACAACTCATTACCACGATCCTCACATAGTCCGCACCCATTAATCGTCTTTCACCTTGATTTTCTAGCCGCTAGATGCTCAGGTATGATCCAGGTTGCCGAGTGTAAGTTTCCCGCCGGAAAACTTTCAGAATGACTCTAGAACCACAAATGAAAAATTATTTCCCTGCGTTTTTCTTGCTTAAATGTAACGCTTCTATTTTATCTTACAGGCGCCCACAACACGCGTCTATCTTATCCAGATGGTGAGACGAATATGAGCTCATTGAGTACAGCTTGAACTCGCTTGAATTTGATTCATTTTCTTCCATACAACAGTACAACTTATGGCAGTTTTTACGGTGAATCACGCCGACGACCGATACCATGGATGTGTTAGTTTCTTCGCTTCAATCCGTACGCACATCAAAGTTGTTGATGAAAGTGATTTTCCGAGATAATTCTCATTGCTGGACATGTTCTGCCGACAGCCATACGGGACTTGTTGCGCGTTTACGCAATTGCCACTGGTCACCGACATGGTCCCGGATCCTGAGAATAGTCACTCATTTTTTAGATAGTTGAGTAACCTGCTTTTCAAACTTCCCATTACGTATGGACTTCTAGATTTCCGCTCATTAAAAGTATTTACCCTCTTCTATGGATGTTACAGCAACCTGGCAGGTTTTCCCGGTGGTTCGTGCCTCCCGGCTTAATTTGGGAACTCTCCATTCCCTAGTTGTCATCCAACTGAACAAACCTCTCACTTTATCTCCCGATTTAGTTGGAACAAATCCCATAGCGGACCCCCAGACGGGCCAGTATGGATACGAGAGCAGTCCCGACGGTGTTTTCCATCGTGGTCCAACAGATACGAGCACTCGCCAGCCGCAGCATGACAAGAACTATCCGGGCTTCCATTTGCCAAAGCCGTGGCCAAGACCCTTGCCATTCCCCGATCAGCCTAATGTTCATCCGTCGTGTTCAAAGGAGGGTCAGCCCAACACCGATCCCGGTCAGAATGGAGGAAAGTCCGAAGGGGGATACCATGATACTGGAAACGATCACAAACAAGGAAAACACAAGACTGGCGGAAAGTCTGACAACGGGAATGCCGAGGGCCACGCAGGATCTCGCACCAAACCTAAAAAAGGAAAGAAAGGAAATGATAAGGTCGATTACCAAAGTGGGAAAGGCTACTACGCCGACCACGCGGGAAAAGAGTCGGAAAGCGATGATCAAGGCAACAATTCATCTAACAGCTCTGGGAGTGCTGAGAATGAGTTGACCCAAACCACCGCCAATGATGACCCAGAAAATTTCACCAGCACAAAATAGGATAAAACCTTATTTTTGACAGGAGTGTGGTAGGATTTAATCGATTAGTTAAAATGATAACAAGGCAGAAAATCGCCATTTTCGAGTGTTTGAGTCAGAAATTTTGCTTAGCTTGCAGGGGCAGGAATGTAATCTTTCGGAAATCCTTGAAAATTACAGATGGTTGAGAATTTTTTTTAAAAAGAATGCTTTTGTTCTTGGTTTTTCTCTTTAAAAAATTAAACATAGGAGTAATGTAAGCCTCAAAGGTGACCCATTTGTGGAAATCCCAGTGTTATTATTTGGCTGAATACCAGAAAGTAGGAGTGTCCTGAATAAAATGAAATAGTAAGGCAGTATTTTTATCCATCAAGAATGAAGAGTCAAATAATTCAAGAAATCACAAAAAAAGCTGATAGTTTCTCTAAAAGGTTTATTCCAAGCATATTTCATATTCTTACATTATAGGAAATAAAAGAAAAAAATCAATATGTGTCAAGTAAAGATCCCTTGAGCTATCTGACAACCCCTAGCGGCCGTAAACCCACGACGCCGCGCATGCGCGCGAAGCACCACATAGTCCTCTCTCCTGCCCCTTGACCTGACCTAGATGTTGAAGGGGATCATTCCACCGTCTTGGATCTCCTGTCCCTGCCCAATCTATAACTTCCCTCTCTCTCTCAGAAGTCCCCATTGCCATCCCTCCTCTCACACCAACGTCCGTCACTACGCCCTGAAGCTGTACCCCAAACTCACAACCAACTCGCCTAGACCCAACGTAATTCAAGATTATTTTAACTATTGTTTTTTTAAGAATGCTTAGATTGGGTTGTAATTTCTTTTTTGAATTTTTTGTTAAATCAAGTTTTCCTGAAGTTTAATATCTAGGTTTTGAACCAAGATTTTTTCCAATCTTCCCTGAAACCCAGTGATTAAACTTGAGCAAAAATCAATTACACAAAAACATTTTCTAAAAAAAATTGTTGCATGGTCCATGTGTTATTAAAAATACAATACTTAAAGAATCAATTAATGGGAATAATGATGATAACTTTACTCCTTAGTTGTATAGAGCCCCATCTCAGTGAAATCTAGTCAAAACAACCATCACATTGCTAAATTCCCATTGTAAACCTAACTAGTGTATACATGATGACACCCTGTCATAACCCAAGATAGTACATATAGAAAGGAACAACACATGGGTTTTGAAACTATTTAATCTAAGATGGTTATAATTTTTCTATATCTAGATATTTTATTCATATAATATATTCTGAATTCATCATCAATAAGAATTTCCTGTATATTCTGGGTTCATCAAGCAATTTTGACACTAATTTTTATGAACACTACACACAAACTAGCAATATATATCCATGAATACAAGATTTATTTTTTTAAGCAGTGTTTTTCTCAAATCTAACCACTTTGAATAATTTGAAATAGCCATATTGAATTATCATGTATCCATGGTGTGCTTCTGGCTGTTTTAGAAGCTGAGGGTCCTGTAGAAGAATTCAAAAACTTTCTGGATACACCACAAACCAAATTAATATGTATTCAAACCTACACATATTTTCCATCTCTTCATTCTTCAAGAATTCATGAGATTAATTTGAAGAAGATGGAGCTTGAGATGGTGAGATTAAAAAGAATTCCTGTACTTTAGGTGTATATTTTCTTTGAGATTTTTTTTGAGCTGTTTTTCAACTTTATTTGAGGAAGAATGAATGGATAGAGGCTTTAGAGAGTGAATTCTTAATAAATAAATAGAAAAAGGGCATTATTTTTCTCACACATCTAACCATTAAACTCACACAGATACAATGTTGTGCAGACATAATCTGCTCACACTAAAACCCCTGAATGCATGTGTGCTTTAAATATTTGAGTATATGCGTATTTTGTGCTGCATTGGCTTAAAGATCATTTTAAAATACCCAAAAAATATTTTTTATAAGGTTTTAGAGTTATCAAGCCCCTTTAATATTCCCTCAAAAATCAACAGATAAAAGAATAATTGAAAGTTTTGATTCAGTTTTGACCCTTATTTTTGAGATTTTTGCTTAAATTTTTTTGTACTTTTGAATTTGCAGTATTTTCCCAATATGCCAAATGGGTTCTAAATATTTTTTGGGGGAATTTTATCTTTTTTTTTTCCTCTCAAAAAATTATCAAATGGAAAATAATTCAAATAAAATGACTTTTTTTTCAATATTTTGTTAACCTCTTTCTGTTGGTGTTTTTGTAATTTTCATATGGAAGTCCTGTAGAAAATATTCATAGATATCAGAAAAAATAATTAGCAATTTATTTGGGGTGTTTAAATCCCTAAAATTCCAACTCAAACCCAAATAATAGAATTCTGAAGGGCTGTTTGGGATACCATTTTTTGTACCTTCACAGATTATTTTTATTTTTTTAAAAAAATTTGAACTACTTTATTTATATCCTTTAGAGATCTCATTTCAGGTTCTCAGAGGTTTTGAAAATAAGTTATAAAATTATTATAGGTTATTCCTTTGAGTTATAAAAATTTATAGTCAGATGCCTTTGAATTATTAAAACAACAATTGAAGGGTGGCTCAACACATACAAAACATTTGAATATATATATGTATAATCAATAAAATTAATCATCAAATTCTATTATGGTTTTTTCCCTCCCATAAATCCTAGTATTTAAATAAAACTCCACCTCAAAATCTATATTTCCTGAATCAAAGGGATCACCTTTTGGATCCCTTACTTGCAAAGCCCTTCCATTTTGCATGTAATTCTGGAGCTGGCCAACAATGAAATTTAAACTCCAATGAAAATATATAATTGAAATCTTCTAAATGAATAAGACATATGCCTAAATTTTGGAAATTTTCAGTTGTTGGGGAATCAAGTGGAAAATAATTAGAGGGCATGAAAGAAGATAAAATAACCACTAGGCTTCTGAAAGTTTCAGAAAGGAAAAAGCAATGGCAAGGAAAATTCATTGGGAAAGGTCTGGGAGCTGGTCAAGACTTGTGGTTGAGCTGCCTTCTACCTTCTTTCAGACTTCCATACCAGAAATATGGCACAAATTTTCAGTTTTGGAACAGTTGGTTTGAATCCATTTATTTGATCATTTGTTGCCATATTACACTCCAACATTGAGATTTCTGCCCCAAGCTGATTTTTTCTGCTCTGAAACCAAATTTTTGATCACCTATGAAATATTGCACATGGGATATATGGGGATGGATTTTTCTGGGTAAAAAAAAAACTTGGTATTGAAACTAGATTAAAAAATTCAGATTTATTTCAGGATAAGAAAAATGTAAATATTTGATAACTCACTTGATCCATAGACACTTAATAAAATATTCCAGAAGATGAATAAGAAAATTTAGAAAAATAAAAATGATTAAAAATATAATTCATTCGTGGAATGCATTAAAATTCAATTGAAGGCAGAAAGTAATAATAACAAATCAAATTTGACCAGCTGCAGCAGGTACAGTGGTTACAAAGCATTGTTTCCATGGTGGCCTATAAGGTGCATTATAATCATCAGATTTATTGGTTTTTTTAATCCTCTGGATTTTTCTAGGACTTTTTTTGTGTGAAAAATTCCTCTTCTTCACCAAATTTCCAGAAAACTAAGAATAAAAACCAAAAAAAATTAATGATAAAATTAAAATCCCATATAATAAAGTAAAAACTGATTGTCTTTAAAAATCCCAAATCAGGAAGTTGTTCATCTGCAACAAGTCCTTCATATACAAAAATTTTTTCTTCTTCAAGCGCTTATTCTCCTTTAATTTCATCTTAAAATTCACACAAAAAACATCTTAGGCTCTTGTATATATTAGGAAGAATACTTTTCCTTCAAAAATAAATAGAAATTCAAGAAAAACCTTAAAAATAAGGGTAAAAATTGTAAATTTCAAAACTTCTCAAAACTATTTTTTGGGGTTTTTCTAATGCTCTCTACACTACTGCAGCTTGAAATATGCACATATTAAAATGTTTAAAAAATGCATGCATTTAAGTTTTTAGAATGAGTGGATTATGATGGTTTTCCAAGCATCCACATAGTCTTTGGTTGTGGCTGCTCCCACCAAACCACCCTTTTTCATTTCTGTTTTCATTCATTTGTCTTTTTTGGTATTTTTCATGGGGTTTTGAAGCCTCCACAAGAGCTGAATTTTTGAGAATCAAAACCAGGAAAATTTATTTATTCTTTCATGTTTTTTAATTTTTTAATTTTCACTTTTTTTCTGTTTTTTATATGGTTTAATTTTTTCAAAAATTTTATGTATATGGTTATACTATTGTATCATTATCAAAAAAAAAATTGAAATTGAAATCTGATTTATGATCAAATTTTGTAAATTTATTTTTTTGATTTCTTGGAATGATTTTAAACAAATCTAAATACTAATTTCAATGTTTGAAATTGATCATAAACAGCTTTTTTTTCTGTTTCACAAATTTTCTCTTGAAAAGGGTAACAAGACAATTGTAACTTATTTTTTATGTCCTTAAAATCAAATATTTTTCACTATTCTCTTGAATTAGCCATGCTTTTCACCCAAATACTAAAAACACATATTCATGAGGGTATAACACTAAGAAATTCTGTTCTTTGCAGAATTCAATATGATTTGATTACTATTTCAAGGAAGGCAAATGCTTCAATTAGAAAATTTGATCTCCAGGTCTACTCAAAAACCATGGATAAAATAATACCTTCAAAATTACTAAATAGACACCTGCCTTTGAAGAAAGGCGATTTTTTATTGATAAATTCATGCCTTCTGGCTTTTTTTAATGCCCCAGTAAGGCATATAAGCCTTAAGCAGTTGTGTCAATAAAAAAAAGACCTGAATATAGACATTCAAGGTTTGGTACACCTTTTGAAGTTTTAAAGGAGTTTCAGGGGTTGGGAACATGCCTTTCAGGATGTGTTAGGCTCCCCAAGGCCTGAAAACATTAATTGGGGCTGTGGGGGGCTAAATTAAATCCTCCAGAACCCCTGTGGGGTTCAAATTGGAGAAACCCCTTTGGGAATCCCAAAATGAACACCAATTGAGTTAATATAATATTCAAAAATGCAAGAAATATGAATTTTCTGAAATTAATTTGAATGTGACTGTCTATTTGAAAAAAATAAGAAGAATGATAAAATTTCATTTTCTTTACCCAAAATGGAATATTTTTAGTGGTAAATAAATACCTTTGTACCAAAAATAAAAAAAAAATAAAAAAAAGCTACATATACCCATTTGATAAAGGGATTTCAAATGGGTCATTATTTTCCCCACCGGCACTATTGTTTAAATCATGGATTTTAAATTCCGTGTGCTGTCACCTCACATGGAAAAAACCTTTATTTCATGGAAATCCCAAAAATCTTTTTTTTAAAAACATTAAATTGGCATCCCTGTAGGTAGTTGTCTTGTAAACCTCAAAATGAATATTTTTCAATCTTGGAAGCATCTGAACACCTTCAAAAATTGAATCAAAAAAAATCACATTGCATTTTTGGGTACTTTTTTCCTTTTTATTTTTTTTTTTTTGGTGATCCAATCTCTCAGAAAGTTTTAAAAAAACTCCAAGAGATTTCCAATATTTGTTTTGCAATTTTGGATGAATTCTTGGCCTCCAAAAATTTAATCCAATGTAAAATCACTTCAATATAACAAATCCATCTCAATGTTTATTTCTCCTTTCTAGCATCAAAGTTTCTCTCATTTTTATTTTACAGAACTTTAGAAAAAATTAAAAGATGAAAAAAAAATTATCTTACTTTTAATCACAGGGCTTAGCCCCCCAAATATTTATTACAGTGAAAATAATGTGAAAAAAGGGGTGTTCCACATTTTTCATTCTACTTTTTGACATCTTTTAATACATAAAAAAGAACAATATTGTTACAAATATTATTTAACTACCATTTTTTGATATTATGGAACTGTTTTTTGTTTTATTTTTCTGCTGGATTTTCATAGAGGGAACAAAACCTTTTAATAAAGCTCTAAACATTTCTGGACAATTGTTTTCAAATATGTTTAATTCTTAGTCACAAATCTTTTCCCAAGGTGATTTAATTTGTGAGCTGGCAAAGGATCAGAATTAAGCTTGAATGAAGTTTTTTTCAAGTTATCCAAAAGAATCAAGCAAATAGAAGAAGATTGTTAATTTTGAGCAGTAGAGGAACTCAGAGGAAGATAAGTGCAAGGCATGAAGGAAGAAAAAAACAACACTGGATACTTCTATGTTTCAGCAATCAGGAAACCATGGCATGGAAATTTCATCCACATATTAATTGAGGCTGGTCCAGAATAGTGGATGAGTTTCCTTCTTCCTTCTTGGAAAGTCTCACCCAAGATTTAATGCATTAATTCTGGGTCCCTGATAATTTCTATTGAATCCAAATCTTTCACTATTTCTTTCCTTAATTAAACCAAGTCTTGTGATTTCCTCCCCAACAAGAAGAATGCTTCTCTAAATCTGCATTATCCATCCCCTATGAAATATTGTGCATGGGATATATGTGGAATCACTGTTGAAGGGGCAATGAAGTCTTTCTATTGGAACTAAAAGAAAAAACCAAGACTTTTCATAAATTAAAATATTTTTTAAGAATACAGCTCAATTTTTCAATTGAATCTTGGTAAAAGAAAATTACAAAGAACAAGATAAAGCACAGGAAACCTGGAGGGAAAATCCAAAAAAGAAAATTGAAAAACTGAATAATTGATAAATTACAAAATGTGCTCACTTTCTAACTTATTAGGGCCTATCAGATTAAAGAAAACCCAAAATTTTTTAATTGCGGGTTTCAAACCAAATCCTCCATTTCAAAACCGCCATTAAAAATGAAAAAAAAAAACACTTATTTCACATGAGACTTGTCAGAGTTACCTGTAAATAAGTGGGTTTTTTCAAGTAAAGTATATAAAGGCTTCCACCACCTTTCCACTTCATACACCCCTGGTTTCCACCTACAACCTTGGAAAAATTCTACCGCCAACCTCATTGGAACAAAATTTGACTCATTGCTCTTCATCTCTTCACCCC
>CM062647.1:1739416-1761916 GCA_025617555.3 Puccinia polysora | reverse complement strand
ACCGGCGGACATGCCGCCCCCCCCTCTTTCTCTCAAATCCCTGGTGGGGGCGGTCAAATACCCTCACCAGGGGCCCTGGGGGTTGATACCCCCAGGGCGTTGTCAAGGATGGTGGGCTGGGGGTGGTCAGATCCCCTCAGCCTGTTGCTCCTCCCCCTTGGTAAAGGGGGGGGGGGAGAGCGCCCCGCTTGCTTTGCTGGTTGGAGGGTGATCAGATCCCCCCCACTGCCGGTTGCTCCCTCTGTGGCTGGCATTGTCATTCCCTGGGCAAGGGGGTGATGAAATCCCCCCTTCCCTGACCAACCGCCTTGTTGCGGCTGGTTGCTGGCTGGTTCAACCCAGCCAGTCACCCCCTCCCCCTTGCAATGGCAAGAAAGGGGAGGGGGAGGGAGCCAGGGCCGCTGGCCCTTGCTCCCGCGGGGGTGGCCGGGTCTGCGCGGCATTGCACGGCGTGGGATCCTTGGCCGCTGCCACAGCCCGCGTGGGCCAAACCAAGGGATACAAGCAGCCCCAAGCAGGCTGTGGCACAGGCAGCAGCCCCGAGCGAGCTGCAAAACGGGCTGCGGCCCCAATGGGCCGCCCCAAGCCCAAAACCTGAGACAAACACACTTTGGCGGGCCAGCCCGTCTGGCCAAGTATTTCCAAAATAAACCTTCGGCCCAATTATGCCCATACAAGCCAATCTGACTGTATTTGCCCATATCCCCCACTGGGCCCATTAGGGCCTGTGTACCAATGAGCCTGTTTCACGCGTTTTGAGGCCAGTTCCCCCAAATCAGTGATATCCACACAGGCCTGTATGGTCCTTGTGAGTGTCCAATGGGCTTGAGAGGCCCATATGCACATCCCATTTGGATTACACTTATACGTAGCACACGCCTAAGTGCATACATATTTTAACAGGCCCATCTTCCTTTCAGGACTCTTATGGTATGCTCAATCCAAACTCATGATTGGGCAAGGTGATAGTTGAAATTGGTTTTCCTTGATTGTTGGACAAAAAATTCCGGTATGCTGGAGCCACATACTTTCCATTAGCATAAGCTGAATTGGCCAGAATTTATTGATCTTGGTCAAAGTAGTTCTCTGGTTGTTGGAAAATCTGCATCCAATTGAAAACATATGAATCATGAAAATAACCCGGAAGGCCAGCATGTAGGGATATGAACTTCTTGTTGTTATCATAAACAAGTTGTAGTGCCACAGAGTATCTATACAAACCAATAAAACAAATTTTTTTTCCAGTGTACTATCAAAGACTTTGGAAAGGAAATGAATCAATTGCCTTTTTTTCCAATCAAAATAGTGGTTGCCATCTAGCCTGGGTTTTTGAATCAAGGGGATGGTGGTTCCATCAACAAACCCAATGCAACTAGGAAATAATTAATTCTCCATTAATTGAGAAATCTCCTTGCATTCTTCTTTGGTTGGCCAACAAAGGACTGAGCAACGTAAAGATAGGATAGCAATCATGAATCTTTTGGTGTATGAGTCAATGGTTCCATAACCAACTTAGGATAGATTTCATAACCAATGAATTGCTTCCCCATTTCCATTTGATCCCAATCTACAAAGAGCAACAGCCAGTTGGATAGCCGGATTGCGTTGAGGATTCCAAGAATTGTTCTGGAAGATGTGGTGCTCTTCAATCATCTCCAAAAGTTTTATGAATGAAGGCAATAGAGTTTGGAACAGTTTCTGGAAGCTTAAGTTGGGGAGGAGATGAAGCTTTTGCCTTTCATACATAGGGTTGTGGAGAGTTTGTCTTCTTGGAACCATGTATTGCTTTTGTAATATATCATTCAAAGCCAACCAAGTTGATTCCAAATTGGAGTCTGAATTGGAGTCTGAATTGGAGTCCGAATGGTAGTCAAATACTAACAAAATTCTAGTCAGCTTTTTGGAATTTTAAACTTGCTTCCAGGAAGTTTGATGGGAAATGTTGAGAAAGATGGTAATTCAATGTGGTTTGATGAGATGATGATTGGATTTGTGTGAAGATGGAGATGTGAAGCAATGGAGATGATATCTGTGTGATGTGATGTAGATGGGATTGGTATGAATTTGCTGACGTGGATGGATTTTTTGGATGTGATGGATTGTGGATGGATGATTATGCATAAATTGCAAGTTTAATGGCGGGTTTGATGCTTGAAATCCGCCATCTTCATGAAACCTGCCATTTTGAAATACACCAGTTAGGGGGTATGTTTATTCCAGAAACCCTCCATTAAAAATGGCGGGTTTATTATAAAAAATGGCTGGTTTCTAATTGCAGGTTTGCTAACTCTAACACACCCTATTTTTGTTGCTTTTTGGGCTAATGAATGATTTTAATTAGTATTTTAAGGACATTCATCATCTTCATTTGCTTACTTTTTTCTCTTGATTCTTGGACCAGGAATTTATTCAGGAGAAGTAACCCTCTTATTCACAATGTTTCCAGAACTCTGAAAAAAGATTAAGAAAAAATTAATAAAAAGTAATATCAAAAGAATAAAAATAAATAAAAGAAAATTAAATGTAACTGTATTAATTAAATCAAAATATGGGTGCTCTTCATCCTCTGAAAGTTCTTTTTCAGTCAGAAAATCATTCTATTTAAAAAGATGAAAAGGAATTATTAAAAATAATCATTCCATATTTAGAAAAAATAATTATATATATAAATTAACCTCTCCATCTTATTATTCCTAATTCTTTCACTTCCCCTTTCCCTTTGTTCAACTTCCAATTTCTAGAAACCTGATTTGATACATCAAAACTATTAATTATGAAATTTGATGTTTTTTTTCCCAAAAAATGGTTACTGACCATTGAGTTTGCTTGAAATTCATTTCATGGCCTTCTTCTACTCTTAGGTTTTTATAAATATTTAAAAACTGGTGGATCGCTTTTACTTGAGGACTGAGAGGTCTCCTTGAGCTTATCGGCTGCTCCATTGGGTCTTCCTCTTACTTTAGATTTTTGAGTAGATTTTGGCTCTTAAATCAGAAAAAGTTGATATTTTCCACTGTAAAGCTTATTTTTTTCACCCAGATTATATTTTTTTTCTCCAGGTGGCAAATTATGGAATTCTTCAAATGATTCAGTATGAAATAGATTTTCATTAGCGGTTTTGGATGTAAATTCAAGGGTTGGTGATTCTTCAAATGAATCAGGGTTAAGAGTTAACTGGAGAAAGACAAATAGAAATAAATCATAAAATTATTCATTTGGGCTTGAATAGAAATATAAAAAAAATAAAGCACCTCCTTAGAGGGAGTTTTTGGTATGCCATTTAGGATGGAAATACTCAATTTGGAATATTTCACATTTTCTGATAGCTAATTTGATTTTGTGAAAACATGGTATATCCATATAGTAAGATAGGTGATTATAAATTCACAAACCCCAGTCGTGTGGGAGTTGGGTAGGGCCCTACATGGCCCATTTGACCCGTGGGGTCCCATACAACACTTCACAGGGTTGTTCCAAACATGCGTTACCCTGTGGATTTTCAGATGTGCAGATGTCTGATTGAAGAAGGCAAGATGGAAATCTAGCTCTAGTTAGATTGGACTGCTTCTAAATAATTGAAAGAACTGATGGAAGAAGGCAAGACATCAATCTTATCTCTAGCTACATCAGACTGCTTCCAAATAATGGACACCTGTAATAGCAGGTTCCCCCAATCAACAAGTTAGAAGCAATTTATTTCCATCATAAGAGTTGTATCACACTAACACCTGATGGAAGAAGGCAAGAAAGCAATGATATCTCTGGCTAGATTGGACCGCTTCTAAATAATGGACATACCTGATGGAAGAAGGCAAGAGGGTAATATTAGCTCTAGCTATATTGGACCGCTTCTAAATAATGGAAAAACCTGATGGAAGAAGGTAAGACAGCAATCTTAGCTCTAGCTAGATCAGACTGCTTCCAAATAATGGACACCTGTAATAGCAGGTTCCCCCAATTGAAAATTTAAAAGCAATTTATTTCAGTCATGAGAGTTGTATCACACTAAAACCTGATGGAAGAAGGCAAGACAGCAATCTTAGCTCTAGCTAGATTGGACTGCTTCTAAATAATGACACCTGTCTATAGAACCAAGTTAAAGATCAGAGACAAAAAGGAAAGAAATTTTATTTTGTGGCCTTATTGTAGCAATTGATTCACAGGTTTACTTAAAATAGCAGGTTCCCCCAATTAACAAGTTAGAAGCAATGGGGGAAGATGCTATTGCTTCAAAAAGGCATAACTTTCATGTGAATTAAAAATGAAACACAGTGACACTAAAAAAACATTGGCATTTAGGAATTAAGGAGTATTTGCCTTTTTATGAAATCACAATTATTTCAGTCTGGATTTCTGTTGTTACTTGAATAGATTGGTTGATTGAATGAAGTTGGATAAGTTTTTCATCTCAGTTGGGATTCTAAGTTTTTTTTTGGCCCACAATTCTTGTAGTTGTGTAGCACAGACCATGAGTACATTTGAGTTGTGTAAAAACCCACACAACTCAAATGTAGACGTGTGTGGTGCCACACAAAACCAAACTGTTGTGTGGGGCTACAAAACTAAAGTCAAGTTGTTTAGAGGCTACAAAACTTGATTGTAGTCGTGTAGCATGCCACATGGCCCATTTGAGTTGTGTACATGACTAAAAAAAGTCCTGAATTCAACATTACCCTAGTAAAATTGATCACAGTTGATTCAAGAGGTATAATATTCAGGAAATTGATTAACTGAATGAGTTATTTTGAAGGAAAATTTACTGATTTTACCAGAAGGTTGATCCACAAAGTGGAGAAAACCAATGAGATTCTTGAAATCTTGCTGAGAGGCTTCAATAGCTCTCTCATTTATTTGGATAGTGATTGAATTTTAAATATTATCAACTAAATTAGAAACATAAACAGTATATAAAATGATTAAATTTTCAATGTATGGAGTTAGTCCTTCTATTCTTGAGGTACTTGTATTTCCAAAGTGGAAGTGTTTGTTGGCCAATTAAGAGACAAATTTATTTTTTCTGGGGAGCCAGTTTTCCAGCAGGTAGTCTGATGTGGGGTATTCCAGAACAGATTAAATCTTTTAGAATGCTCATAATATATTGATTTAGATTTTGAATGGACCAAATGATTCCATTGTTTCTGGAAAAGCTTTCATTCATCTTCAGATTTGAATTTTTTCCTGCAATGGGTTTGAATATTTTTAAAAAATTGCCAGAAACAGAGAGGATGATGAAAGGATAGGAAATGGCTTTCAAAGGAAATAATTAATGCTTTTTATTTTTCTGTCACAATAAGAATGGTTTCTTGATGTTCTAATATTTCATTAATTTCATTGATTGCCTATTCATGGTTATGTCTTTTGTTTTTAGATAATAAACATAAACAAACTGAGAAATTTCATGAACAATTTTTTACCCCACAAATATGAAGAAGGGGCATTCCAAAATATTTTTATTTTATTTATCTTTGCATTCCATCATTAAAAGATTAAGGAAAGTTTTGATTTTGTATAAAAAACAAAAATTGTGGAGTTCAAGTATGAGGGCTTCAATGGGAGATTTTCCATCAATATAATTTTCTTGAATTTGTAAAATTTTATTGAAGATAGTACTGAGCTTGGTATGAAAAGGAGATGAGGAGAATTTCAAAGAAGAATTTAAAGTATTTAGAGGGGGGAAACCAGCTTTTTATGAATTTTCTACATTCCCCTGTTTCTTCCCTTGAATTTTTCTGTGGATTAGATGAGTTTAAAGATCATTTGAAGTTGGATGGTTGTGGTCTGGACATAAAAATTCAACCTTCCAGAGACCCAATTGTTTGGAAAAATTTCCAGATAATCTGAAAGGACATTTTGTATTTCTTTATTTTTCCAACATCTTGGTATATTTTCTGGGTTGATATTCCCCAGATTAATCACATTTATATGTGTAGGTATGTTTATTAAAATTGTATACTCCAATAGATTTGGAATATCCATGGGACTATTCCCATGATCAGATGGTATTGAGGAGCTCCTCCTTTTGATTATATGATAGTTGAGGAGGAGGGTCCAGAGGGGATCAATCAGGAGTTTGAGTAGATGAGGAAGGAGCAAGAGGATTTGAATCACTAGTTTTATTAGATGCAAAACATGAGGAAGGATCTGGTGAAACATTTCTGAAAGGTGGGTGACTTTTTTCTTGAGATATTTTGAAAAGATATTTTTTTCCTAAAAATGAAGTGAGGATAGGATTTTATACTTCAGAAAGAGATTTATCAGAACTTGAGTGAAATAAATTATTCTAATACATGATATAAGATGGAAAAGAGTTTTTTGGAAGTATTTATTGAGGTGTATTGATTAGATGAAGATTTGAGATGAAAAGTTGAAAATGTTTCAAAACCATTGTTGAGGAGACAACTATTTGAATTTTTTATGGAAGATTTTTACTTAGGGGAATTTATTCAGGGGGATTTATTTATTATGTTTTTAGTTTTTTTTATTGAGGTGTGGTGATGGATGATGAGTGGTGTGTGATGTGGTAAGTGTGCGGTGTGGTGATCAGTGGATTTGAGCGGAGTGTATTAGTTTGGTTTGGTGTGGAGCAATGTGGAGTGGAGTGGAGTGGTTTTTTCTGGTTTGGTGAAGTTAGGTGAGGTGGTTTTTGGTTTGGCTTGGTTCAATGTGGTTTGGTTTGGTGTGATGTGGTATGGGGGGTGATGGGTGGGTGGAAGAGGTGAAGGTGCTGGTACATATATATGATTGGAGTGTTTCACAATGGGGAGAGGTCCCTGGAATAAATTCAAATTCATATTGAATTTATGAATTCCAAGTGGCTCAAAAAGGTGAGCTAAAACCAAAAAGGGGGTTTATTTTGATACTTTTTTGGCTTGGCTTTGATAAAAAAAAAGGGCCCCATAAATTAACAAAATATTGTTTTTAGAAAAAAATGAAGGCTTCCATCAAAACTGAAGCTACATATATCTCATATATTTCAAATCATTGTTGATATTTTCTGAAAAAAAACAAAGGATTTATATATGAAGAAAGACCACCCCTTTTCTTTTGAATTATTTTTATTGTGGTATATATTTTTTGTGGTAAAATATTTTTAAATTGGTAATAATTTTTTCATCTTTCAATGTTTTTCTCACGTTCTGTAAAAAATAATGAGGGGTAATTTGATGCTAGATTTGAGAAAAAAAATGGACGTGTTATTTTGAATTGTTTTTGGATTTGATTCAATTGTTTGAGGTCAAGAATAAATCCAAAAATAAAAAAGGAATATTAAAAAGGTCTTTGATTGTCTTATTTAATTTCTGAAAGCTTAAAGCACCCAAAAATAAATAAATAAAAATGCAAAGAAAAGTATCCAAAATCAAATGTGAGATTATTTTTATTTTTGTGATTTTTTGATTGAATTTTTGAAGGTATTCTAATGCTTCCAAAATTACCAAATATTTATTTTTATAGTTTAAACCACACAGCTAGAGGAATGTGGCTTAATCTTTTCCAAAAAAAATTGACTCTTGAGATGTCCATGAAATAAAGGTTTTTCCCATGTGGGATTGATGGCAGGAAAATTTAGAACATCTCTGATTTAAAGGATAGCTCCCATCAAAAACAATTAATTAAATTAAAATATGTTCAAAAATCTCAACAAACAAATCATCATGTATATAAATAACTATATAAAATATTAAAAAAAGAATTTATTTGAAGAAATTATCAATATTTCTGATGGAATGTAAATAGCTTTGTACCAAAAATGAAGAAAATAGTAAAATTTTAAATTTATCTATTTTATTATTAAAATTAAAATGTGAAAAAATATTTCAACAAAATATTTTTCAACTACCAAAAAAAAATTGAATACCAAGACTTGATTTCTTGGGATAAGATTTGATATTTCCAGTGGGAGGTAAATCCCTTATTCCAAAGATAAAAAGGCGTATTAATATGCTACATATACATATTTTATGATTAGAATGAAAATATTTTGGATCATTCCAAAAAAAAATTCTTTTATTAGGGTGTATCAAAGTTAGCAAAACTGCCATTAGAAACCCGCCATTTTTTTTGACCAAACCCGCCATTGAAAATGGCAGGTTTCTGAAATACACATACCCCCTAACTGGTGTTTTCAATTAATTTAATTATTCCATCAAGTAATTCATTTATTAGCATATTAATGATAATTAAATCAAAAATTGATTTCTTTGAATTAAAAGTGATATCTCTGATAGAATATAGAAATATTTCTAAATTTAAAATGGAAAAATTACACATAAACCGCTTTAAAAAGAGGAATTAAATTATAATCAAATCTCAATAAAATCCAAGACCAATCAAAGAAAAATCACAAATGGATTTCTTTGGATAAAAATTGACATTTAAATGGACCATATAAACTATTTTTAAAAAGGTCTGTGATACATTTTCAAGCCTACACAACCCATACAAAACTCAAAATGGGTTGTGTGGCATGGTTCACAACCCATTTGAGTTGTGTTTGGTGCCCCACAACCAACCAAGTTGTGAACAGCCACTCACAACTCAGATTTGTGGTGAGCCATGCCACACTTTTAAAATATGTATGCAATTATGCGTGTGCTACGTATAAGTGTAATCCAATTGGGATGCACATATGGGCCTCTCCGGCCCATTGGAAACGCACACAGACCATAGGGCCTGTGTGGATGTCACGGATTTGTGGAAACTGGCCTCAAAAAGTATGAAACAGGCCTATTGGTACAAGGGCCCTAACTGGCCCACTGAGTTATATGGGCAAATACAGCCAGATGGGCTTGTATGGGCATAATTGGCCCCAAGGTTTATTTTGGACATACTTGGCCAGACAGGCTGGCCCGCCAAAGTATGGCTTACTTATTTTTTGGGCTTGGGGCTGCCCATTGGGGCCGCCGCCCATATTGCAGCCCAGTTGGGGCTGCTGCCCGTGTTGCATCCCGCTTGGGGCCACTTTTTTTGCCTACTCCCCGTTTATGGGGCCCGACGTCCCGTGTGGGGCCGTTGTAGGGGGCAGCGCCGCTGCTGCGCGGGATGGTGGCCCGCTGTTGAAGCTGCAGGGCTGGGGCCAACAGCCCCGGCTCCTCTCTCTCCCCTTGCTTTCCATTGCAAGGGGGAAGGGGAAGTCTGGCTGGGTTGAACCAGCCAGCGACCGGTAAGGGTGGGGGGGATTTCATCACCCTCCCACCCAGGAGGATGACAAGGTGGCTGGCCGCAACAAAGCAACCAGTGGTGGGGGGGACCTGACCACCCCTCCACCATCAAAGCAAAGGGCAACAAAGGGGCGCTCTCCCCCCCCCCCCTTTACCAAGGGGGAGGAGCAACGGGCTGGAGGGTATTTGAACACCCCACAGCCCACCTTAAGTTGACAACACCCTGGGGGTATCAACCCCCAGGGCCCCTGGTAGGGGGATTTGAATGCCCCCTCCAGGGATCTGTGAGAAGGAGGGGGGGACAGCATTTCTGCTGGTCACCCCCCCCCATGTGAGTATGAGACCGGACCCAGGTGTGTGCTGGGTCCCACCTGGCCACTTGTATGGCCAGGGGCTGGTTGCATGAGGCAACCAGCCATCCTGTAAGGTGAAAAGCAACCAGGGATTGAAAAGCAAAGGGGCTGTTTCAGCCTTATAAAAGTTGAAACACAAGGAAGGACAGGAATAGGCTGGTTGTAAGGGTACAGGGACTGACGCCATGCGGGCTGATGTAGTCCAAAACAAGTAACAAGGCCTGTAGAGCCTGTAGAGCTCTTTTGGGGCGGAAAATTTGCCTTTTGGCTTGTTGTATCATGGGCTCATAAGAGGCCAATCTTTTGTACTAAAGGAGCTCTTCTCCCTGCTTTTTTCCATTATCCATTCATCATCCAATCAAATTCATCACCAATATCATCCAACGTATTGCCTCATAGTGAGAGCCCATCAGCAATTATTGACACAAGTTGTCCAGCATTTCTTTTGCTTTAAATACTGCTCATTTTCCTAAGCTAATTGCTGGCCATAATTATAACACATTATCAGCACCAACATCATCATTACTTCCAAGCCATCTAGACCCTTGTACCTTACTCTGGAGAACCTCAAAGAACTTAAGTTTTCCAAGAAGATGTCCTATATCCCTGATGTTAGCTCCACCAAGATAGTTCTGAACATTCAGAATTATAATGCTTGGGCTGTCCTTATGGATAGTGAGCTGGACAAAATTTTTTGTGGGGAGATAATGGATGCAGATGACACTTTGATCAGGTCAGAAGTGGAGAAAAATTCTTATCATCTCATCCTTAGGCATCTTGATGAGAATCATGTGACATGGGTTGCTGATACTCTTAGGGAAGATGAGAGAAGGAGGGGAAGCATCCTTTGGAAGTTGCTTAAGTCCAAGTATGCTGGTGATTCTGTTCACCAGAAGGGTATAGCCTTCAATAAACTATTAAAGTTACAATATTCAAATTGTAAGCAGTTTGTTGCAGAGGCTAGATCTAGCATAGCTAAGTTCAAGTCATCAGGAATTAACATGTATCCTGAGTCTTTGTCACTCTTAATCCTTCAGAAGCTACCAAAGAGGTTTGATTCTTTAGGCAGAATTATTTCTCAATTGGATCCTCTTCCTGGGGAGGAGGATGTGCTGAAAAGGATTGAAAATTATGATCTTCATTTCAAGATGAAGGGTGGTTCTGGAACAGCCCTTTTTGGAAAGACTGAAAAATCATGCAAGAAGGCAAAGAAGGATTTGTCCAAGTCTTATGCTATAATTGTCAGAATAAGGGGCATTGTGCTAAGGATTGCAAGGAGGCCAAGAAGAGGAAGAAGTCCAAAGAGAATTACAAGGAGGTCAACCTCACTACTGAAAAGGTTGAAATGGTAAGGTTTGATGGTCCAATGGAAATGGTTGTTGGGGAAGAAGGTCCCAACAAAAAGGCAAAAATTGATGAGGATCAAGAAATGGACTTGATTGATTATGAAGTGAGTAATCTTAACCTCAAAGATGAGAACTTATCAGTGACTGATAAAGCTTCTTTCCTATTAGGAGGAGTGAAGGAGGATGTTCTTGTTTTGATTGATTCTGGCTGTACAGATCACATGTTCTTTGAACCAAATTTATTTTCAAATCTTAGTGATTATGATGGAGTTGTAAATATTGGTCAGAAAGGCAGAAGAATTCAGATTAAAGAAATTGGAAAAGTTATTCTTGCAAATAAATTGGGTTTCAAAATTTCTTTTGAGAAAGTGTTCTATGTACCAGAGTTGCCTTAAAACCTTGTGTCTCTTGGAGTGTTGTGGAAAAAAGGTTTCCAGCTTTGTTATTGTAAAGAAGATAGGTTTGTTATTGATATGAATGGGAGAAATTTTCTTAGTGGACAGGTTCAGAACAAGCTTTTTTTTGCAAGCTTGTTCAAAATCTCAGCTTTGAGCACTGTTGCTCACAAGAGAAGTGGCCATAAGGTAAAGGACAGCAACTGTGAGAGTTGTACCTTGGGGGCTAAGACTACAAATGTGTTCTCAAAGAGTAGAGATTGCACTTATGTTCCTAGAGAGGAATGTTCCATTGATTGGGCAGGGCCATTCACACCGGAGTCCCTTGGTGGGGCAAGATACTTCATCAATTTAGTTTATACTGAAACTAATTATGTTTGGGTTAAACCAATTTGATCTAAGGATCAGACCACAGAGGAGGTTTCTGTAATCTTCCAATTCTGGGAACAGGATGGTCTAATGAAGGAGATCAAGAGGGTTATCACCAATGGAGGTGGTGAATTTGTGAGTAAAGAGTTTGAGAGGTTATTTAAAGATTATGGTATCATTCTGTTGAATTGCTGAGAGAAGAATAAATTATTTCTGAAAAAAGAGGGCTGTGCCAACATTGAAATCAGTCTTGAATCAAAGAAAAACAGAATCATGAAAAAGAGGAAATAAATAAATACAACCAACACCAGGCAACAGGAGAAGAATTCACCTTGGACGAGGACTGGATTGGAGTTGATGGTTGGCAAATAGAGGCACAACAGTTGAAGGAAAGAAGGGGAGAATCTTTGAATAGGAAGAGACATCTGAGATCAGGATCAAAGATAAAGATGTGGCTGTTGTAGGTGACAATCTTACCAGGCAGGTTATTGATGAAAGCAATATGGTTTATTTGACATTTGAGTGAAGACATTTTAGGGTAAGATGAGAAAGGGAGGAAACTATGAAATAAAAAAAATAGAGAAGAAAAGTAATTAGAGAGCGGCGAGTCAGAGTTGATAGGCAATGAGTTGAGGGTTGTTGAGTTTGAGATTTGATGATGAGTCAATCAAGTATTCTGGTGAGTGAGGTTACGTGGATGATGAGGTGAGGTTGAGGTTGAGGTAGGGTTTTGAGGTTGAGGTTGAGTTTTGAGGTTGAGGTTGAGTTTTGAGGTTGAGGTTGAGGTGGAGTTTTGAGGTTGAGGTTGAGGTTCTAACTCTTGAGGTGGCCTGAGGAAAAAGAAAGAAAGGGGAAAAGGAAATGACATGGATGTGAAATGAGAAGGAGACTTGTGAAAGGAAGATGAGGAGCGCGGTTACGCGCGTAGGGGATTATTTCACACTCCCTGTGACTGGTAAGATTGAAGAGTTGAAAGACGGATTTATTAGTTGTTGGAGGGGTAAGAGAGAGGCTGGAGGTAAAGCCTTTGTGAGTCCATTGGCTTTCATGTCAGTTTCCGGAATCAAGTCAATGGACAAATTTTTGAGTTTGAGTTCTTCACAAAGTGCTTTTGTTTTGATGTCAATGTGACAAGTTTTGGAATTGCATCCAAACTTTTTGAGTTTATCCTTGAGGCCCTTGTTATCAATGAAGTGTTGACTGGGTTTGATGCTTTTCTTCCACAGTTTGGCAACTAGTCCTCTCATCCAAATGGCTTCAAGGAAAGAATCAACTAAGGGATTGAGCTCTGCTTTGGTTGTAGAATGTGTGACATTTCTTTGTCTGTAGCTACTCCAGGAGATGAGTGATTTGAAGAGTAGAGAGAGATGACCAGATTGTGAGCGTCTTGTTTCTGCATTGTCACTCCAGGTTGCGTTGCTATAACATTGAATTTGAGTGTCTTGATTATTAACTTTCAGCGTGAGTTTCATGTCTTTTGTGGTCTTGAGATATTTCCAACATTGTTTTACCTCTCTCCAATGGCGTATTCCAGGTTTTTCACAAAATCAAGCAAGACTTGAAACTGCAAAACTTAGATCTGGACAAGTAAGACAGGCAATATAGTTGATAAGAAAGACTGCAGACTGGTAGTTGATATTGAGGGCTTTAAATTCTTCATGCTCTTCATCTGTGGCTGACATTAGGTTGACGTTGGCGGTTAAGGGAACTGAAGATGGCTTGCAATCTAAAATTTTCAACTCTTCCAGACTGTGTTCAATATGTTTGGGCTGTGAGAGTAGGATTTTATTTTCTTAGAGTTTGTACTTCATTCCAAGTATTGTGTTAGGTTTGTGTTGACTTGACTTGGGGAATCTCTTTAAGAATTTGTCTTGGAAATTGTCACCAAGGCCTACAAGGATGAGATCCTCCACATGAAAGAAAAGAACGGAATTTGAGTTGGAATGGATGCATAAGCAGGGATCAGATATCAATTCATGAAAACCTTGTTTGCGGATTCATGAAGTGAGGGTGTTGAACCAATTTGCAGGTGCTTGTTTTAAGCCGTAAAGGGATTTTTGAAGGATGAGAAATTCAGATTTTCTTTTTGATCCTTTGGGCCTTTTGATGATAACTTTGTCAGTTAAGGGCGCGTGCAGAAAAGCACTCTTAACATTGAATTGAGTGATGGGAAGTGAGTGAAAGAGACCAAACAAGAGAGCAATCCGTAATGAGGCAGCCTTTCCAGTAGGAGAGAACGTATCTTGATAATCCAATCTGTAGATTTGGTCAAATCCTTGAACGCACAGACAACTTTTATAGATGAGTGGGTCCCCATGGCAATTGTCTTTCAGACAATACACCCAAGTAGTATTGAGAGGATTCTCCGTTTCAGGACCATTGTAATCCTCCCATACTTCAAGAGATTTTATTCCGTTCAATTCAAAGTCCATGGAGATGTCCCACTTGAGAGAATCAGAGCATTGTTTTTCCTGTTTGTAGGTTTTGGGAACGTAGTAGTGATGGTAGCCATAGCTTTGAGGTGGATTCTAACTTGATCTGTTTTGAAGATTGTATCAAGGATTGAGTTGTTGAGCGAGTTCTTCAGAGGAGTCAGATTCCGTATTAATTGAAGATGTGTCTGGAAGATTGGGAGTAGGAGTAGATGATGGTTATTGGTCTTCAGTTGACAATTCAGAGGAGCAGTCGTTGGCAGAAGAGGGATCATTGGTGAGGATGGGCGGATTGTAGTCAATTTTGAGTAGCTGAGAATCTTCAAGAGAGTTTGTGGTAAAGGGAGACTGCGGTTGATTGTTGTTCTTGAGAATTTTAACATTTTTGGATGAAATAATGGTTTTGTCAGGTTTTAGAATTTGGTAAGAGTGGAAATTGGGGTTATAACCCACAAGGGTACCTGGAAGGCCTCAATCTTTGAACTTTTTTCCGCAGTTGATTTTGTAATCAAGATAGACAACTTTGGACCCTATTGGGTGGAAATAGTCAATTGGAAGGGAGTTTCCATGGAAGATCTGATAGGGAGAACAGGAGTTTGGACATTTGGGAATTTGATTTAAGGCAAGGCACGCCAACTTTGCAACCTATGCCCAAAGATTGAGAGGGAGTTTGGAACTTTGAAGGATAGCGCGTATGGACTCTGAGATGGTTCTGTTAGCTCTTTCAATTTTTTGGTTGTGTTTGTGGTGGTACGGCTCAGTAGTGAGATGCTGGATTGAATTGGTCTTGAAGAAGTCCTTGAGTTCTGATGAGATAAATTCACCGCCACCATTGGTGCAGATTGTTGCAGGATATCTATTTCTTTTTTGTTTTTCGTGATTGAGAATAGTTTTGATTTGTTGAAATGCGTCTGATTTGTACTGGAGAGGAATGGCTGAAATGTACCCCAAATGATTGTCTATGATTGAAAGAATATAATTCATATCATTTCTCCCGGAAGGAGAAATGGGTCTAATCAAGTCAAGATGAAGTTGTTCAAAGGGTTTTGAGGATGAATTAGAAGTGATTTTGAAGGAAGCTTTGGTGATTTTGGAAAATACACAGTCCTTGCATTGGAAAGTTGAAAGAAGGTCTGTCTGAAAGGACGGGAAAAGACTTTTGAGTCAATAAGGAATTGCATGTCCAAAGGACTGGTGAAGAAGTTTGATTTTCTTGAGATTGGGTTTCTTGAGCAAAAGATGACAGAATTTGTTGTCGTTGCCAATGCGGGAAGGGTGGTTAAGGATGAAGAGATTTTCTCAGATGAATCCTGAGAAGGCAACTTTTGAGTTGGACAAAAGAGAGAATTGATTGCAAACGGAGGAAAGCGTGCACTTCTTAGAAGAGATTAGTTCTCCAGGGCTAATCAGATTGACCACAAGATTGGGAACAAAAAGAAAGTTGGTAAGAGTAATAACGTAGTTTCTCCAGCTGAGTTTCACGATTCCTTTTCCTTTGATAGCAAGCTTGGTGTTTTCTTTTCCTGTGTTTATGAAGTCTTCTTCGGCGCATTCTTTGAGATGGATAAAGAATTTTAGATGTGGCAGGATGCGCCTGAGTCGAGAATGATGCAATTGAGTGGATTTACTTCTTGGACCCAGGTAGTTAGGAGGGTTACGTAGTGAGCGACTTCTTTGTTTTTTGGATTAGAGCTGAGCTGTGCTTGCCAGTTTGCCTGCAATTCCTTCCACCAGTCAGGTGCCAGATGCTTGTGGAGGTGCCAAAACTTATCAGCGGAATGATCAGGAGATTGAGGGTTGTTGTATCCCTTCTTGCATTGAAATTCTCTGGGAACGGGCTTCCTGGATGGTTGAGATGAGATGAGCGCCGTATCACTGATTTTTGCTTCTTTTGATTTAACTTTAGTTTCATTGTCAAGTTGAATGAGATGATTCAGAACAAGATCCATGGTGACTATCTTGTCTGAGTGCATTATTTGTTGACGGAGAGAGTGGAGAGAAGGAGGAAATTTAAAGAGAATGAGATAAGAAAGGATATCATCTGGAAGATTGATTCCAACATTGACCATCTTCTTTAGAGAGATCTTAGTTTCAGTGATAAACTGATTGATAGATTCAGGTTTGAATTGTTGGTAAAGAAATTTGTTGAAGACGCGGGCTCAATTTTCAGTCTGAGAGGAAGCAAAACGTTCTTTAATGGTTTTCCAGAGAAGCCTAGCTGACGAGATATTTGTTGGGTTGACCACGTTATTGTGAGTGACGGAATTGATGCAAGAAAGAAGAATAACTCGATTTTCCATGTTATTGTTTGGACTAAGATTTTTCTGATCATCCTCTAGAGAATCCTTGACTCCTTTGAGTTCCAGTAGCATCTTCATCTTATCCTTCCATATAGAGTAGTTTTTGTCCAAGAGAATAGGTACGGCCTCGAGAGCGGCTTTGAGGATAATTTGACAAAAAGCATTGTTGCTAGATCCCTCCATGAGTTCAATTAGGTTTGTCGGATTGATCTTTGGCTTTTAACCATGTTGAATTGCTGAGAGAAGAATAAATTATTTCTGAACAAAGAGGGCTGTGCCAACATTGAAATCAGTCTTGAATCAAAGAAAAACAGAATCATGAAAAAGAGGAAATAAATGAATACAACCAACACCAGGCAACAGGAGAAGACTTCACCTTGGACGAGGACTGGATTGGAGTTGATGGTTGGCAAATAGAGGCACAACAGTTGAAGGAAAGAAGGGGAGAATCTTTGAATAGGAAGAGACATCTGAGATCAGGATTGAAGATAAAGATGTGGCTGTTGTAGGTGACAATCTTATCAGGCAGGTTATAGATGAAAGCAATATGGTTTAGTTGACATTCAAGTGAAGCATTTTTAGGGTAAGATGAGAAAGGGAGGAAACTATGAAATAAAAAAAATAGAGAAGAAAAGAAATTAGAGAGCAGCAAGTCAGAGTCAATAGGCAATGAGTTGAGGGTTGTTGAGTTTGAGATTTGATGATGAGTCGATTGAGTATTCTGGTGAGTGAGGTTGCGTAGATGATGAGGTGAGGTTGAGGTTGAGGTAGGGTTTTGAGGTTGAGGTTGAGTTTTGAGGTTGAGGTTGAGTTTTGAGGTTGAGGTTGAGGTGGAGTTTTGAGGTTGAGGTTGAGGTTCTAACTCTCGAGGTGGACTGAGGAAAAAGAAAGAAAGGGAAAAAGGAAATGACATGGATAAGAAATGAGAAGGAGACTTAGGACAGGAAGATGAGGAGCGCGGGTACGTGCAGAGGGGATTATTTCACACATTCATATAGTCACTACTGCAAGTACTCCACAAAATAATGGAATAGTTGAGAGAATAAAAGGAATTTACTGGACAAGGTCAGAACTATTATGTCTCAATCTGGTCTACTAAATTTCTTATGGGCTGAGTTGATTTGTACAGTCTGTCTGTTGCACAAAATTTTCAGTGTTAATAGGAAGATTCCTCATTATCAGTTTTGGAAGTTGTACCCCAAAAAATCACACCTAAGAACAATTGGTTGCTTGGTGTATTATAGTGTCCACCATAACAAGATGGTTGGAAAATTAGACCCTAGAGCCAGAATAGGGGCACTTGTAGGCTATGATTTCATAAGTAAATCATATAGGATCTATTTTCCAGGGACAAGAAAGGTTATACGTCGTAGGGATTTAAAATTTGATGAAAATACCTTTCCACTCAGAAGCAGTGAAGGTGTTGTTGTGAATAAGTCACAGCAAGAAAAAGAATTATCACCTATTTCACCAGCAAAGGCTGAGGGACATGTGGTTCCAGAAGATGAAGAGATGGCAGACGTGCCACCAGAGCGTTCAGTGCCTGCTTCAGGGGAGTCTGTTAATTTGGAACCTGATGAGCCTCCACCTCCAGTTAGAAGGATTGGTAGGGTTAGATTACTAGCTGATAGGTATGGGGAATGGAAGTCCCATTATGCTGCCGCCGGATATGAGGAAGATACATTTCAGGAACAGTGTATGCTCAATGAAGTCCTGGAGTTGACTTCAGAATGTTAGAATTATGGCCAGCAATTAGCTTAGGAAAATGAGCAGTATTTAAAGCAAAAGAAATGCTGGACACTGGGTGTCAATATTGGCTAATGGGGCTCTCACAATGGGGCAATATGTTGGATGAATTTGATTGGAATGATGAATGAATGGATGGAAAACAGCAGGGAGAAGAGCTATTTAAGTACAAAAGATTGGCCTCTTGTGAGCCCATGATACAACAAGCCAAAAGGAAAATTTTCCGCCCCAAAAGAGCTCTACAGGCTCTACTAGCCTTGTTACTTGGTTGGGACTACATCAGCCGGCATGGCGTCAGTTCCTGAACCCTTACAACCGGCCTATTCTGGTCCATTCCAGTGTTTCCACCGTTACGGGGCTGAACCAGCCCCTTGCTGTTCAATCCCCTTGGCTGGTTGTCCGTTACAACCAGCGATGATGACCTCATTACATTTTTTACGGGCTGGTTACCTCATGCAGCCAGCCCCTGGCCCCTCAAATGGGCCAGGTGGGACCCAGGGCACACCTGGGTTGGGTCTCAGACTCATGTGGGGGGTGTGACCAGCGGACATGCTTTCCCCCCCTCTTTCTCTCAAATCCCTGGTGGGGGCGGTCAAATCCTCTCACCAGGGGCCCTGGGGGTTGATACCCCCAGGGCATTGTCAAGAAAGGTGGCCTGGGAGGTGATCAGGTCCCCCCAAGCCCATTGCTCCTCCCCCTTGGTAAAGGGGGGGGGAGAGCGCCCCTGCTTGGTTGCTTCACAAACTCAATGGTGGAGGGGTGATGAATTCCCCTCCACCTGCTGGTCGCTACGCTTGCAGCCTGTGCCGCCACCTCCTTGGGAAAGGGGGTGGTCAGGTCCCCCCTGCCCTGACCGACCGCACTGTTGCGGCCGGTTGCTGGCTGGTTCAACCCAGCCAGCTTGCCCCCATCCCCCTTGCGATGGTGACCAAGCCGGGGCGGCAAGCCCCGGCTCCACGGCGCTGGTTGCCGGGCCCACACGGGATCCCTTGGCTGCGCAACAGCCCCGCGCGGGCCGTCGTGCCCCGCGTGGGCCGTACCGAGGAACACAGGCCGCCCCAAATGGGCCGCAACACGGGCTGTGACAGGGGCGGCGGCCCCAAGCCCAAATGGTGAGAATTACATACTTTGGCGGGCCAGCCCGTCTGGCCAAGTATGTCCATAATAAAGCTTGGGCCCTTTCATGCCCAAATAAGCCCATCTTGCTTCGGTGGCCCATCCACCCTGGCGGGCCCGTGTCCCAAAAGACCATAAAAACATGTTTTGGCGCCCAAATGCCCAAAACCAATAACACCCACATAGGCCCACATGGCCCACGTGATGTCCAATAGCCCGTGGAGGCCCATTTTTGCATCCCATTTGGATTACAAACTCCTATGCACATTACCTGAGTGCATCCGCATTTTAACACAGAAATGGGTAACAGGGTTAACCCAAATAGCTTTGGCCAAGGTATGAATTCTGATGAGAGAGCCAACTGGAAGAGTGCTATTTTTGAGGAATTTGATTCTCTAGAAAATAATAGTGTCTTTGAAGTGGTTGAGCCGGATTCTGTTCCAAAAGGAAAGACCATTGTGGGGTCTAGATTGGTGTTAAACAAGAAGTTTGACACAAATGGAGTTTTAAAAAGATTCAAAGCTAGATGCGTTGCACAGGGCTTCAAGAAGAGAGAGGATATCAATTACAAAGAAACTTTCTCACCAACTGGAAGGCTGTCCACCTTCAGGTACATCATTGCTCTGGCAGTGGATTTGGGTGAAGAAATCAGACAAGCTGATTTTGTAACAGCATACTTGAATGCAAAACTTGGAGAGGATGAGACTGTTTATCTGTCAATCCCTCATGGTTTTTGTGAATGATTAGTAGAGACCAAACAAGAAACCATGAAGAAAATCTGTGTTAGAAGTTTTCTTTCAGCAGATAAAGGGGAATATATCCTCAAGCTGTGTAGATCCCTTTATTGATTGAAGCAAGCAGCTAGCTTGTGGTATAATACCATGAGTGAGAAACTGATACAGATTTGTTTCAAGAAATCTGAGGCTGACCCTTGTCTTTTTGTAAGAAAGGATGCAATTTTGTTTGTATGGTTCAATGAAATTATAATTATTGGAAATGGTAAAGAGAGAGTCATGAAGACACTCAAAAAGGAATTCAAGATAAAAGATCTTGGTCTAGCGCAACAGGTGCTAGGAATGAAAGTCAGTAAGAGCAAGAATGGTATTAAGTTAGACCAGGGCCATTACATGGCAGCTCTTCTTAAGCAATATGGCTTAGAGGATGCAAAGGAGTTTGGTACTCCCATGCAGTCAAACATTTGTTTAGAGAAGTCTACAGATGAAGACTATCTGGAGTTTTTTCAATCTGGGAATGACTACAGGTCAGCTGTTGGATTGCTTGATTATTTGGGGCAGTTTAAAAGGCCAATATTGCTTTTGCAATTGGTTTCTTGTCTCAACACTTAGAGAAGCCAAGCATCAGGCATTGGTCAGTGTTTAAGAGAGTTATGAGGTATCTTAAAGGAACACACAGTCTGGGAATGTTGTTTAAAAATTCAGAAAACTTTGATTTGGTTGGTTATTCTGATGCAAGTTGGGCATATGGTAACACTAGGGAATCAAAAAGTGGTTTTGTATTCTTCTTAGGTAAGAATCTGGTGTCATGGATGTCCAAAAAGGTATTGGCAATAAGTCTTTCATCAACAGAGGCTGAGTATAGAGCTTACTTAGCAGCTTCACAGGAAGCAAAATGGTTGAGAAAAGTCTTAGAGGATACACATAAGCCACAAGGGTTTGCATTGTTTTATTCTGATAACCAGAGTGCCATTGCGTTGGAGCAAAACCAAGTTTTCCATTCTTGAAGAAAACATATCAATGTTCACTATAACTATATTTGCAATGCAGTTAACTGCAAGGAGATTTTGTTGAGGTACATGCCCACTGGAGCAATGATTGCAGATATCTTGACTAAGGCTTTAGATAGGAACAAGCATCAAGGCTTTGTGACTAAAATGCCAATAACACCCCTTTTTGATTAAGGGGGTGTGTTAAAATACGTATGCACTTACTCCTGTGCTATGTATAAGTGTAATCCAAATGGAATGCACATATGGGCCTCTCTGGCCCATTGGACACGCACACGTACCATACAGGCCTGTGTGGATGTCACGGATTTGCGGAAACTGGCCTCAAAACGCATGAAACAGGCCTATTGGTACACAGGCCCGGTGAGGTATATGGGAAAATGCAGCCAGATGGGCTTGTATGGGCATAATTGGCCCCAAAGTTTATTTTGGGCATACTTAGCCAGACGCGCTGGCCCCCAAAAGTATGGTTTACTTAGTTTTTGGGCTTGGGGCCGCCGCCCATGTTGCAGCCTGGTTGGGGCTGCCGCCTGTGTTGTGGCCCGCTGTTTTTGCCTACGGCACATTTACCAGGCCCAATGGCCCGCACAAGGCCATCATAGGGGACAGCGCGGCTGCCGCGCGGGATGGCGGCCTGCTGTTGGAGCCGCGGTGCTGGGGCCAACGGCCCCAGCTCCTCTCCCTCCCCTTGCTTGCCATTGCAAGGGGGAAGGGGAAGGCTGGCTGGGTTGAACCAGCCAGCAACTGGTTGCAAGGTGCGACCAGTCAGGGTGAGGGTGATTTTATCACCCTTGCACCCAGGAAGATGACAAGGTGGCTTGCCGCAACAAAGCAACCAGCAGTGGGGGGGACCTGAACACCCCTCCACCATCAAAGCAAAGGGCAACAAAGGGGCCCTCTCCCCCCCCCCCCCCTTTACCAAGGGGGAGGAGCAACAGGCTGGAGGGGATTTGACCACCCCCCAGCCAACCTTACCTTGACAACGCCCTGGGGGTATCAGCCCCCAGGGCCCCTGGTAGGGGGATTTGACCACCCCCTCCAGGGATCTGTGAGAAGGAGGGGGGGGACAGGATTTTGGCTGGTCACCCCCCCCCCCCCATGTGAGTGTGAGACAGGACCCAGGTGTGTCCTGGGTCCCACCTGGCCACTTGTATGGCCAGGGGCTGGTTACATGAGGCAACCAGCCAGCCTGTAAGGTGACAACCAACCAGGGATTGAACAGAAAAGGGGCTGGTTCAGCCCTGTAACAGTGGAAACACCAGAATGGAATGGAATAGGCTGGTTGTAAGGGTACAGGGACTGACGCCATGCGGGCTGATGTAGTCCGAAACAAGTAACAAGGCCTGTAGAGCCTGTAGAGCTCTTTTGGGGCGGAAAATTTGCCTTTTGACTTGTTGTATCATCGGCTCACAAGAGGCCAATCTTTTGTACTTAAGGAGCTCTTCTACCTGCTGTTTTCCATTATCCATTCATCATCCAATCAAATTCATCACTGATATCATCCAACATATTGCCCCATTGTGAGAGCCCATCAGCAATTA
>CM062647.1:1696916-1736916 GCA_025617555.3 Puccinia polysora | reverse complement strand
AATAAATAATAAATAATAAATAATAAATAATAAATAATAAATAATAAATAATAAATAATAAATAATAAATAATAAATAATAAATAATAAATAATAAATAATAAATAATAAATAATAAATAATAAATAATAAATAATAAATAATAAATAATAAATAATAAATAATAAATAATAAATAATAAATAATAAATAATAAATAATAAATAATAAATAAAAATAATAAATAATAAATAATAAATAATAAATAATAAATAATAAATAATAAATAATAAATAATAAATAATAAATAATAAATAATAAATAATAAATAATAAATAATAAATAATAAATAATAAATAATAAATAATAAATAATAAATAATAAATAATAAAATAATAATAAATAATAAATAATAAATAATAAATAATAAATAATAAATAATAAATAATAAATAATAAATAATAAATAATAAATAATAAATAATAAATAATAAATAATAAATAATAAATAATAAATAATAAATAATAAATAATAAATAATAAATAATAAATAATAAATAATAAATAATAAATAATAAATAATAAATAATAAATAATAAATAATAAATAATAAATCATAAATAATGAATAATAAATAATAAATAATAAATAATAAATAATAAATCATAAATCATAAATCATAAATAATAAATAATAAATAATAAATAATAAATAATAAATAATAAATAATAAATAATGAATAATGAATAATAAATAATAAATAATAAATAATAAATAATAAATAATAAATAATAAATAATAAATAATAAATAATAAATAATAAATAATAAATAATAAATAATAAATAATAAATAATAAATAATAAATAATAAATAATAAATAATAAATAATAAATAATAAATAATAAATAATAAATAATAAATAATAAATAATAAATAATAAATAATAAATAATAAATAATAAACAATACATAATAAATAATAAATAATAAATAATAAATAATAAATAATAAATAATAAATAATAAATAATAAATAATAAATAATAAATAATAAATAATAAATAATAAATAATAAATAATAAATAATAAATAATAAATAATAAATAATAAATAATAAATAATAAATAATAAATAATAAATAATAAATAATAAATAATAAATAATAAGCAATAAATAATAAATAATAGATAATAAATAATAAATAATAAATAATAAATAATAAATAATAAATAATAAATAATAAAAAATGAAAAATAAATAATAAATAATAAATAATAAATAATAAATAATAAATAATAAATAATAAATAATAAATAATAAATAATAAATAATAAATAATAAATAATAAATAATAAATAATAAATAATAAATAATAAATAATAAATAATAAATAATAAATAATAAATAATAAATAATAAATAATAAATAATAAATAATAAATAATAAATAATAAATAATAAATAATAAATAATAAATAATAAATAATAAATAATAAATAATAAATAATAAATAATAAATAATAAATAATAAATAATAAATAATAAATAATAAATAATAAATAATAAATAATAAATAATAAATAATAAATAATAAATAATAAATAATAAATAATAAATAATAAATAATAAATAATAAATAATAAATAATAAATAATAAATAATACATAATACATAATAAATAATAAATAATAAATAATAAATAATAAATAATAAATAATAAATAATAAATAATAAATAATAAATAATAAATAATTAATAATTAATAATAAATAATAAATAATAAATAATAAATCATAATTAATAAATCATAAGTAATAAATAATAAATAATAAATAATAAATAATAAATGATAAATGATAAATGATAAATAATAAATAATAAATAATAAATTATAAATTATAAATTATATGGATTAGAGTATGGGCCCGCACGCGCTTAGGGGCCCTACATGACTCCCACCCGCCTGGAGCTGTATACACGGCTCCCACACGACTGGAGCCGTGTACACGGCTTCCACACTATTGGAGCCGTGAATTTAATATCACCCTTTTTCTTTTCCTCTTTCCTTCCCTTTCCCTTTCCATTTTCCTTTCCTTTTATTTTCCTTTTCCTCTTCTTTTATTATATTTTATTTATTCAAAATTTATACAATGGCAAACATTTTTACCAAATTTATATCATTTGGGGCTATTTTTCCCAAAATGGGCCATAGGTGTTGCTCACAAAATGCGCAATCCTGGGGGTATTTGGATTGAAAATTTGAAGAACTCAATTTATAGAATTCCAGACGAGGGGTATGCCTCATGCTCACATCTTGGTAATTCTTCATCATGACCACCAACCAAGAACATCTGAATAACTTGAAATTATTTTTTTTTGCAGATATACCTGATCAATTCACAGAGCTAAACCCTTTTCAAGCATTTGAAAGACACATGATACCTGGCCCATGTGGTAATTCAAGCATAGAAGCACCTTGAATGTATAATGGCGGAGGCAAGAGGAAATACCCCAAAGCCTTCTATCCTGAAAAAATTGTGCTTGAATGCAGTTGTCCAATATATGAAGATGCCAGAATGGACCTACAATTTTACTGAGGAGGAATCATACAAAATTCCTCATTGATAATTAGTGGGTTGTTCCTTAAAATCCTTACCTTTTGGAAAAGCACCAATGCCATGTAAATGTGAAGATTTTTGAAGGTATATTAGCTGTTGAATAACTCTACAAATACACTTATAAGGGCCATGATTGTTTTAATGTTGATGCTGTTGAAGATTTGGATGAGATAGACTATGTTGGGGATTGAAGATACAAAGCTCCTCCAAAGGCATTTTGGATAGTTTTTTCATTCAAATCTTTTTCTATCCTGCCTTTATTTTCATTGAAAACAGTTATGCCAAATATAGAAGATACCAGAATGGAGCTGCAATTCCACTAAGGAGGAATAATAAAACCTTTTTAATTGATAATTCCTTTGGGTTTTCTTACAATCCTGAAATTTCTGCAAAATACAAATGACGCATAATTGCAGAGATATGTGCAGGTATATTTGGATGAAATAGACTAATTTAGGTATCTGACATGTGTATTTAGGCCAGAGAAACTTGAAAGAGTTTTCTAAATCAAATTATTTGCTGCTTTGACTTCAATTTTAAGGCTGGATATTTTTCTTCCTGGCCAACAGCAGTTTTTGTTTGAACTACATGAAGCCCTGGATGAAGTTTTTCAACAATCAACAAAATTAAAAAATATTCTTACACAATGTTTCAAAATAAATGCAATTGATAGTTTTGCAAGTACAAAAAAAATAATCAGAATTTCCATAATAATTCACATTCCATCCACTCATAAAATATTTCAGGAAGTTCCAGATTTGTGATTGAATCAGGGTAATTTATACTTTTCATCCTGCAGATTCATAAAGTTAGTTTTCCAGATTTTTGGCAAATAATTCTGTTTATTTTAACTCATTTCATAACCTAAATCAAGTAAATGGGATTTCTTATGAAAATATCAGAGATTAATCTTTATAAAAGTTTTCACTTGAGTTAAACTATCCTTTAGAAATAAAAAATAAAGAAGCTGATTAGTAGATTCACCCTTTTGAGATAAGAAAGTTCTTTGATATTGGCACTTTTTCAACCCAAGATCCAAAAAAAAAAACTTTTCACAACTCAAATGGGTTGTGAATTCATCACTGATCTTTCATAAAGACATACATTAAAAAATCGAAATTTTCAATACACATATAAATTGGTCACAATTGCAATATTATACAATTTTTGACCAACAAATCCATCAATTTAACATATAATAAATAAACAGGAAGTGAAAAACTTTAAACCCCACGTTGTGAATGGGCGTGAAAAGCCTTTCAGAACTCACTTGATTTGTGAATGGAGTTTCACAACTCAAAGAGTTGCAAATGTAAAAATTCAGGACTTGCAAAACCCCCCCGGGATTGCACAAGTCATAATTTGTTTTCTTTCTTTTATTTACTTTTTCTTTCTTTATTTTTTCTTTTTGTTTCCTTTTATTTTTTTCCTTTTTCTCTGCTTTGATTTTATTTTTTTCCTTTCTGTTTTTCTTTATTTTTTATTTTTTTCTTTTTTCTTTTTTCTTTTTTCTATTTTACTTTTTATTTTTTATTTTTTATTTTTTATTTTTTATTTTTTATTTTTTATTTTTTATTTTTTATTTTTTATTTTTTATTTTTTATTTTTTATTTTTTATTTTTTATTTTTTTTATTTTTATTTTTTATTCTTTATTTTTTGTTCTTTATTCTTTATTCTTTCTTTTTTCTTTTTTCTTTTTTCTTTTTTCTTTTTTCTTTTTTCTTTTTTCTTTTTTCTTTTTTCTTTTTTCTTTTTTCTTTTTTCTTTTTTCTTTTTTCTTTTTTCTTTTTTCTTTTTACTTTTTACTTTTTTCTTTTTTCTTTTTTCTTTTTTCTTTTTTCTTTTTTCTTTTTTCTTTTTTCTTTTTTCTTTTTTCTTTTTTCTTTTTTCTTTTTTCTTTTTTATTTTTTCTTTTTTTCTTTTTTCTTTTTTCTTTTTTCTTTTTTCTTTTTTCTTTTTTCTTTTTTCTATTTTATTTTATTATTTTTTTCTTCTTTCTTGTTCTTTTCTTTTTCTTTTTCTTCTTTCTTCTTTTGGGAATTAATTTTCTTACGCCCCCAATCCTTTGAGTCACAGATTTGTACATCTCTGGGACATCACTCCCACATGGACAAATCCTTTATTTGATGGGTTTTCAAGATTTTTTTTCTCATAATTTTACTCCGCAGCGCTCTAGATGGGTTTCTGAAAACCTGTTAAAACTCTTTAGGATTTTGGGAAGCATTGGAAAACCTTAAAAATTCATTCAAAAAAAATCAAATTTCTCATTGCATTGTTAAATCCTTTTCTTTTCCTTTTCAATTAATTTTTTTTGGTGATTCAAGATCTAAAACAGTTATACAAGCAATCAAAGAGCTTTTAAAAAAAACTTTGGGATCTTTTGAATTTATTCTTGCCCTGAAAAATTTAATCCAGATTTAAAACACTTCAAAATAACCCATCTATTTCAATTTTTTTTTTCACATCTGGAACCAAAATTTCCCTCAATTCTTTTTTACAGAACTTTAGAAAAGCATCCAAATATGAAACCAATGATAATTTGGACTGCTTGTTACATTCTTTACACAAAAAGATGAAGCAGTCAAAACAATTTTTTGTTGCATGTTTGGATTCTTTTCTAAAGTTCTGTAAAATAAAATTGTGGCGCCAGATGTGAAAAACAAAACAATGAAATGGATGTATTATTTTGAATTTTTTTAATGTTGCATTCAATTTTTTTGGGGCCAAGAATACATCCAAAAAATCTCAATAAATATGCAAAGCTTCTTGATTTTTTATATAACTGTTTTAAAGCCTGAATCACCAAAAGGAATTAATTGAAAAGGCAAACAAAAGCATCAAAAAATGTAATGAGAAGTTTTATTAATTTAAATTTTTGGAATAAATTATTTAAGGTTTAATAATACATCCAAAAAAGCCCACCTAAATAAGAGAAAGCTCTTTCAATATTTTATTAAATTTCTGAGAGCTTAATTTACCCTAAATAATTGATTAAAAATTTGAAGGAAATGATCCAAAAATACAATGATAAATTTGTTTTTTTTGTCTTTTTTTTATTTTTTTGATTTGTAAATTAATTATTTAATAATATTAAATATTTAAAATCACAAGAGAAATAATTTAAAGCTCTTTCATTATTTTTTTACAATTCTGAAAGCTTCAATCACCAAAAGAAAATGAATTAAACGTGCAGTGGGGAATAGGGTGTATCAGAGCTAGAAAACCTTCCATTAGAAATCTGCCATTTCTTTTGACAAAACCAACAATTTATAATGGCGGGTTATTGAAATAAAAATACCCCCCAAACAGTTTATTTCAAAATGGTGTGTTTCATGGAATTGGCAAATTTCAAACATCAAATCCACCATTTATGCATCATCATTTAACCACCATCTATTGCATGCAAAACACCCATCCACACCTTCACCTCAGCAAATCCATACCAATCCCATCTCCATTTCTTCAGGCACATCTCATCTCCATTGCTTCACACACATCCCATGATCATCTCATCACCCCACATCACATCAGCATCATTCTCAACATGTCCAATTAAACTTCCCTTAAGCAAGTTGAAAATGCAAGAAAGCTGACTGAACCTTTTTTATTATTTAACTATGATTCAGACTCCAATTTGGAATCAACTTGTTTATTGTTTAATTCTCCATTTGAAAAGCAATACATGGTTCCAAGAAGACAGACTCTTCACAACTCTATGTATGAAAGGAAAAAGCTTCATCTCCTCCCCAAATTAAGCTTCCCCCAACTGTTCCAAACTTTATTGCCTTCATTCGTGAAACCCTTGGAGATGATTGAAGACCACCACATCTTCCAGAAAAATTCTTGAAATCCTCAACGCAATCCATCTATCCAACTGGTGTTTTCTCTTTGTGGATTGGAATCAAATTGAAATGGAGAAGCAATTAATTGATTATAAAATCTATTATCAGTTGGTTATGGAACCATTTACTTAAACACCATAAGATTCATGATTGATATTGTATCTTTCCATCTCTCAGTCCTTTTTTTTCCAACAAAAGAAGAAAGCATGGAGATATCTCAAGTAATGGAGACTGAAGTCTTTCCCATTTGCATTGGTTTTGTTGATGGAACCACTTTCCCCTTGATTCAAAGACCTAAGGTAGATGGAAACCATTCTTTTATTGGAAAAAATGGCAATTGATTGATTTATTTTCAAAATCCTTTGATAAAACACTGACAAAATATGTTTTATCTTTTTGTATAGATACTCTGTGGAACTACAAATTGTTTGTGATAACAAAAAGGATTTCACATCCCTCCATGCTTGCCTTCCAGGTTTTTGTCATAATTCATATGTTTTCAATCAGATGCAGATTGCCCAACAACAAGAGAAATAATTTGGAAAGATCAACAACTTCTGGCCAATTCAGCTTATTCTTTTGGGAAATATCTTGTTCCAGCTTATCAGAATTTTTCTTACAATCATCTACAAAAAACCAATTTCAACTATCATCTTGTTCAATCATGAGTTTGGATTGAAAATGCAATCAATGTGCCAAAAGAAAGATGGGCCAGCTTAAGTGGAATGCAAAACCAGCTTCAAAATTTCAAATAAATGAAGATCCTCATCAACTGGATTATCAGTTAAGTTATCCTTCACAACCTTCTGGCCAACATCAAAGGTGAATGGGAAAAAATATTTGAAGAAGATATTCCCAACACTCCTGAAGCCATCCCTGTCTTATCTTTTCCCCCATCTCCTTCCATGAGAGATCCAATTCTAACCCTCACACCTACTCACTTTGATGATTAGCATGCATTTTTCAAAGAGGTAAAAAATAATGTCACATTAATTTTGTTTTTTTTTGTTCAACCAAGAATCCTAGGCTGACTTGTTTTTTTTTTTTGGTGGAATTAGACAAAAACAAACCAAACCTCCACCTCATACCTCATCAGTCACCAAACCACCCACCTCACCCCACTCAATCACCAGTCCAATCCTTCCTCCTCCTCACCAAACCACTGGTCCACTCCTTCCTGCTGCTCACCATCAACCTTCACCTCAAAGTCCCACCTGGTCCTCCTCCTCCTGATTCTTCTCCCAATTAATCAATCAATTATTCTATGTAATTCCCCTCCCCCTCCTTTTATAAATCAATCTTTCTCCCAGGTACACCACCACCCCTTCCAAGCAAGCCATATCAATCAGGTAAGCCCTCCCCCTCCTCCTCCTGATTGATTGATATATCATTTTAGGCACCCCCCATTGATCAGGTGAGCCCCCCTCCTCCTCCTCCTGATTGATTGATTATCTATCAATTGATTGATTGATTATCTATCAATTAATGAATTTATTAGAAGTTCCACCCCTCCTTGTGTTTGTTTGATTTAGATAATAAATTGATTTACTTTTTTATGAACCCCCCATTGGTCTATCAAACAATTCCCCCCCATATTCCCCTCCCATTGATTGATCCCCCTACCCCCCCCCCCATTGATTGATCCCCCCCCATTGATTGATTCCCCCCCCCCCATTTATTGATCCCCCCCATTGATTGATTTTCCCCCCCATTGATCAAAACAAAAATCAGTTTCCCCCCTCATCCTCCTCCTCCTTGTCCTCTTAAATCCATCATGCTGATGATTAAAAAATACAACTGACCATTTTTTAGGATCATTGACTGGTATTTTTTTTTCTTTGTTTGTTGATCATCTACCTTAATTATAAAGTGACTAATGATGGTTTTTTTGATTTTTTTTTTGATTACATGCAATGCAAAACCCTGTTTTACCCCTTCTTCTTTCAACCCCCACTCTTTTTCTGGACTGCCAATGCTTCTCCCACAACCCTCAAAATTTTATCTAACAAATTGAATCCCTTCTTGATCCTCAACCCAAATGCAGTAGGTTCCTTGGAGGGAACAATATGGAAGCAGATGGTTTGACCAAAATGAAGGGAGGTAGCAAGCAGAGGTCTATTTGGCAAAAGAGGGCTCAAATGAGAGATTCTGAAATCTCTTTGGAAGTAGCCAAAGAAGTTTTTTAAAAAAAGGTTGTGTGGTCTGGACAAAAACTGCAACCTTTGGATTTGTACCCCCCTATTAATGATGAAAAGAAAAAGAATAATCAAAAGCCCTACCCTGAAGAGTTTGGAAAAGCCAAACAGAAGATTGAAAAATTCCATTTCTTCAGCTCTGGAAGATTTTTTTATTGGTGGGGTTATAATCTCAAATTTCTTTGAAAGCAAAAATTGTTTTTTTTTTTGATTTTTTTTATCAAATTAAATATATTTACAAGCCCACAATTGAGTAATCTGCTGTATTTCCTCAACTTTTCTACTGCTACCAATACATTCCATGGCTACCAATAAGCTATCTTTTTTTTTCATTGCCAGTTGTTCCCTCTCCTTTTCCAGTTTCTCTTCCATGAAATCCTTCTCCTTTTCCTCTTTTTGAAACTCTAGCTCTTCCTGTTTCAATTTCCACTCAGCATCCAATTTCGGTTGATGAGCCAAACTCTTGGCTTTCTGCTTTCGAAAGTCCAACTTTTCCTTTTCAAATTCAATTTTTTCAGATTCAATTTGTGATCTCACTGTTTTTTGGAGGTTAATATCAATGAGCTTGATTTTGAAATCAAGGAGATTCAATAAATGCACTTAATTGAATCCTGCTTCTCCATGATATCTTCAAAGTCCATAAAATTGGAAGTGTTCCTCCTCATTGGACCGCTATTGGGGTTGATGCTCATGGAATTGGAGACTTTTGTCTTTCCCTTTGCAGAGGAGGTTTGTGTTTGACCCTCATCACTCTTATTTTAAGTTGATGTGGGAGGCCCCATTGGCTTGAGTGTTTTGCCATTCAGGAAAGGAGGAGGCTGATTTTTTAAATTCTAAATCAGTCAATATTGACCAGAAAATAAAAAAACTTGCTTCCTTACTTGGGTAGATGTTGATTGCAATGGGAATACTGGAATATCTGGCTTCCCATTGGCCAAGTTGTCCAGTTCTTCCAGCCCAGGAAGGGAAAAATCAAAAGATGTAAGTGAGGGATCCAAGAAAGGGTTTGAAGGGTTGATCAAGGCTGACGTGGACATGATTGGAGCTTTTTGTTTTTGAATATCCTCCTGCACATAAGATTGGGGCCAATCAGATCTTTCATCAAGATCACCATTTCTAGGCTGAGCATCCACAGCCAAGTCCTTGGCATCAACAGAATTGAGTTTTTGGTCATCAAAATCAGCTACAGGGGTGATTCTGGCCTTCTTCCAAAATATTTCATCCATTTGAATATAGAAAGGAAAAATTGAGTCCAACTTATCAACCACTGAGTTGATTCCCTGGGTTTTATTGTAGTCAGTGATACCAAAGGCAGTTGATATTGACATTGAGTGGGCCTTTTTGTACTTGGATCAATAGTTCTTGAATTTCTCCCTCATCTGTTTGGATGAAAGATTCAACCTACCTTTGGTTTTTTTCTTCAGCTCACTGGCCATAAGGAGATAAACATTAACCTTAGAGGATGGAGGTTGGCCAACTTGGGCTTCATTGTCAGATCCAAAGCTAGCATCATAGTTAGAGGGTATTTTGAGGCAGTTTACCAGGATGATGTGATCAGCTCTCTTGAGCTTACTTCAGCATTTGGAAGCTGATTAGGCAGGATTGTTTGTTGTAGAGTTCCTGGCGGATTTTTGCTTTGGTTCATTGGATTTTTGTGTGGACTTTCAGGGGGATTTTGGCTGAGGGGCTATTTGAAAAGAATAAGAAGGATTAAGTCATGAAGTGGTGAAGCAATGAGAGCAATAAATAAACAACAGTTAGGAAGTGATGGGAGACATAAGTGATGAGAGTTATAGGTGATGAGAGGTTTAGGTGATGAGAGTGATGAAGTGATGAGATCAATGAGTTATGAGAGCAAAGAAGTGATGAGAAAAATAAGTGATGAGAGTGATGAATCAGATTTTTACAATGAGGTTGGAGGTAGAAGGAGGTGAGGTTGGAAACCAGGGGTGTATTATGTGGACTGATGTCTGGTTGAGGTGGTGAAAGCCTTTGAATACTTTATCTGAAAAAACCCATTCATTTTCAGGTAACTCTGACAAGTCTGATGTGAAATAAGTAGTTTTTTTATTTTTAATGGCAGGTTTAAAATGGCAGATGTGGGTTGAAAACCATCATTAAAAAATGGCAAGTTTTATTGACTCTGATACACCCTAATTTGATTTCTCAAATGAAATTTCTAAGGTTTTATGATGCTTCAAAAATTACCAAAGACTTTTGATGAGGGTTTCAGACACCTAGCTACAGGGCTGCGGCTTCAAATTTCAAAAAAAATGAATTCTTGCAAAAACATGAAATAAAGGATTTGTCTGTGTGGGAGTGAAATTGCATAGACATAAAAATCTGTGATTTAAAGTATTGGGGTTGTGAAAAAATTAATGCCCTTTCTTTTTTTTCTTTCTTCTTCTTTTTTTTCTTTTTTTCTTTTTTTATTTTTTTTCTTCTTTTTCTTCTTTTTCTTTTTTTTCTTTTTTTTTCCTTTTTTTTTCTTTTTCTTTTCTTTTTCTTTTTTTTTCTTTTTTTCTTCTTTTCTTTTTTTTCTTTTTTTTCTTTTTCTTTTCTTTTCTTTTCTTTTCTTTTCTTTTCTTTTCTTTTCTTTTCTTTTCTTTTCTTTTCTTTTCTTTTCTTTTCTTTTCTTTTCTTTTCTTTTCTTTTCTTTTCTTTTCTTTTCTTTTCTTTTCTTTTCTTTTCTTTTCTTTTCTTTTCTTTTCTTTTCTTTTCTTTTCTTTTCTTTTCTTTTCTTTTCTTTTCTTTTCTTTTCTTTTCTTTTCTTTTCTTTTCTTTTCTTTTCTTTTCTTTTCTTTTCTTTTCTTTTCTTTTCTTTTCTTTTCTTTTCTTTTCTTTTCTTTTCTTTTCTTTTCTTTTCTTTTCTTTTCTTTTCTTTTCTTTTCTTTTCTTTTCTTTTCTTTTCTTTTCTTTTCTTTTCTTTTCTTTTCTTTTCTTTTCTTATCTTTTCTTTTCTTTTCTTTTCTTTTCTTTTCTTTTCTTTTCTTTTCTTTTCTTTTCTTTTCTTTTCTTATCTTTTCTTTTCTTTTCTTTTTTTACTTTTTTTATTTTTTTACTTTTTTTTTCTATTAATTTTTTAGGTTTTTTGTTTTTGTTAATTTTTTTATATTTTTTTATCTTAATTTCATTTTTTGGCTCACAACACTGGGATCTTGAAAGTGTTGCGAATGGCATGGCACAACTCAAAATGGGTTGTGTGGCACAGCTCACCACCAATCTGAGTTGTGAATTTCTCTTCACAAATTTGTTTTTTATGGGATGCCTTACACAAGTTGAATGGGTTTTGAAACATGCCACACAACCCATTTCAAGTTGTGTACAGGTTGCAAATTTATCACAGACCTAAATAAAATATTAAAAGACATTTCTTTGAATAAAATCCAATACTTCCAATGGAATGTAGATGAATTTGTGCCAAGTTTTGAAAATGATTAAAAAATTCTACATTCAACTTTTTTTTAGAGAGGAATCTAAATATTTTCAAAATTTCCAACAAGAAATATTTCAAGTATGAGTAAATTGAGAAAGCTTTATTTATATTTCTGCAAATTAATCAATTTCTGATATATACTTGGTTATCCTTGCACTTGATGGATCTTCTTTGGTAATTTTTTAATAATTTTTCAATTTCTCTCATAAACCAGTTGTACCTGGAATTTAATATTGTTGTTTTATTTGGAATGGTTCAATTTTCAGCCCCCGGTTGTAAATTGGTTGCAAATGGCTTTTTGCGACCCATTTTAGTCATGAAGTGCTGTTTGAAACCCATTTGAGTTGTGAACAATACTTTTGAACCATGTAGGGCAATACAGCCCCAAATGGGCCATTTTGTGGGAATTTTAGGGGTACCTTTGCACCCTAAACTACATCTTTCATAATTTTTGAGGCATCAGAATCACTTCAAAAATGTAATAAAAGGAATCAATAAAATCCCAAAAAAAAAAATTTCAATGGAGTTCGGGATCTTTCTTTTTTCCTTTTTGATTATTTCTCTTTGTCATTTTAGATCTCATAAATTTCAAAAAACAAACAAAGATATTTTTGATATTTCTTTGTGATTTTTTTGATTGATTCTTTTACCTTAAAAAATTCATCCAAAAAATCCAAAAAATCAAATTTTCCAATGGAGCTTGGGATGTTTCTTTTTTACTTTTTTATTATTCTTTTTTTGTGATTTCAGCTCTCATTAAATTTAAAAAACAATGGGAAAACCTTCTAATATTTTTTGTAGATTTTTAGGATTTACTTCTTAACCTTAAAAAATTCATTCAAAAATCAAACAAATCAAAAATAACAAAGTTTTCATTGGAATTTTGAATCCTTTTATTTGCCTTTTAAAATAATTGTTTTTTTTTTTGTTTATTTCAGTCCTCAAGAAGAAAGAAAAAAAATCAAAGATATTTTAATATTTTTTTCAGATTTTTTTGATGTATTATTTTACCTAAAAAAAATTCATTTGAAAAATCAAAATTCAAAAAAAAATCATTGCACTTTTGAATCCTTTTTATTAACTTTTTGATATTTTTTTTTTGGTGATCCAAGCTCTCAGTTTATTTTTTTTAATTTCATTTTAAATTTTTCAATTTTCAATTTTTTTTCATTTTTTTTCACAACCCTGGAGTTTTCAATGGCTATTCACAACTCACATGGGTTTCAAACCGCTGTTCATGGATCAGTTGGGCCTTGAACCAGGTCACAGGATCCATTTTGACTCATGAAAGTCAATTCACAACTCATATGGCTTGAAAAAGACCATTCATCACTCAGATGGGTTGAAAACCACTTCATGAAACCCATTTTGAGTCATGAATGGGTCATGTTGGGTTGCAAATTTACTGTTTCCCTTTTTTATTTTTGGTATAAATAAATTCAATCCATCAAAATATTGATTTATATTCAAAGTATTCAATTCTATCTCTAATTATTATTAAATTACTAATTAATTATTTGCTTGAATATTCAAGCATATTCATATACCCCTCAGAAAATTGAAATATGCAGCATTTTCCTATGTCTTTTTATGTTTGGTATAATTTATTTAAATCCCACTGGAAATATCAATTTTTATTCAAAGAAATAATTTTCTGATATTTAAAATCCTTATTTTTTGCCTTTATGAAGCTTTTGTTTAAATATTTTAAGACATTTTGATCCTCCTCATGAAGTAGAGATTCAGAGAATCTTTTATTCTGTTTTATGTTTGTTACAAAGGTATTTAAATTTCATCAGAAATATCTAATTTCCTTCAAAGAAATCTTTTTTTTCATTTTTATAAATTTCATCAGAAATATCTAATTTTCTTCAAAGAAATCTTTTTTTTCATTTTTATTAGTATATTCAATTCCTCCATAATTTCTTTTTTGAAATATTTGAAAATAATTAAATCATCCTCATCAAATAGGTGTATGTTATAATTTTTTATACTTTTTTGTTTGATAAAAATTCATTTACACCCCACTGGAAATATTACATCTTGTGTAAAGCAAATGAATTTTTAACATTTTTCTTATTCTTCTCATGTCAAATTAAGTTTTTTTCAAATCCAAGCTCAGATATTAATTCCTTGAAAAAAATTATATCTACCTTATTTTCAGATATTACATTTACTCAATTGGTGTCCATATTTGTATTCATCAAAAATTTCTACCCTAATCAGAACTCAAAGGCGGTTTGAAGGCCTTGATTAAGGCCTCAATCTCTCAATTAATCTTTACAGGTCTTGGGGAGACCAAAATGTCCTCAAAAGGTGTTTTATGCCACACCAGGCCCTCTTTGAAACCTTTCATTTCTATATTCATACCTTTTTTGTATTGGAATAATTTTTTAAGGTTTACCCACCTTCCTGGGGTGGGAAAATATAAACAGTACAATCATCATGCCTTTCTTCAAGAGGTTGTGGATTTAGTAATTTTGAAGGCATGATTTTAGTCTGTGCCTATTCTAAATTTTCTTTATATCAAGATACCCATTATTTTGAGAATATTTAACAGCCTCAAGCACCACAAAAAATTCCCAAGGCCTACAAACATATAAAAAATTATAACTCAAAATCTGACATGATGTATACTTCTTCTTATTTTAAAAAAAACAAAAAAAAATCAAAAGTATTGAATCTCTTCACTTCTAAATTCATAACACCTTTTTACCAGGCACCCAAGGTATATGATCTTTATTGTTAATTTTTTGGAATAATGACTGATTTATGTGGTGTTAATCTTTATTTTGTGGATGTGTGATTTTTTTAGATCTGATATTCCCATTCCTCATCAAGGCCATCAGAAATATAAAAAATTGAAATCTAGTTCTGAATCTCAGAGATATTCACAAGGTAATCAGCAATACAAAAATTATATAGGTGCAAAATGGCATATAAAACATGGAAAATCAAAGTAGACAAGTCCCTTAAACATGGAAAATTAACAAGCAAATATTAGCTAGATGAAAAATTATGCTTTAATCTAAGGAAAGTCTTGATTCTTTCAATTCTTTTTGGAACAAATCTACTGGGTTGAGAATTATAATGGACTATGGAGCCAATCAGTCAAGACATTGTAAAAAAGGACCCACATTTTTAACAGTAAATTGGAAAATTTTTGATGAAACATGAGAAAATATTTGAAGTCCTTTGTACATCCAACCACTTTCATCTGGTAAAAAACCCTATTTTATGTAATTAATATGCCCATTATTTCATAGGATCTTACTTGGGTAATTCATTTAGTAATATTTTTGCATTGAACAGATTCATCACAAGGGAATTATTTGATCAAAAAAAAGAGATACAGACCACAAAATTTGGCCACTCTTCCAAAAAGATTTTGAATTTCCCTGATTTTTGTAATAATATTCACAGTGAAAATTCTTATTATGCATTGATCAAATGCACGTATACATACTGTGATTTCCCTGGGGAAAAGACAAAATAATGCAATGGGAATTTCATGTATTTAAATCTCTTTCAGGAATATTTTTGATAAAATCAGGCCCTCTGGAAGAATACTTTAGCCAAATTAATTTCATGCACAGCAGAATTTTGATTTGACTATTGTTTATTATTTTTCCAAACATTCACTTGTGAAAAAAGTTTGAATAAATTCTCAAAATTAGTTTTTTTAGGGTCATGAATCTTCCAGGAGATGTAAGCCTCAAGGCATTTTATTTCATTGAAATATATTTTTCTGGAATCCAAATTTGACAAAAATAGCAAGCCCAAGCCTCTTGAATTCACAAGGGGAAGGAACCCAGTGCAAGCTCAAAGAAAAATTTGGCCTTCAACCAGAAGAGGGATTCAATTTTTTGGAACTAAGTAACATGTGTTTCAATAAAAAATCAAGCAGCAAAAAAATGGGGAGTGAAATGATTAGAAAGTAGTAGCAGATTACAAAAAAATACAATCATCATATTGAAAGTAGATGGCAGGAATATTATGAAACCAGGAAGGATTCCAAAAGTCACATCCGGGAAAAAATTAAAAGAAAACCTGATGAGGATAGAAATAGAAATATGGAAATGTTGAAAAGGGAAATAAAAAATTGGGAATATTTCAAGGAATAAAAAAAATTTGGGACTAGAACAAAAAGCAAGAGAAAGAGCAGATTTTTCACCTGAAAATAAATGAGGAAAAAATTAAAGCAGGATCATACAATAAGAACATCTAACCAATAAGGGAAGATTATTAAGTGATATTAGAATATTTTGAATGAATCAAAGCTGAAAATGAAAAAAATAAAACCAGTAAGGGAATACTTTGAATATAAATCAAAAAAAAATAAAACATAAAATTGAAAAAAAAACAGGAGCAAGTATTAATTTTCAAAGACAGATTCATTAAATTTCTTGGATTTTATTTTCTCCTGAAAAGAACCTACAGGATTACTTCAATGAAGCCATCAAGTGATCTTGAACATACTCAAATTACTTTATTTCTATTTTGCAAAAATTCACTATATTTATTGCTAAGTTTTGATGTTTTTTCCCAATTTTGTTGAATATTTCTGTTATACACCTCAGGGAAATTTACATAGTGGGAGTCCTCTGTAATGTGTAAATGGCCCATTCAATTTCAAAAATTATGGCAGATTCAAATTTGTTTTATTTTGATTTTCAAATAAGCAGAAGTTCCAATTACTTGGTTTTTGCACAAAAATAGGCTATCTGTAAATCTCAAGGATTTCTAAGGTAAATCATCATGGTGATTACTTTTTAAAAAGGTTGATATTTTGAAAATAAGGTTTTCAAAGCTTGCAGGGGAAGAAATTGTGGTTATAGGTTTTTGGGGGCTTTTGAAGTGGCTGAATTTTGGGTGGCACAGTCAAAATTCTGTGATGTAACAGTCCGTGGTTTTCCAGCCTGGCTGACTTGCAGTTAAGACTGTGCTGCATGATTACATAATCTTTTCTACTATACATATGGTTTGGCCAATTTGGGTTTTTTTTGGAGGTAAGCTGTTACTGGCATGTTCTGATACTTTCCCTGGTATGTACAGGTTTCTTTCACTGGGTTGTGATACCTGGGTAGGATATGAGCTCGTCATGGTTGATTTGGGCTGTATCTTCTAAACCATTAGAGATAGTAGGTTACTTTTGCTGAGTTACTAAGTTTGATTTTTGGTTTATGATTTATTTTTGAGGTTATTTTTAGTATTTGAATTTTATTTATACTATAAAATTGAGTCCAATGACTATAAGGTTTGGTCTAGGGCAGTGCCCCTTTAAAACCCTGCACATTCTCCATGTTTGGTAATCTGTGAAACCTATTTTATTCCCACCTATCAGCTTTCTGAATTTGGAAACCCATTTAGCATTCTTTTCTTTCTTTTTTTTCATGTTTGTTCATTTTTAGCCAAATTTCTATTCCTCTGCCATTTTTGGTTTCAGTCTACTTCCTAGGTTGTGTCTATAAAAACCCACAAAACTGTTTAAACCATGGAAATTCCAGGGTATTGGTTTTGACAGCCTTGATTTGGGATAATAGGGCACCATACCATGTTGTGGGATAAAATACCTCCCTGGCATGGACAAGCATTCCAGATTGCCTGATTTTTTCAATTTCATTACTATAGTCCCACTGGAATTCCTTTTGGAATCATTTTAGAAAAAAATAATTGCTAAAAGAATGCAATTTTTAAAAATTGGCATGGTTTTATTAATTGTTTTTGAATGAATCTAGCCTGGTCCCAATAAAATTGGAGCCTGATTTATTTTCTATAATCAGTGTGATTTATAGTAAGTGTGATTGTGGAAAGGATAGATGGAGGTTTTTCCCTTTTGAAACCTGAACTCATTGAGAAGATCCCTGGGAAAGACAAATTGGCTTTGAAATCACCCACCCCACTTTCCAACACCAATTTTCACTCCAAAACCCCCAAGAAACCAAACACTTACTACCAACACAGCATTGGACTGCCTCTGTATCTGACTCAGGGCACACAGCCAGATATTTCATTTTCATTGAAATATCTGGCTTGTTTCTCTCTCAATCCTGATGAATACCACTTTAGTGACCCATTCTGTCTGATATGGTTAACTTGTTTCATAAAAGGAAAAAAAATTAGTCATAAAACCATGTGAATCTGAATTGATGGTAAATACTTATTTTTATGTGAACTGGGGAGTATAAGGTGCTTGTTTGTTGCATGGCTTCATCACCAACCTATGAGATGCATCTATCAATTGGGGTTCCAAGCAGCAGAACTTCCAGGAAGAATAAACACTCTTTGAATTGACACCATGGAATCCCTATGGCTTGAGAGTATTTTATAAATTTTTCCCTCCAACATGGCTGATGAATACCACTTTAGTGAAATATTCTCTCTGATATGGTAAATCTGTGTCATAAAAGGGAAAAAATTGGTCATGGAACCATGTGAATCTGAAATGATGTTAAAGAATTATTTTGATGTGAGCTTGGGAGGATAAGGTGCTTGTTTGGTGCATGGCTTCATCACCACCCTATGAAATGCATCTATCAATTGGAGTTTCAAGCAGCAGACCTGCCAGGCGGAATAAATTTCTCTTTCAATTGACAAAATGAAGTCCCTATGGCTTGAGAGTCTTTCATCAAGTTTTCCCCCAACATTGTCCTGCTGACCCAATCAAAAAACCATGTGGCAGTAAAAATTTCTGGGGAGAAGGCCAGAATGAAACAGACCCAGCCTATCAATTTCAATTTTCATTTCATCAAAAAGCACTTAAAAATGGCTTCCTTCAGCTTTGGTGGATTCCTGGAAGGAATCAACCTTCCAACTGCATGAGGAAGGCTTTGGGGGTGGTCAAAAAAAATTCAACAAGATGTTTTGTTGGTTTTTAGCATGGTTACCGTCACAAGAAAGTGATTGAATCCTATTTTATGCTCTGCATTGTTTTTTCTTCAAATATTCACCCAGAAACATGGGTGAGCAGTGTTTCTTTTCTTTTCTTTTTTCTTTCTTTCTTTTCCTGGATCTGGGACAAGAGAAATGCATGGATGATGTGGCTATCACAAACAAAGGATGCATCTAGGTGTATTTTTGTGTATGTGGGGGGGATGTAATGAATATTCATTATTCAATAAGGCTGAAGGAATTCAAAGAAAGTCTACTCTCTATAAAAAATTGAATATTTTTTCCTTGGCCTCTATTTCCTTTTTTTTTGTATTTATTTCTGATGGTTTTAGTTGAATGCTTTGATTTTCAGATATTCTCAATGTTGATTATTTAACAATTGCATATCTTTTACACTGGGAAATGTACATATGTACATATGTTCACTTGGCAGGAGGGTTTTTTTAAGTTCAGTTTCACATATTGCATTTTGCACTATGAAAATAAAAGGGTGAGGAAAAGAACTCCCTGCAGGTCAGGGGTTAAATTTGAAATTATCAAGGCCTTGAGTGAAATGAAGAGGTAAAACTTGAGCAGAAATTACAAAGCTATGAACAAGAGGCACAGGGAGGGGAGGGGGGATGAAAGGTTAGAGAATTAAAAACAGGAAAGGAAGGAAGAGAAAATATCAAGTGTAGCAACTACAGCCAAGAAGGCATGATTGAGGTTTCAAGTGAGAGAGCCTATAATTTCATGATTGAAGCAAAAATTTTTAAGTAAGAAGAGGGCCAAGGTGTTGTGTTCCCTGGGGTTCTGTAGGGTCTTTCCTAGTTGATTTTTCCTAAAAAAAACTTTTTTTTGTTTCAGAAGCCCTCTCAGGGATGACTGGGAAGTCCTATAATTGCAATTATTCATCAAGAGGGCCAGGTTTTCCCTTCTTCCACAAAATTCAAAAATTTGGCCAGTTATTTTCCTAATAAAATTCAAGTGATTATTCAATGAAAAATACCTGGATAGTGGCTGTTGGATTAAGGCACTAAGGCCAATTCTCAAGTCAGTGTTAAAGCCTCTTATTTTTTGTTGAGACCCCAGAATGAGGAACCTATTCTTGGGGGAACTATTTTTAACAGAGAGGATAGGTGTATCAGAGAAACCCACAGCCTTTCCCACTAGGAGGTTTAAAATTTCATTTCCAGGTATGTATACATGCCCCGGGCACCATACCAGCATGATATACACACTTTCAGGGAGCAATTTCAGGCTACGCATGATCATGTCTAGGATTAATTTCCCTGTATTTTGGGAATGGGGGTTCCTTGTGCAAAGGATTGCACCCTGGTTATCTAAAAAAATAAAGATGGATTAAAATGTACAATTCAGACTGATTTTTTTGGCTACTTGTGCTGCTTCTAAGATTGCAATCAGATTGCACTCTTTATTGGATATCATGGGGTCACAAGGGGCTTTTTAAGTAAGAAACAGGTTGTTCCTTGGGCCAAAAAGAGCACTGGACCCACCCTTTTCCGTGCTTTTCAGGCCATCACAGAAGATTTAAAGCATGTGATTATCCTGGGAAATAGTTTCCATTAAAAAAGAGGCTGCACCAAGAATTTTGTGTGGTGCTTGTGAGTGCTCTGCTGCAGAAAGTGAGTCTAACTTCCAACAGATACAAGGATGATCTTGGAATATGTTTTTAATTTATTTATTTAATGTATGGCATCAATTTATATTGATTGAATGAAGCAGAAGGATTCAGAATATATATATTTTTAATACATACTCATGGATTACAAAATTTTTCAATGTTGAGGAAAGCATCAATGAAACATTGTCTATTTATAAGAATTCTTACAAGATATGGAATCAATAAAAATTTGATTTAATTCAGTAATGAAAGAAAACCTGTCTTTGTAGCTTCATTTCAAAGAAAGAATATTTCAATTAAATAGAAAAAGTTTTTTTGATGGCCATAGCCTCTCATAAATATTTTGAAATGTTTAATTGAAATAATTTTAAATATTTTCAATCAAGGTTTTTTCACAACCACTCAATTTTCATTTAATTTTTATTCAATATTCTATTATTCATTTTTAATCCTTTATTTTTCCTATTCAATACTGTTTATTTTCTTCAGAATTAAATTGAAATTTGAAATTTTGGAATCTCAATTCCATGATTTCCCCTACATTTTTTTTAGATAAATTTAGCCTTCCCCTTAATTTTCTTTGTTTTTGAATATTTTTTCAGTTTCATTTTTTTGAGCTCTGCTGTTTCCCTTCTTTTCCATTTTTCACCCTTTTCTTTCAAGAAAAATGTGCTTTATATCTAATTTTTTTATCAATTTTTCCTTTCTTTTTTACTTTTTCATTTTTTTGTTTCCTTGATTTTTTATTTTTCTATTTTCTGTACTTTTTATTTTTTTAAATATCAAGGGAGAAGCCAAAAAGCAATCTTAGAGGTCCCATAACAGAGAAAAAGTTGATTTTAAATCAATTGTAATTGTTTTTCAGGGCCTAATATTCCCTTACCATATTCTGGTTGGTTTCAGAAAAACCAAACAGCCTGCCCCCAATCTTGTCTTATTCTGGTTTGTTTTGGAAAAAAAAACTAGCTTTTCTCATGATTTTTTTTAACACAATTGCTTATTGAAAAAAAAAAATGCAATCAATAAATCCAATAGCTTTTTCTATTTGTATTTTTTTTCCAATGAAACATCAAAAAAGGTATAAAAAAAGAACTCATACATTTTTTTTTCCATTTTTTTGGTAGAAAAGATACAACAGAAATTTTTCCAAAGAAGATAAAAATTAAAAAATTGAAATTGAGAAAGAAAAACTTTAAAAGTCAGTTCATCAAATTTCTATAGAGATTTATGGATTAAATTCACTATGGATTTATTTTTCAAAAAAAAAAATGAAAAAATGAAAAATTAATGAAAATCAAGAAAAATAAAAATTAAATGGAGAAATGCAGAGAAGAAGCAAAAAAAAAGAACTATCCTTGTTTTTGAATTTAAAAAAGGGAATGGGATCATGTATATATATGCTAAATTTGGATCAGAAAATTCAACTCAGTTAATTTAGTGCTTGCATTTCTCATTCTTTACACTATTATGTAAAAAAAGTGAAAATCACTTAATTTTTTATTAACTAGTTCAAAGTTTGGAGGCATGCCTTTTTCCAAGTATCTTGAATAGATTTATCTTTTCCTTCAATTGAAATTTTAATACAAAATATGAACTTAATGGAAAATAGTTTAACCCATAAATTCCAATTCTTCCAAAACTTCCATATTCATTCAATCAATTTTTTAATTGGAATGTCTGAGAATGAAACCAAACATGAACTGTTTCCACTTCTGTCACTAGTTTGCCACAGATCTGCCACATTTCCATCAAAATTTCAACTCAATTTACAGGTGCTACACCATCCAGCAGTAGTAGCCTTTTTTTCATGGTGAGTTGATAGCAAAGAGAAAATTTTGGACTTTGCTGCTTTCTTGGGTATATCAAGAAACACATCATGGAAAATTTTGGGCTTCCCATCTGAAAGTAAAATTTTATTGTGAGATTTTCCAAGCTAAGGCAGGGTATTTGGTGTACTTGTTGGTATACCATGGGACCATCACAAAATTTGTTTGAGGATCTGGTTGAGGAGCTGAATATTTCAAGTACCATTGTCCTAGATACATTTTATTATTTAATCATAGTAATCTTCCAATTTAAGAAGGAGAAGCTACTGTTGAGGAAGTGTGTCAAAGAGGAAAACAGGGATAACCCCAAGCAGATGAAATCAAGGGAAGTGGTCTTGTTCACCCCCAGTTCAAAAATGCATGCCAACAAATCCAACGTTTCTGCCAGTTTGACTACCTAACTTTTGTTTTCTTGGGAGGCCCAATCATGAGCCCTTTAAGACACACTTGTTAGTAGGACATACTTTACCATTTCAATCAATCTTCTTTTTATTAGAACCTCTACTGGAAATTACAAAATTATGGACTTTCTGGGTGGGGGAATAGGCTTTGTTTTCCATTCTACAGAAATGGTGGCTATAGTTGAGTTTGGGTTCCAAAAAGAATCCCAGCCATTTGAATTAATCTAGGTGGCAACGTTTTTGGATCCCAAAGCAAATGGGGACCTGGGGAACAGTTTTCCAAGTCAACCAAATCTTCCAGGATTTGTTTGTGTTGAAAATTTTGCTTTGTTGTTGGCCCCACTTCAATGAACAATTTTCCTTGGATTCTACAGAGGCTCTGGCCTTGGAAAAAGACAAGGAGACCACCAGGTGGACCACATTTTCCACATAGCCTATCAAATATTATCACTGGATACAGAAAATTAAGGGGCCAGTAAGCCATTATTATAGATGATCTATAGAATTACCAAGATTTTTCATAATTTTGGTAATCCAATTGGGAAATTGAAACTTGGAAACATGTAGTTTTCAAGGTATATTTTTGTTTTGGTTGCATAGGATATATTTCATGATTAGTATGAGGTAAGTTTGGCACTTCTTTTTCAATTCATGTATCAGTTGGGAGCGCTGGAAAGAGGGCTAAGCAAACTTAATTTCCAGGAAAAGGGCTACCACCACCTTTCCCTTTTCCCATTTGGGCCTTACCCACCTGTTTAGTACAATCAGTGCATGCTCAGTACCCAATTCCTTTCTGCCTCCCAGATGAACTTTGGATAAACATTTGTGGGACTCAGACCAGTGAGTGAGCCTAAGTTCCAGGAGGAGTTTCCAAAACTTTCCAATTGGGTTAAGCAATGCAATTTGATGTTACACTTTGTCACTGGTGTAATCCTTTTTACCTTCTTTTCTAATTATCACTGTTAAAGCCTGCTTCCAAGGGTCTGGGAAATTACCTGCACATACAAGTTTATCAAGCATTGGGGAAATAAAAACCCCCAGCTCTTGTGTTTCAAACTTCAGAGTTTCATCTATAATCCTGTAAATTTCACATAACTTCTTTTGGAAAGTCTTGTTCAGTACAGATTTGACTTCAGCAACCCTAATGGGGGGTTAGATTTCAAATCAACATTCTTCTGGTTCACTAATGTCTGAAGGGTAAAATGAGGTTTCAAGAGCCAAGGTTCCATCAAAGAAAAATTCATCTTTTTTTATTTAAGTTTGGTCAGGGAGCCATTTTCCTGGAAGAGGTGAAAGAAATTGGCACCTTCTTTCCTCTTGGTCAGGCTCAAGACACAATAATTTCTATCTGGGGATGCAGACTCAAGCAGTTTCAGCCATTCACAGGTTTTTAAAGCATGGATACAAGACAAAAATTACTCATTCTGTATTTTTAGCACTCCCTAGATTCTTCAGTTTTTTCCAAAATGAACCACCAGCAATTGTGGTCACAAATCTTCATCACTGATCCAAGAATCTTGGGGTACCACAAACCCTTGCACCAGTTGGGGTGTAAACTAACCTATTTTCCAAAGAAATTCTGGGCCTCAAGAAATTTGTTTTCCAGAGCATCTACCCTCTGGTTGATAGAATTTTGAGAATTTTCATTGAACTCACTAATGATTTTCCATGCATTTTCTACATCTCATGGTAGCATAGAGTTCCAGGATGGGTTGTTCCATCAGAAGGTGGGAGGGTCTTACCCACACTTAGGGTCATTCAAAGCATCTGGTGTTCCAATGCACAATTATTTATGGAAACCTTTCTACCCACTGTTATATTTGGCCTAAACATTTATCCCATATATGGTCTGTAGTAAAGCCATTACCTTTTTTTTGAGTCTAATTTTTCCATAGAATTTCCAACTATGAATCTATGTAACTACAGAAATCCCTTTGGTTTTCAGGTTTGTCTTGGGGAATCAGAAGCCCCTTGCAAAAGGGGCCTACAACCAAGTCAGGGAGACAACATGGGGGGAGAGTGAGGGGGAAGATCAAGAGAGGAGGGGAGAAACAAAGAAAGAAAAGAAGGGGGGAAAATCATAAAAAAAGAAGCTGGGTGTGTGACAATATAGTTTTCTCAGGGAGCTCATAGAGTAGCAAAGTGGGAATAGATGGAAGTTAATTGGTTTTACTGTCATAGGAAGGTGGCCAGTGCCGTTTTTGACTTCTTGTTCTTCAGTAAGAGTTCCAGAAAATTGAGGTGGAATTGGATGACTCAGGACCTCAGGCGCTTCTTCAGGAGCTGGCATTGAATTCTAAAATTTTTAAAGTGATTCAGGAAGTGTGCTACTTTCTCCTTGGCCCCACAGAAAGTGAACAGTTAGTCATTTTGGTGTTTCATTGGGTAAATTTAAGAATTTAGTGTGCACTGAGAAGAGAGAAATTAATTAATCAGACAGCTCAGGGCTATCTTAAGGGGGGAAAAGAGGGGGCCTGCTTAGGGCATTGGGGTAAAGCTGCATTTTTTGCCTTGTGGTTGCTTCTCATCATAGTGAAAGTTGGCATAGAGGGGCTTGAAACTTCCTCTTGTTCCAGAAAATCAATGTTCTTTTTACCAGAAATACCTGAGTTTTTGATGCACCAGGCAAGTTTAAGAAAAACCATTTCATGGATGGAGGAGAAGGCCAACAAGATTTCTTGAAATAGATACTGCCTGCTTTTTGGTTGGATAGGGTCTTTCATCTGGAGAATCACCCCTTTTATATGCATAAGGGAAAATAGTTTGGAGATCTTGGGATCCTGATTGAGAACTCTAGTCCACAAATACATTACTCCTTTCAAATAAGGGAGAACCATCCACCCCTTGCTCCTTGGATTCAGAGCCATTGGTGTAGATAATTATAGTTTCCTCCCTCTTATAGATCCTGTATATTAGAGACAAGAAATTTCAATTAGCTGAGGTTCTGCTTTCCTGCAGGAAGTGTTTGTTGAAATCTCAAGGGATCCCTTAAAACTGAATGATGTCTTGATGACTTCTGGAAAAGGGATGCAGAAACCTGAAATTCCTGCCTGGCTAAGAGAGAGGGGGATCTTTTTGTTGAATATATGTTGACTATAGTCACCTGTCCATGCTTGTTCAGTCCATCATTCAACTCACCCGGCACCTATAACTCCCATTCAATATCATATTCAATCCGCGTCCCTCTCAGGCAAGAGGATACTTAACCGCAGAGGATCTAGGATGGGAGAAGGAACCCATTGACTTTCTTTTTGTTGAATAGAAGGGTTCCACTTGATTGAAGAAGCACTCCAGATCACACAAACTCTTCAAAGAAAGACAACCTTACACCTGGAGGCCTATATCTAATTGGGTGCAAATAATTTCTTTTAGGTGACCTCAACCTGCAACACTAAGTCATTTTCCAGTCACATTCAACTTTAGAGCTAGAAGTGTTGCTTTACTTATTCAAATTTCCAATTCAATTCTGTTTTGTCACTTGGAGATTTATGAGCTAGCTGGGTATGATTCTTTGATGTCTTCCAAAATACTTTCTTTGTGTGGTGTTTTCTGATCACATTGTATGCTAGTCTCTGGTTTTATGTGAATAAGAAATTCAGAACTCTATTACAATTAACAGTCAAAGCGTTTGGAGCAAACTCCCTACTTCAACCAGACAAACACTCATGTCTGAGTCACTATCAGCAACTATCCTCAAAACAGCCATTGAAGCCATTCCCCTTCTCACCATGGATAACTTCTCAATCTGGCGCAATTGAGCAGTCAATATTATGGATCTCAAAGAAGATCTTTGAAATAAACTCACAAAAAAGAAAGTGGACGCCAACAGATATCCCATTGGCTTTAGTCACATGGAAAATCTGCATATCAAAAAAATTCTAACCTCAAAGCTTGATACCTTGGTTCAAGCAAAAATCATAACTCTGGAGAATGAAAAGGATGCTCATCTCATCTGGAAAAGCATCCAAGAATACTTTGCATTCAACCATGCCTCAAACCAAGCTAGGGTTTTCAATGAATTCCTAAGAACTACTTTCTCCATTGAGAACATTCTTGGTTTTATCACTGACACCAAAATGACTATATTGATACTTCATGAAGTTTGAATCAATCTGCCAACCAATATTGTTTCCTACCTCATTCTCAAAAAACTGCCTCCCTCTATGTACATGGTCATTCAACAGATAACCCACTCAGATAAGAAGCTGACTCCAGACCATGTTCTTGATCATCTCCGTCTGTTTCACAGAAATAGGACGCTTTGAAATGCATCCTCATCTGAAAAATGAAGGAAGATCTCAACACAGTATCTTTTTTTAACAAAAAAATCAAACCTTGCAAGGACAATTGGCACAAACCCAGAGCAGCTCATGCAGAAGTTCAATGTTGGAAGCTGTACCCTCAAATCAAGCCAAGTTTTTCAAAGAAGAAAAAGTCTGAGGGACATGAGTCAAAGGGAACAACCACTATTGTTAGATCCTTTCACTCTAATCTTGATCACTGTTCTTCCCAAAATTTTGCCCTTGATTCTGGGTCTTTGAAACACATGGTGTCTGATTTTTCCCTCTTTGACCAATTAGACCAATCTGTAGTGGGCTTCATATCTACCAGTTTGGGAGGGAACAGTTTTTTTTATGAAGGAAAGGCATCAATAACTTTGATGGACAATAAAGATCAATCAGTGACCCTAAATAATGTTCTCTACACTCCAGAATCCACTGCAAATCTCTTTTCTCTTTGTTCACTATTGTTAGATGGGTTTGATATCTCATTCTTTGTTGACAATGTTTCTCTCAAAAAATTATTTTGGTTGGCCTTTGGGGATTACAATTGCAATAAACCTGTCATTCAACTAAGCTGTAGCACATTTCCTCCAGTTTTGTAACTGAGTCACAATGAATTTCTTCACAAGTCTCTTGGACAAGCCAGCTATAACCATATCAGGAAAAAAATGGGAATCAAGGTATCTAAGTCAAGTGAATGCAAAGCATGCATGGTTAGAAAGATCACTCAATCTCCATACACAGGAAGGCATCAACAAGTAGAAAGGCCTTTTCAAGAGCTTCACTGCAACTTGATTTTCCCCATCAGACCAAGAAGCATACATCACAACACATATATCTTAACCATTGTTGACAGTTGTACAAGTTCTGTGGCTGTGTTACCCATGAAGGACAAGAGTCAAGTTGGTTCTACTCTTCATTTTTTGATTAAAACAGAATAAAAAAGGTCTTGTTACACTCCTATGATTCTCCATTCAGACAGGGGCACCAAATTTTTGAACAAATCAATGAAAATCTTCTGCAAGGAAAACAATATCAAACAAAAATTTTCAGATCCCTAAACCCCTCAGAAAAATGGATTAGCGGGGAAGTTTAATTGTACCATTCTCAAATGCCTTCAAACTATTCTATACAATGGGGGGCTGCCCAGAAAATATTTGGGGGTAATCCTCAAGGCCTGTGTTCTTACACTAAATCAGTTTCCCTCACACAAGTCCAAAAAGTCACCTTACAAGCAATTCAAGGTACATAAACTTCAGCTGAGTTATTTCCATCCTATTGGAAACCCTCTTACATTTATTGTTGGGGAAAAACCTCCATTCACTAACCTTGAACCTTGGGGGTTATTTGGGTGGTTGGTTGTATACAAAAAAAATCTACTCTCCTATAAATTTCTCACTGAAGATAAGAGGATTTTGGACACAAAAAGCATCAAGTTTCTTTATTTTGATGCCTTGATCAACAGACTTGGAAGCAAACTTGAGATTGAAATTGAGGACAAGGATCTTGACACTCACTTACTTGAACCTTTCCCAAAATTTACTCAAGAGGGGGAGAAATTCAAAGGACAAAAAAGTGAAATCCTTCATTCTCAAATACTCAGGACCGATGCAACAGAAGATACAGAGAACTGGGTTATGGCTCTGCTTGAGGAATCATTGAGCCCGCATATGCAGCCTTCAAACAAAGAGGAATCAAAATCAACAACATCAGAAAGAAGATACAATCTCAGAGAGAAAACACAAAAAAATCAAGCCACTGCACTACTCACACACATGTAAATAAAAAGAGGAATGGGAGGATTCTCAAAAGGCAAAATTACAATACATTGAAAATCAAGGGTTCTGGGAAGATTCCAATGGGACTCCCAATCATTTTTCAAGAACTATGTGGGTTGTTAAGGTGAAACCAGCAACGCTCTCACATCTGGAAAGAAAGAAGTCTTGGCTGTGCATCATGGGAAGCCTGCAGATGCCAGGGATAGACTTTGGAGAAACCTTTTCTTCCATGAGAAATTTCACAACTTTAATCCTTCTTTTCATATACGGGCTTGAACAAAAGCTAAAAATTTGTCAGTTTGACATCAAAGCAGCATTTTTATTTGCCCCTCTAGATGAGGATATATACATTCTAACACCAGAAGAATGCAACCGCAAGTCAGCCTTTCTGAAATTGAAGAAGTTGCTGTACAGCCTGCGTCAAGCTCCTGAAAACTGTTTTAAGATATCAACAGGATGGCTGAATTAAATAGGATACAGAGAGTCATCCTTGGATACCTTTCTGTACATTCACAAGCTCAAGAAGTCTTTGTTATTTTTTCATGAGGACAATCTTCTGGTTGTGGGAGAAGTGGACTGGTTTGAGGCGCTCTTCCTGGATTCATTTCCAAAATCATTATCTAACAACCCAGATAAAGTACTTGGGATGGAGGTGTTGTCTAAGGATGGGAAGATGATGCTCAATCAGAAATTTCTCATCTTGGAAGGCCTTGAGGAACTTGACTTCCTGTCATGCCGGTTGTTACCCACTCCTCTAACACCCGGTCCGCATCTTGTGCAAGCTACAGACAAGGATAATGAAGAATTCAAGAAGCTGGGAATCAACTACAGAAGGTTCACAGGAATTTTGAATCAGTTTTCCTGTAGAACTTGTCCGGATCTTTCTGCAGCTGCATCCCTTTTGTCCAGATTCAATCAAAAACCTGGCCTCTTGCACTTGAAAGAAGTCCTACATGTCTGGAAGTACCTAGCCGGCACAATGGAGCATTCACTCAGTCTTAGTCCTTGCTTCAAAGGCAAAGGAATTGAGGTCTTCTCCAAGGCAACCTGAGCGGATGATCCAGAGACCAGGCATTCACAATCAGGGTTTCTTTTCAAGTGGATGTCTTGCCTTGTGTGGTGTTGTATTTATAACCTTGGATCCAGAACTGAGTTGTGGGCTTCACGCTCAGCAGTTGGGTAGGCCAGGCTCAGTATTTGGTGCGGGTTGGGCCCACTCCAGGCAGGGTGGGCTTGCAACCAGCTTGGATGAAGCAGACCAAGTAATGGAGCCAACCCAACCAAGTTTGCAGGCAGCTAGTTCAGAAAGCGGGAGCGGGGTTATTGCGGGTTTGTATGCGCCGGGGAGGTCTGCGCAAGCATAGGCGCAGACCAATCCGCAGATTACAGTATCCGCAGACGCGCACAGATGGATAAACACGGGGGGCTCTGAGTAGGGCACAGAAGAGGGCCATTCCATGAGAAGGAAAAACCAGATGTACGTAACGGCGGAAGGGTTTGGGACGTATGGGTTAAGGTTGGGCTAGGGTTCCAAATTTTAGGGGTTCTTTCTTAATTTTTTTGTTAGGCTTTCAGTTGCGCTTGTACTTAGGTTAGGGTTGAGAGGGAGGAGTTAAAATCTCACTCTAAACTCTGGGTTGTATAAGGATCTCATTGCATATATCTTATCACCAAAGGATCAGGGCAGGATTGAAGGGCAGGAATATACAAACATCATTTTCTTTATTTATCTTTTCCTTATAACTATCTCCTATTCTCAAAACCCTTCAGAACTCAAACTCCTTACAGATGCTTGGGCCAATAACTTCCAAACTTGAGGACAACTTAGGGGAGTATTTCCCTCTTGTTTCCACATCTGGGGGTCTGGCCAGGAAATAAGCTTTTTTCCTAGTCTCTCAAAGTTAGCGGGTGCAATGTTACCAACAACTACTCCAACATCACACATTCCACAATCATTCCCTCTATGGTTGGGACCAAGTTGACCAACCCCTCCTCCACCACCAACTGCTTGTTCCAGCGGTTTCCCTCCCCCTTGGTTGGGTTCTTTGGAATTATTCAGGGCTCCTCAATGGGTATGGCTTAGGCCGCAGGACTTCCCGCACCTTTGGTTCAACACCATGGATATTGGGCATTTTCTTGTGAGATTCAAGGATATTTCCAATTCCAAGCATGCAAGAAGCAAGGAAAAGGTCCAGACTGTTGTTCTATTCATCATTGACAATAGTAAGCTTTGGGACATGGAGGATATGGCCGGTTAAGGGTCCCGGGACTGGGCAAGGTTGCGGACCAAGATGATGACAAGGTGGTGGAAATGCAAGCCTCTCTTCTGGGAGAGTGAATTCAAACAGGTGGTGGTGGAAGCAATTGCGCGCGGGGGAGTATGGATGCAAGGAAATTGGCAAAGTATATCTTTATTTTTGAGAGCATCTACAAATACTTTTAGAAGAACCAGGTGGTGGCAGGACAGATGGGGGCAATGAAGTGGGTGTTTCTGGGCAGAATTGCACTGCAACTCCGGTTGCAGGTGCAGTGGTACTTGTTTGAGCACAGGTTAGTGAAGCAGTCAGTAGACAGAAGCGTTGCGCTGCTTCCAGACCTAGGGGTCATCCGTCAGGCAGTGGAAAGCAAGATTGACCTGGAGGAGCTGATTGAGAACACAGCCAGTTTGTTCCCGGTGGTGTCAAACAAGCTGGAGGCTCACTCAGTCCTGGATCCAACGCAGGTACCACCAGCAGGTCTGTCAACAGTTGCACGGCCAGCGGTGCCCCATCATTCATTGGATTTGCTGGTAAAAAAGATCACATATATGTTATGGGACCTTTGGATAACAACTAAGCCACATGGGACGCCACCTCACATGGTGGGGGGCTTCTGACCCACAAGCGGGCCTTTCAGTGTATTTGTGGTTTGCATTTTGTGGTGTTGTTATATAGCCTTGGGTTGGGAACCGTGCCACGGTTGGAAAGCTCAGAATTTGGGATGCATGCAGTCTCAGCAGTGGCCGCTGCGGGCTCAGCAGCAGCAGCAGGGGTCTCAGCATACCGGGTGTGGGTTGGGCTTAATTGGATGTGGTGGGCCATGGCCTGCTTGGACATTACAGACCCAACAATGGAGCTGGCCCAACCAAGTTTGCGGGAGGCTAGTTGGGGAAGTTAGAGCGGGGAAATTTGGGATGGAGGAGCAGGCCAGGCATGCGCAAGCGCGGGCCAAACTGCGGGGCAGGAAATCACATGGTGCGCCAGGCCAATACAGAAAACGCGGGGGGCTCCAAGTAGGGTGCGGAGGAGGGCCAGGTCATGAGAAGGAAAAAGTGGGTGTGTGTAAGGGTAGGTGGGCTTGAGGGTGGTTGCGGCATGAGAAAGGGTTAGAGTTAGGCTAGGTTTCTGGTTTTTAGGGTTTCTTTTTTATTTGTTGTTGGGCTGTTGTTGCGCTTGTACTTAGGTTAGGGTTGAGAGTGTGGGCATAAAGTCCACTCTCTCAACCCCAGCTTGATAGAGGTAGGAGGGGGACATTGCTTACAGAATGGAAAGGACAGGAAAAGAAGGAAATTAATCTCTCTCTCCCTCTCTAAACGGGTGCATCCTTGTCCTTACAGACACTAGGACCATTGATTCTGGAACTTAGGGACAACTAGGGGATTTTCACTCTCTTACTTTCCACAAAGTGCACCTATTGCAGGGATAAGGGTCATTGGAAGTCTGGTTGCGTGGAATTGACTAGAGAAATGGATAGGGGGCTGGTATGCACGTCTGGAACAAATTACATATTCCCAAAGGGCAAGCAGGTGGACTTGGGGGCCGGTCAGCCGCCTCCCATGCAGCAGGTTTTGGCGCGCCTCATGTCTCCCACATAAACCACCCGTTTATCACTTGGAATTGTTATCACGCCTGAAACATGGTGAGTCCTACGCATGGAGGCTGAATTCAGGTCATTGGCGGCGGACAAGAGGGTTGTGGTGCAGATATGGATGTGGATGCCAAGGAGCAGCCATTAGTTCAGGCCCCAAAAGTTTTTGCACAGGGTCCGGTAGGCAATGCGCCTTCAATTAGCTTTGGAGGGAAGAAGAAGGCTGCAGAGATTGTGCAAAGGTTGTTGGGGAACAAGAGGCCAATAGCTCTCACCCTGCGGGAGTTGGCCGCGGTTTCCCCGGTGGTAGTCAACAAGATGGTCCAGGCACTGAAGGAGTGCGGACATGGCTGGCTCCTGACAACAGTTCAGCGGGTGAATGCAGCAGAGGAGGAAGGGGAATTTAAGCTGTGCCAGTGATGCTTGCTTACATCTCAATAAAAATTGCGGGCAGGAAGGTGTGGGCAATGGTGGAAAGTGGTTCAATGGTTAACCTTCTTCCAACAAGGCTGGTGGACAAGTTAGGACTGGTTTGGAGGAAGTGTGTGATGGGGCTTTGGGCGTTGAATGTCAGGGAATGTTGGGTGGATGGGGTGGTGGAGGTTGCAAGGGTCTGGAAGCCGCTTTTGTTCCTTTTGGTGGAGTGCGGCAACATGATCTTAGGATGGCCATTTATTTTTTTGTTACGGGCTTGAATGGTGTTCAACGCAGAGGAATGGATTGAGGCGCTGACCATGGAGGACGCGTCCGGTGCCCTGTTTGAGACAACAATCTGCAATCATGGGAAGGGGAAGTGGGCGCGGGCGGCGGCGGCCGGTGAGGAGGACAAATCCAACCGGGGGTCTGACCAAGAGGGTCACCCCACGGGAAAGGCTCTGGTTTTGTGCGGATGGTTGACTAGGGAGGAGCAGGTGAAGGGGGGGCACGCGGATGGCAGAAGTAGGTCCGTTTCCCCAGTATTCATTGCCAGAAGGTACTGTGCTTCAAAAGCCCTACCAAAGTTCCACACTTGTGAGCAAAGTCAAGAACCGTGGTTTGATTTTTGGTAGGATTCACAACAACAACAGTGGGTGTGTATGGATGGTCAGGTGCAAGGCAGGATGTTACAAGCCCATGGTGTGGAAGGTCCAGCCCCAGAACAAGCCAATGATGCAGGGATTGAAAAGGCCTCTTTGGCCTATTGCCTGTTCCCAAGATCCCTGGGAAAGTCCTTTGAATAATTATTGGTGGGTAACAAAGTTGGCGCGGATCACGGATGAATGGATAAAGGTGCTTAATTTTGGACTGCGGGGGTGGTTGAGTGCGGAGAAGAAGGATTTTTTGGCTTTGGTTCTGGTTCTACGCAAGAAGGCCCTCCCCTTTGGGCCCAAAAAGCATGGATTGTTGAAGGGCAAGATTGGCAACCCCTGCATGATTTCCATGGTTCCTCACAAGCCCTGGAAGATCAAGCCAATTCTAATCCCTTGGACCATTTGGGAACCCTTTTTGGAATTGGTTTGGGAGCGCATGAGGATGGGGTTGTATGAGCAGTCCACATTGAGCTAATCTAGCCCAATCTTAGCAGTGGTCAAGCAGGATGGCAAATTGCTTAGGATTGTCCATGATCTGCAGCGGCTCAACTCCTTCACCATCCGGGATGCAGGATTGCCCCCATGGGTGAATGAGTTCCTGGAATCAATGGCAGGGGGTGCATGTTACAGATTGGTTGATGGAATGGGCAGGTACAATCAGCAAAAGCTCCGCCCCAACTTGTGGGGGCTAACCAAATTCAAGACAGGATTGGAAAGTATGCAGCTAATGTGGTTGCTGAAGTGTGCAACCAACTTGGTGGTGGTCTATCAGGCTCAGATGACTTGGACTCTGCAGGATAACCCGTGCCGGTGTGGTGAACAAAACTGGACACCTCAGGACCAGTGCAGAAAATTTTAGAATTTTTTTATGATTTTTTTAGCTATCTTTCATAATCAAAAAAAAAATCAAATTCCTTTTCCTGAATCAGGTCCCTTCAGCCTCCAGATCCTCCAGCTTCCCCATCTCCCAGCAGTTTAGGGATGGTTCCCTGGGGTTTCCAAATCCCCAGGTCTTGAGTTCAATCCTTGTCCTCCTTGCTTTGGCCCTTTTTTTTTCTGAATTGCGCGGTTTAAGACCAACTTGGCTTGGCTCAACCCTTGCCCGCGCCGGCATTGTTTTCAAAATCAATGGAAATGGCCATTCATTGGTCATCCCCCCTTGACCACCAGCTCTACCTTTCATCCTTGTTGTTTGATGAACTTGCAACCTATGATCCGTCCCACCCTGCCACTCTTCAACCTTCTCACCTCCCCGCTTCAATCATCATCCATTCACATCCCTCACCCCCTATAATCCGGTTTGTCACCCGTGCAAGGTTGGTCATGGGAACAACCTCAATCCGCTGACTCAATTGGTCTTTCCCACAACCAATCTCTCACCCCCATCTCCCACCTTGGCAGGTCATCCAACCAACAAACTGTTCATCTTTCCCAGTGTCCTCCTCCAATCATCACCCCCCGTTGTTGCCCCGTCCATCTTGCCATTGCTCTCCTCCGGCCGCTCTCACGCAATCATCCGCGGGCCAGCAATTGCCTGGGCCCATAAGGCTGTCCGTGCGGCTCTTCACCCATGCCCATTATTGGCATGGGCGGGTGCCATTCTGTTCCTCCTCATCCAGATCTTTTATTTTGTTTTTTTTCTCATCAGTACTCTTTTTGTTCTTTTTTTCTGATGTCCGTTTAAAAAAAAAAATTCAAATTGTGTTTTTTTTCCACTCTATGTGTGTTATCACTTGTACATAGTCTATAGGGACCCATGGCCCATAAAAGGAGGGGCTCTCCTGTACCTTTTTCTGGGGAATCCATGGGAGTGTGTGTATATGTCCCCCCTTTATCATGGTAATAATCATCATCCTGGGTATATCTTTTGATTTCCCCCTGATCCATTTTATGCTTGGTCCTTGCCCCTCTGAGGCCTGATCCTTATAACCAACCAATAGCCTTGCTGGTTGAAGAGAATTCTTTCTGTTGGAATTCTTGAGTGTGTTACACCACTCTTTGATCCCTTTCTCTTACCATACTGGTCTTGATCTTTCCTTGATCATCTTTCTGGAGCCAATCAAGTTTGATTGAAGATGTTTTATTAAGCTTAAAACCTGGAGTGTTATACCTCTTTTATTTTTAAAATTTTCATTCTGTCAGCCTACTCTTGAGCTCCTTGAGAATTGTTGAGGTTATCCCTGTTCAAATTGGTTTTCTGTTTGCTTTTAGAGCTTCTCAAAACATTGTGCTTTGTCTTGTACAGCCACCATCAGTTATCTTGTACCCTTCAAGCACTTGATTGCAGAGAGTTGGGCGGGTTCATTGAGAACCTGGAGGTTGGTTGGGGTTTGAGTTGATCATTCCCAATATTCTGCTGATTACCAGATTTATTATTGTGTGGGTGTTGTTACCTACAACATCTTTGTTCTTTTGAACCTTAAACAAACTTTAAACTCCTTTTGTTCAAATATCTCCCACTTAATCTTGCCTCAGATAGTGCTGTTCCATTGCTACCAACTATTATCAAACTTCATCCTTACTACTTGATTCCTCACTTAAAATTTCTGGACCTTGATCTTGGTTACATTTAAATATTTTTGTAACGCTCAGGAGGGCATCCTAAACAGCACCTTTCCCCTCCACATAACTGCCAGGGCCTAGCACCGTTTGGAGTCTTACATTTGGTCCCCTGGGCCGGGATTGAACCAGAAACCTTGGGATTTACAGTCCCAAACTTGAAGAATCAACTTCAAGATCCAATCCAATTTTTTTATTTTTTTCTTTCTTTTATTATCATCCAGAACTGATCCATGGAGGCAACTTGTTCCAGAAGTAAGTCCTCCCAATTTTGCACCATCTGGGCAATATACTTGTTGCCTTTTTGTGAAAACTCTACTCTTTCCACACTTGTGAGCCACGTTGTAATTCTGCTCTTTGGATCTCTTAGGAACTCTGCTCTGCAAAATGGAATCAACTGGTACCTCCTCCTCCTCTGTTTGGGTCAAGATGGTCAAGATCAAGCCTCAAAAAAAAAACTTGGGCTTCAATGGAACAAATGTCAAACTATTCTTGGACTCCTATGAGATGGCTGCTGAAGTGGATGGTGCAAGTGAACATGATATGGCTTATCAGTTACAATTTTTTATCTCCTCTGATGAAGTTATGGACGTGATTAAATTGTTTTATGGATCCAAAACTCATAACTGGAGGCTCTTGAAGGAGGCTATGTTGTCTTATTGGGGAAAAGTAGATGTGGCTAGGTTTACCTTACAGGACTTGGATGCTCTGGTTTCCCAATGGATCTCCAATGGTGGTGTCTCTTCAGCCTCTGATTATCAATCTTTTAGAAAATCTTGGGATCCTATTCAGTCTTAACTCATCAAAAATTATCACATTGACACAGTGGACAAAATTCAAGTTTGGTTTTTCCAGTCTTTTTCTCCAGGAGTGCTGGAAAGGATTAGAGATGAATTAGTTAAATCTGTATCTATGATTACTACTAGAGATAATTGGTTCAAGCTCCCTGCTTTTCTGGTCCTAAGGAGTGCAGTGCATAAATTGATGAAAGTCCAAACAGCTCTTACTTTTGAACAAACTAGAGTCACTGAACCAGTGCATGCTCCTATCTTTAAATAGTCTAATGAAATAATGAACAAGATGGAAGCAAATGGTAGAACTAAACCAAATCCCCAGGCCAATAAGGAAACTGCTACCATAGATGAGATCAATAAATTACTTCAGGACTTTGAAAACAAAATTGATCAGAAAATTTCTTCTTTAGCTACTCCTAAAACTTCTAACTCTGTTCCTAAAACCACTCTAGTCTGCTATTACTTTCATAGGGAAGGCCATGGTACTGGGAGATGTCCTGAATTCCAGAAGGACAAGGAGGAAAAATTGGTGGAGCAGAAGGGAAACAATTTCTTTCTTCCTAATGGTGCTTTGAGCCATTTTGATTTTTCTTGTCCAATCCATCATGTGGTGGCCTCTTATCAACCACCAACTCCCAAGAAGGAATCTTTGGTCTCCTTGGATTTTCAATCATCCTGTGGCACTTTACAACCTTGGTATCCTCCAGCTGTCACTTCTTCCAGCTTCTCTGGCACTTATCAGTCTGATCCAGCTAGTAAATGCCATGAGCAACCCAAAGCTTACAATTCTCCTCCAGTTCCATCTTCAATACTTTGAAAAACCGTCAAATGTCAATCCTCACCTGAGCCCCCTTCCTCTGATGTAGAAGACATGGAAGTGGAAAAGGAACCACTTATGGAAAGGTTCCAGGACCACTCTGATCCTCCTCCTGTTCAATATTTCCAAATGCCTCAAACTTCCAATCCTGATCCAGTACCTGCTCAACCTGATCATCCTCCCTCCACCTAGCCCAAAGTTTGATTTGAGAGGGGAATTTCCAAGGATCACCCCAATGCTGTGTAAGGAGTATTAAGGAAAATTTCTGATCTAAAAATTCCTGATCTGTCTGTGGCTGAACTACTTTCAATCTCTCCATCTTTGGCTGAAGGGATGAAGAAATGGTTTCTTGTCAACAATTGGAGATTGGTCCGGACAAATTAAAAGTTTCTTCTGGTGCTTTGACGGAGGACTCTGGTGGAACAGATCCTCCTTCAGATGCCAACTTGTATTCCTGTCCTCTTGGTTTCCTCTCCTGCTATCTTGGTGACTTTGCTAAAATGGTTTCTCTTCTGGTGGATTCTGGTTCCCAGCTCAATTTAATTTTGGATGTCATGGCCTGAAAACTCAAACTCAGTCCATGGGTCAGCTTCAACTCTGCTTTATATGGTATAGGGAATCAGTCATTCAAATTATTTGGTATTTCTGAGGATGTCCTGGTTCAAATTGGACAAAATATTGTTGGCACTTGTCATATCTGGATCACTCATTTGGATTGACCTATGATCTTGGGAAGACCTTTCTTAATGGATTTCGGTGCAACCCTAATTTTTTCTGATCAATTTAGGGAGAGAATTCTTCTCCCTGATGCTGATGGCAGGAAGATTGAAGTCCCCCTTTGCTCCTTGGATTCTGGTCTTTGGGAACAAGATTTTCCTGGTCACCCTTCTAAATCAGTTCTGAAAGGGAAACAGAAGTACACCTCTTCTTCCTCTCATTTTTCAGATTAGTTGGTCCTACTAATAGTTAGAGTTCTTCCCAGCCTCAGGCTTCAACTCAAGGATCAACTTCTGTCTCAGAGGCATATTTTTCTTTTTCCTCATCAGTTTCTTTTCATCCAAATAAAACTAAAAATCAAAAACATGAAAAATCCGAAAATCCTACAAATATTTATTCTCTCTCTGGATTTTTTGTATCTTCTTTTCCTGGTTATTTTCATCCTGATCAATCTTCTCCTATTCTGGTTTCAAATCTCTGCAATGATTCTAAACTACATCCCAATCTAGATTCTCTTTGTGGTGGTTTTGGTTTGAAGGAGTATGGCCTTAGGTGGAGGCAATTCGGGGTAGAAGTAAGTCCTCCCAATTGTGCACCATCATGGGCTCCTACTACTGTCATTTTCAAAACCCTACCCTGTGCCACACATGTGAGCAATGTGTCATCTTTTTGATCCTCTTTTATGGAAAAGGCACCTTTCAAGGACGTTGTGGAACATCAAACTTGGAAGATGTTGGAACTTGGTCTCAGCTTTTGTAGTCAGGTCTTTCTGGTCAATGCTTGGAGGAAGCAAGGATTTCTCTCTTTTCCCACTAAGTATAAGCCAGTTAAAAAAAAGGTTCAACCAGTCAACCACCCAATGCCTTTCAACCTCAATCCTCCTCTTATGCATCCTCCTCTATCTTGTGATCCTTACTGTGGTTTATCTTGATCTCTCACTGGCCCTTTTTCCTCCTTGTCATGTTACTGAAGAATGTCTGAAGGTGGTCAACTTTGGTCCAGATGTATGGCTTCTCCCTGATGAGTTAAATTTGATCAAAAATGTCTTAGCTCTTAGAAAAAAATCTATTGCTTTCTGTGAAGAAGAGAGAGGTCTCTTGAAAGAATCCTATGGCCTACCTTATATCATTCCAGTAGTAGAAAATGATCCCTGGCAAAAGAAAAAGATCCCTATCCCTGCTGCTAAGGTTGATGAGTTCATCAAGTTGGTCCGCAAACAAGTCCGTACCGGTTTATATGAGCAGTCAACTTCCAGCTATTCCAGTCCTGTCTTCTATGTCCTCAAAAGTAATGGTAAACTTAGAATAGTTCATGATCTCCAGCCTCT
>CM062647.1:1541916-1689416 GCA_025617555.3 Puccinia polysora | reverse complement strand
GATCTGCAGATGCTCCTGGATGGATAAACACAGGGGGCTTTGAGTAGGGCGCATCAGAGGGCTGGGCCATGAGAAGGACAAACGGGAAGTATTTCACGGCGGAAGGGTTTGGGCCGTACGGGTTAAGGTTGAGCTAGGGCGCTAGATTTTAGGGTTTCTTTCTTAATTTTGTTGTTAGGCTTTCAGTTGCACTTTTACTTAGGTTAGGGTTGAGAGGGAGGACTTAAAACCTCACTCTCAACTCTGGGTTGTATCAGGATCTCATCCCATATATCTTATCACCAAAGGATCATGGAAGGATTGAAGGGAAGGAATATACAAACATCATTTTCTTTATTTATCTTTTCCTTATAACTATCTCTTATTCTCAAGAACCATCAGCACTCAAACTCCTTACAGGCGCTTGCACCAATAACTTCCAAACTTGAGGAAAACTTAGGGGAGTATTGCTCTCTTATTTCCACACCAGTTGCATGGAAGAGTTGCAAGCAAACAAACATTAATCTATCAACCACAGAGGCAGAGCTGAATGCTCTGACCAACGGAGCTCAAGAATCTCTGTTGATAAATTTTATTTCAGAAGAAATCTAGAAAAGACAGCTTCCTCCAATGACCTTTCTCATCAATAACAACGGTTTTTGAGAAAAAGTCAAGCACTTTGGTTCAAACTCAAAAACAAAACATATCAACATGAAAGTCAAGTGGCTCTGTGAACAGCATGAACAAGACAAGTTGGGCATCCAACTCATTCCCTCTGAGAAAATGGTTGCAGACACTTTTTCCAAATCTTCCAGCAGGAAGATGATTGATCTGCTTATGGAACACTGTCTCTGGGTCTCTACTGATCCACACCAAATTATGTGGGGATGTTTAATATACATTGAATATAGTCACCTGTCCACACTTGTTCAGTCCGTCATTCAACTTTCCCGGCACCTATCACCCCTATTCAATATCATATTCAATTTGCATCCCTCTCAGGGAAGAGGACACTTAACCGCAGAGGATCTAGGAAATGGAAAAAGGAACCCATCAACTTTCTTTTTCTCAAATTGAAGGGTTCCACTCAATTGAAGACACACTCAAGATCACAAAAACTCTTCAAAGAAAGACAACCGTACACCTGGAGGCCTATACCTAATTTGGTACAAATCATTTCTTTCAGGTGAACTCAACCTGAAACACTAAATCACGTTCTGGTCACATTCAAATTTAGAGCTAGATGTGTTGCTGTACTTATTCAAATTTTCAATTGAATTCTGTTTGGTCAATTGGATATTTATGAGCTAGCTAGGTATGAGTCATTGATGTCTTCCACAAGACTTTCTTTGTGTGGTGTTTTCTGATCACATTGTATGCTAGTCTCTGGTTTTACATGAATAAAAAATTCAGAACTCTATCACTTAGCCCAGCTAGGGGTGGTGGGCAAGCCTCTGCATGACAACCTCCTTCAATTTTTTATTGATCTTCTCAGTTCATAGTTTTTGGAAGAGAAAATAAGAGCCATCTTTTTACATGGCTAGTTGAAATAAATTTTCCCCCAGTCTTTCTTTTATGAATGTTATTGCTGTGGATTGGAATAATCAAAGGGAGACAATGCCTGCATGAAAGTATAATTTTGATCCCAGCAGTGCAATCCTCCCCCAGTTTTGAGAGTTTGCCCACACCTAGGCCCCATAAGTTAACCTGGGGAGAAGGACCAAGTTGATGAGTTGGTTCAAGGGTACTTTGTTCATTCTTGTCCTTGAAAAACCAAAAATTTTTAGTTGACTGAAGCTTGAGTTAAAATTGCTCTTGAGGGCCTTCAAATGGGAATCATATGTCATCTTGGAGTCAAGATGAAAGCGTAGCCACTTTATCATGGGAGACACCACCAGTTGATGTTTGCTGGGAGGGGTTCCTGATTTGGGGGGTCATCTTGTCAACCAGAGAAATTGGACCTTCTTTAGTTCAAATATTTCACCATGCTGCCTTCCCCAATCCAGGAAGTGGATTCCCTTGGATGCACCCATTTTGGCTACCTCAGGCCTCAAACAGGCTTCCACAAGGTGGAACACATTGTCAATGTAACCTATGAAGATTTGATTGTTCTACAGGGAGAAATTCTGGTATAGTAATATATTGTTTTAGAGGATGTATAGAATGAAAGGCAGGGGGTCCTTGCATAAGGCCAATATTTATGGTACAGTCCTTGGAGGGTTCATCTTCTAATTTTATTAAAGCGGAGCACTCCTGGACAAAGCTATTTATAATGAGAACTAGATAAATTGGGCATCTCAGGCTTTGTAGGTAGTGGATTAATTGGGCAGGATGGAAAGAAGGATAAGTGGACTCTATTTCCAAGAATTATGCTACCACAATTTTCCCTTCTCTCCATTTGTGCCAAGTCCGGTTTTCAAGTGCAAAGACTACATCCTCTATGCCAGATCCCTTCCTACCCCCCAGGTGGCCATGTTCCAGATACTGTTGGTCTTGGCCCATTTTGTTAGATGGTTGGCAATAAGGAGTCCCAGAACATTTCTGAAAGAGCTGAGTAGGGAAATTGGATTATAGGAGGAATTATTTTTTTATTTTTCCTTGGCTTCCTTCCTGATTATGGTAGTTTCCAGAGGGTTTGGAAAGTGCTTTTTTAAAGAACATTTCTAAACAGACAGGCTAAAATAGGGGAAACCTGGGCAGGGGAGGTGCAGAGAATATTTTTATTGATTCCATTGATCCAGAAAGCCTTGCATGGACAGATATTTTTCAATTTTAGCCATAAGTTTTCAACTAAAACTCATTAATAGCTCACAAACCAACTTGGGGTAGGAGAAGGAAAATCAGTAAAATCTTCTTCAACCTCCAGAGAAGCTGTTCCTGCAAATAGAAGGCTGGCTGTCTCTCCTTTTTTTTGTATTTTAGTGATCCTCTGGATGTTTTTAGGGGTAAGATATCTCCACTAGCCTGTTTCTTGGAGAAGTTTAGGACTTTTTAAAAGGATTTGTCAGGGGCATCCTCCAGCAAACCAATCTAATCCTTTTTCTTCAGATGATTTACTAAATTGAGGAAATATGAATTCCATTTGCTTTGAAAGTACTCTTCTTCCTTTTTTTTAGTTAGTATCAACTCATTTCTTTTCCAGTTTCTGATTTTTACCACTAGATCAAGGGTGGATTTGTACCAACAAGATTTTTGCCTGTTCAGATTTGCTACAAACTGCCTGCTGAGTTTATTTTTTAGTTTTGAAAGCAAAATGGTCAGCTCTTCAGTCTGGTAACTGAGGGAGGCTCTGGGATACAAGGCTGTCAGCTATGAGACAGTTAGACTTGTCCAAATGTCTGGAAACTCATATGTCCTGCTGGTATAGGGGCTAAGTACTAGGCTCACTTCCCAGTATCTGATACCAAGGTCACTGGTTCCAACCACAATGGAGACAATAATGAAAATGTTTAGTAGTTTTGTAATTATATATTAAAACTTAATAATATTATATAATGTTGTATAAGTATGTTTTTATGAGTATGGATTACGGAATTAAAACCTTGATAATTTATATTATCAAGAAGGGGACCCAATATAACTTTAAATTAATTATGAGGACTCAGATGCGTCCAAATTATTTATATAGAAGTTCCCAAAGTGTTTCCTCTCTTTGGGAAGGAGTTACAGTAATCATACTAACCCATACTCTCTATACTGTATAAATTAATTACATATTATCCCTTTTGGGATACATTAATACTTTAATATACTAATCTGAGCCTTGAGTGCGTCCACTCAGAAGGCTCAGGGATTAGTTGGGAGCCATTGTAATCATATTAACCCATACTCTCTACTCTGTACAATTAAATTACATAATTTTTACCTTATCCCTCTTTGGGATGTAATTATAAGTAATACTCCCTCTGTACACTTAATACACCTTACTGATCCTTGAGAGCGTTCACTCAGAGGCTTTAGAACTTAATTGTAAGCTATGAACCTTCTAGTAGCACTGCCAAGAGTATATACCCCTTATAGGTATAGTATAATTATAAATTAATTACTTATTTAATACTATCCCCTTTTGGATGTAATAATGCTTTAATATACTTCACTGAGCCTTGAGTGCGTCCACTCAGAGGGTTCAGAGTTCATCTGTAGGCTGTAAACCTTTTAATAAACATTTCAAAGAGTATACATACTCTATGTGTATAGTATGAGCCAAGATACTTATAATTAAAATCAAATTATTTGCCCAGGTATTAAGCTACATTAAATAAATATAAATAATCATTATGATGGATTCTAAGGCTTCTATACCGTCCATCTGAGTGGTGTATAAGTCCTAAGACCCAGTAAGTAACCTTTTAGTAGGTAAAATGAAAACTTTACCTTGAAAATCCTTCCCAATGAGTACTAGTTCTTCATTACCCATTGGGAATGATGTAATGATGTCTTGGGCCTTTGAGGACGAAACCAAGGAGAGCCTGACACTTCCCTGGTGATTACTAGAGTCCCCTGAGGGCTCCTGTTACCTTAAAAGAGCAGGGTCTTTACCCTATAGCCCTTTCATGATCCATTATATATTATTATTTGAACAAGAATACAAGCAAGAGTTAACAAGCCCATTAACCTTAATCTCAAGAAGAAGATTGACTGGGGCTATAAACTTTGGCATTAAATTCAATCAATAACCTATTTTTCAACACCAATTTCGAGTGGAAGGTCTCACTTGGATAAGTAACCCCTGTGTGTTACTCTTTAAAGGGTGTGAGCTTATTTATAAGCAAAGCTCCTTTTGGTCTTACTCCTTTAAGACTAAGGCCCCTTACCTTTTATAAAGGTTTAAGGTGTGGCTATTTACTCATAATACCTTGTTATTATTCGAGACTGTAAACTTTTAAAGTTACTGTTTGGAATATATAAGTCAAAACTAATTTAAATATTGGTTTGTCTTTATTCTTTTGCAGGTTTAACCACAGCTAGGTATAGCAATAGAGGTTAAATCCCTGACAATTGGGGGCCTCATCTGATTTCAGTACCTTTGGGATTGTTTTGTCTCCTTAAAGTACGCAATTTTGTGATATTTTGGGCAAAAGTTTTTGCTGATTTATAGATTTTTTGATAAAAATCAGTAAATAAATAAAAAAAAAAAACATAAAATTTTCGAAAATTCTGGGATTTTTGCTTTGAGCTTTAAAGTCCTTCTGTTTTAAGTTTTTAAGCATATTTTTTGCGCATTTTTGACCAATTTTGAACAGAGTTTTTTGCTGATTATTGATTTTTTCCATTTCATATAGGAAAATTATAGAAAATAAAAAAAAAAGGAAAAATTTTTCAAAACTGCTTTTAAAACAGTTAGCCTTTTTTAAAGATATTATTTCACTGAGATTAAGCAATCTTAATCTAGTGTGCTTGGTTTTGACCTGTTTTTGTTTTGTTTGTTTTAAATATAAAAAAAAAACAAGATTTAATTAGGAGAAACCATCAAAAAAAAAAAAAAAAAAAGAGAAACCAAGTTTTTTTTTCACAGCATCACTAAAAGTATTGTTGCCTATTTTCCAAGGGTGTGTGTTCGACAATTTTGCTCGTTGTTGACTTGGAGTTTGACAAATCCAATTGCCGCGTAATTCCGGCTAACGGTAGCTCGGCGTAATTTCGCGCCGAGGCAGAGAACAGCTGCATTTATCAATTAAACTGTGCCGGTGACCTACCGCTGCCTGAACAAAGGATAGATTGTCGTTACTAGTCCCATTATTGGTCAGAAGACAAAGTTAGTATATTAAAAAAAAAAAAAAAAAAAAAAAAAAAAAAAAAAAAAAAACACAGTATCAGTGTACCTAAATTACTTCTTGACACAACATAGTGTCAAGACAATTATCCATTGCTTCCTTCCTTCCGTCTAACCGAGGAAGGGTTCCGAGCTTTGTATTGGAAACTAGCTCCCTCCCGCGAAGTGAAGCAAGGGGACCAAGTATCCGCAGCGTCAAACCTACGGAAAGGGCGAGTTTGCCGACAACAGATATTGTGACTCACCGTGAGTCTTCCGTCGTCCTTTGACTGGCGTACGACCGTATTAAAGTGCCTATTGCTTATTGTTTCTAACTGCGTACGTTAATGGCGATGAACACCAGAAGCAAGGGGGCTCAGCTTGTGCCCCCCGGCGATTTTGAACAAAGAAAACGGCAACCTACCGCCAGGAGCAGCCAATCTGCTGACCTGCCACAGCCAAAACAAGATCAATTATCTGGAGGCTGTGGCGGCCAGCAACACACAGAACCAGGCAATGTTCCTGACCCAAGCCCTTGCAATGCACAGGGCTTTGATCAAGATATTGGGGAGGGAGAAGCTCATGAAAGAAACAGAGAGTTGGGACCCAACCCAGATCAAGAAGCCAGTGGCTCCCAAACCAAAGGCAAAGAGGAAACTATCAGGGGGGATAACCCCACAACCAGTAGCCTCTGGTTCCCAGGGTCCTTTGAGGAACAGAGATCCCTCTCCTCCTCACAACCAGGGAGGAAGGATGAGGAAAAGAAGATATCACAGGAATTCAATTTATGGAGAGATGATGAGGATGGCAAGATCTCTCCAAGGGGGATTTCAATATTTAGAGGAGGAAAGAGCCAAGAGGGCAAAGAGGGGTTAAGATTATCCCTTGAATCAGAAATTTTGTTAGAAAAATTTTGTGATGTTGTATTCAATGAGACCCTTCACATTAAGAAGGCAGTAGTACACACAAACCAATATTGTGTTGAAGGCTTTGCAGCCATGGACAAGAAGTACAGTTGTATAGTATCTGATAGCATTGCCCTTAAATCTATTTTAGAGAATTCTGCAAGAGATATAGAAGATTTGACTAATAAGACCATTGAACTGGACTTGATCAAGGTCCAGAATAGTGATTTAAGTAATTTGGATGACAAAGTGACAAGTATTAGTGAATCATTGAAAGATTCTGCAGAAGAATCTGTAGCAGTGAGGAAGGAGGTCCATTCATTGACATCCATGATGTTACAAATAAGTCACTCCTTGGAGCTGCTGGAACACAAGTTTCACAAAAATATGAATTCTGTCAGAGAAGAGATATTGAAATATCAGGTTGTGTCAGAACAAGGTTTAGAAAGTTTAAGTGCAAGGATTGATAAGGTACATAAACAATTAGAGCACAACCATGACAGGCTTGCCAGTAGATTGCTCTCCTTGTCCCCAAGCAACCTCAGTCATGCCATGGAAACCAAAAACCATGACAGAGATCATAGGATGGATAGGAAGATAGCAGAAAAAATTGATCCAGTGCAAGATTCTAGTAAGAATGAAGTGTTCAAACAGATTCTGCAGGGATTGCCTAAGATAAGTGAATGGCCTGATTTCTCCGGAGAAGGTGAATATGATCACACTGAATTCATTTCATGGATTGATACATTGAAAGAGGACACAGGATTACCTGATACTTTGATCACTAGCAGGTTAAGTATCTTGTTTAAAGGTATAGCCTCAGACTGGTATAGAGACAGAAGGAATTCAGTAGGTGTGCAAGACTGGGAATTTTGGAAAAAAGAAATAAGTTCAAAATTTGGTACAGCAAATTGGAAGAGGAAGTGTTTAAATGCTTTTAAGAAAGACAGATTCCTGCCAGGTGTTACACCACCAGCAACATGGGTGACCAGACAGAGGAAGAGGCTTAGAGCCTGTGATCCATACCTGGATCAAGATAGTATTAATTTCAAGTTACTATCCTTGATGGATGGTGAGGTTTCATTTGCAGTAAAAACTAGTATGAAAACTACGGATGATTGCTCCAACTTGATTAATATACTGAAAGACATAGTAGAAGACACATCTCTAGGTAGGAGGAAATCATATCCTCCCAAAGAAGTTCCTATGGAGAAATCAAAAGGCAAAACTCAGCCAAAACTGAACCTGCAGAGCACAGAAGTCTCTTGTTATACATGTGGGAAGGCAGGACATACTTCTAGGACTTTTCCTCAGAAGGCAAGCAAAGTAAATAACATAGAAACTAACAAAGAAGAACAAGTGGAGATTGCTTATGATTCTTGTGATGACCATAGTGAGGAGGATGATAACCACTTAATCATAGGATGCATAAATTCCATAGACTCAGCAAATGACTTGGTACAAATGTCATTCTGCCGGAAGCCTTGTAAGGTGCTTCTGGATTCAGGTGCTTGTAAGTCCATAGTAGGAAGGGGATACCTGGAGAAGTTCTATCCCCAATGGAAAGAGCACTTATTAGACTCACCCAAGTTAAATTTACAAAGCTGTTCTGGTGCACTGGAACCTTTGGGAATGGTAAAGATCAGATTGTTCCTGAAAGATTTGGCTTTGGTGATCAAGTTTGTAATAATTGATAATACAATGGTTGAATACTTCATCATTGGAAGTGACTATATGAAAAAGTATTGTTTTAGTTTATTCCATGGGCAAAGTTCTTCATCCTTTACCATTGGAAACAGTGAAAGGTTTTACTTCAATAATTTTGGCATGGATATGGTGAACAATGTTTCAGAAAAATATTTTGGCCAAGAGCTCTTTAGAGACTCAAAAATCAGTTCTTCCTTGAAAGCAGAGGAAAAGGAGGAACTATTTTCCTTGTTGTTTAGCCATCAAGCAGCTTTTGCAACAGTAGATCAGCCTTTTGGGTCAATCAGGGGTCATGAGGTCAAGATTACTTTAACAATAGACAGGCCATATCCCCCAGCTTTGAGGAAACATCCTTTCCCTGCTAGCCCTAGGAGCAAGGAGGCATTGAAAGAGCATATAGATACATTATTGAGGTTGAATGTGATCAGAAAAGTAGGAGCTAATGAGGATGTGGACATCACCACACCTGTCATCATAGCTTGGCATAATGGGAAGTCAAGAATGGTTGGGGATTTTAGAGCACTGAATTTGTACACAACCCCTGATAGGTATCCTATGCCAAAGATTGTTGAGTCTTTGAGCAAATTGCACCAGGCTAAGTATATTTCTTGTATGGATGTTCTGAAAGGTTTTCATCAGAATGTTGTAGACCACAACAGCAGGAAATTTCTGAGGATAGTATGCCACCTGGGAGTGTTTGAGTATTTGAGAATGCCTTTTGGTATCAAGAATGCCCCATCCCATTTTCAGAGGATGATGGACTCAGAATTTCATGAGGAATTGATGCAAAACTGGTTGATAGTCTACATAGATGACATAATTGTATTTTCAGAAACATGGGATGAACATAAGGAGAGGATTTCCATTGTACTCAAGAAAGTGATCAGGATGAATATGAAAATATCTCTGACTAAGTGTTCATTTGGATTCAATGAATTGATGGCTTTGGGTCATGTTGTGAGTGGTCTGTCACTTGGGATAGATCAGGCAAGAGTAGCAGCTGTATTACTGAAGCCCACGCCTAGTAACATTAAAGAAATGCAGAGTTTTCTAGGTTTTGCAGGATATTACAGGCTACATATTAGGGATTTTGGAATAATAGCTTCTAGCCTCTATAAGATATGCAGTCCAAATGTTTCATTTGAAATGACTACAGAAAGGTTGAAGGCCTATGAGATACTTAAGGAAAAGTTGACAAGTGCACCCTTGCTATTTCACCCAGACCCTAAGAAACCATTCAAACTGTATGTGGATGCATGTATGGAAGGTCTTGGAGCTGCATTACACCAAATACAGATTGTGAATGATAAACCAGTTGAGGGGCCAATTTTCTTCATATCCAGACAATTGAAAGATAGTGAGAAGAGATATGGTGCCTCACAATTAGAATGCTTGTGCTTGGTATGGGCCTTAGAGAAATTGTATTAGTATTTGGACGGTTGTCAGTTTGAAGTCATTACTGACTGTACAGCTTTGAAGTCTCTTCTGAACATGAAGACACCCAATAGACATATGTTGAGATGGCAGATTGCTATCCAGGAGTGGAGAGGCTCCATGACTATAGTCCACAGAGAAGGCCTAGTACATAAGAATGCAGATGGGTTGTCACAATGGGCACTACCTAATGACATAAATAATCCTGCTTATGACCCAGAAGATACTGTAGATACATTACCTATCATGGCCATTTCAATGAGTAGTCTAGCACAGAGTTTTTGGGATTCTGTGTATGACTCTTATTCAGGAGAAAAGAATACTTCACTACTAGTAGAGATTATGCAATCTAAAGTCAATAGACAAGACCTGATTGAGGGACTGGATGAACAATGGAAGAAGGAAATAATTGATGGCAGGCTAGTCCTTTTAGATGGGTTATTATATCATAAGTCAGCCCACTGCTGTTCAGTAGTATTAGTGAAGGACAAGCACATACAGTTGTTGATGAATGAATGCCATGATAATATCTGTTCAGGACATTTGTCTAAGGAGAGGACAACAGATAGGATAAAGATGATAGCTTGGTGGCCTGGTTGGAGAAACACTGTCTCAGACTACTGTGATTCGTGTGAGAGATGCCAGAAAGCTAACAGATCCACAGGAAAGAAATATGGTTTGCTTCAGTCAATAGAAGAACCTAAGGATAGATGGTCCACTATTAATATGGACTTTGTATCTGGATTACCACCGGGAGGAAAGGATAACCACAATTGTGTACTGGTAATAGTTGATAGATTCTCCAAAAGAGCTAGGTTCCTGCCATGCTATAAGGATAGCTCTGCCATGGATGTAGCATTATTGTTTTGGAATAGTATTGTGAGTGATGTAGGTTGCCCACAAAACATAATTAGTGATAGAGACCCTAAGTTTACTTCTGAATTTTGGAAGAGTTTGTTTGATTTTTTAGGAACCAAATTATCTTTCTCCACAGCCTATCACCCACAGACTGATGGATTGGCAGAAAGAATGATACAGACTTTGGAAGACATGATAAGAAGGTATTGTGCCTATGGGATTGATTTCAAATACAATGATGGTTATACTCATGATTGGGTATCATTGTTACCTGCCTTAGAGTTTGCCTACAACTCCAGTAAGCATTCCACCACTAACATGTCACCTTTTGAATTAGAGAGAGGTTGGATCCCGCGCATGCCCAAGGATATGCTCCTCAGCAAAAGTATTGTACTGCATCCCACTGCAGATTTCTTTAGAGATATGATGGTTAAGGCCAAAAATTTTGCTAGCAAATGTGTTCAAGAAGCAGTAGAGTACAATAAGGGTAGATGGGATAGAACACACAAGGATCATGACATCAAAGTTGGAGACATGGTCTTAGTTTCGACAGTGAATTTTTCTAATATAGCAGGGCATAGAAAACTCAAAGACTCATTTGTTGGGCCATTTGTGGTAAAAGCCTTACATGGTAAGAATGCAGTAGAGGTGATTCTGAGCAAGGAGTTTGACAGGAAACATCCAACTTTCCCAATCAGTCTTGTTAAGAAGTTCTTAGAACACACTGCAAAGTTCCCACTAAGGAAGGTACCTGTGGTTGTGGTCCCACCTCTACAGGATGTTGAAGATGGATTACCTCATAAGATATTGAACCATAAGATTATTAGAAAGGACAGTAAAGATGTAAGAGTTTATCTAGTCAGGTTTAAGAATAAATTAGCTGATAGTGACTTATGGTTGGAAGCTAAAGACATTAAAAACTCTGATATTGTATTAAGGAGATATAGAGCCTCTAAGAGAGCTAAAAATTCCTCTGAAGAGTAATTTTCTTTTGGTGGTAGGGAGTGTCAGCCATGAGACAGTTAGACTTTTCCAAATGTCTGGAAACTCATATGTCCTGCTGGTATAGGGGCTAAGTACTAGGCTCACTTCCCAGTATCTGATACCAAGGTCACTGGTTCAAACCACAATGGAGACAATAATGAAAATGTTGAGTAGTTTTGTAATTATATATTAAAACTTAATAATATTATATAATGTTGTATAAGTATGTTTTTATGAGTATGGATTACGGAATTAAAACCTTGATAATTTATATTATCAAGAAGGGGACCCAATATAACTTTAAATTAAGTTATGAGGACTCAGATGCGTCCAAATTATTGATATAGAAGTTCCCAAAGTGTTTCCTCTCTTTGGGAAGGAGTTACAGTAATCATACTAACCCATACTCTCTATACTGTATAAATTAATTACATATTATCCCTTTTGGGATACATTAATACTTTAATATACTAATCTGAGCCTTGAGTGCGTCCACTCAGAAGGCTCAGGGATTAGTTGGGAGCCATGGTAATCATATTAACCCATACTCTCTACTCTGTACAATTAAATTACATAATTTTTACCTTATCCCTCTTTGGGATGTAATTATAAGTAATACTCCCTCTGTACACTTAATACACCTTACTGAGCCTTGAGAGCGTTCACTCAGAGGCTTTAGAACTTAATTGTAAGCTATGAACCTTCTAGTAGCACTGCCAAGAGTATATACCCCTTATAGGTATAGTATAATTATAAATTAATTACTTATTTAATACTATCCCCTTTTGGATGTAATAATGCTTTAATATACTTCACTGAGCCTTGAGTGCGTCCACTCAGAGGGTTCAGAGTTCATCAGTAGGCTGTAAACCTTTTAATAAACATTGCAAAGAGTATACATACTCTATGTGTATAGTATGAGCCAAGATACTTATAATTAAAATTAAATTATTTTCCAAGGTATTAAGCTACATTAAATAAATATAAATAATCATTATGATGGATTCTAAGGCTTCTATACCGTCCATCTGAGTGGTGTATAAGTCCTAAGACCCAGTAAGTAACCTTTTAGTAGGTAAAATGAAAACTTTACCTTGAAAATCCTTCCCAATGAGTACTAGTTCTTCATTACCCATTGGGAATGATGTAATGATGTCTTGGGCCTTTGAGGACAAAACCAAGGACAGCCTGAAACTTCCCTGGTGATTACTAGAGTCCCCTGAGGGCTCTTGTTACCTTAAAAGAGCAGGGTCTTTACCCTATAGCCCTTTCATGATCCATTATATATTATTATTTGAACAAGAATACAAGCAAGAGTTAACAAGCCCATTAACCTTAATCTCAAGAAGAAGATTGACTGGGGCTATAAACTTTGGTATTAAATTCAATCAATAACCTATTTGTCAACACCAATTTCGAGTGGAAGGTCTCACTTGGATAAGTAACCCCTGTGTGTTACTCTTTAAAGGGTGTGAGCTTATTTATAAGCAAAGCTCCTTTTGGTCTTACTCCTTTAAGACTAAGGCCCCTTACCTTTTATAAAGGTTTAAGGTGTTGCTGTTTACTCATAATACCTTGGTATTATTTGAGACTGTAAACTTTTAAAGTTACTGTTTGGGATATATAAGTCAAAACTAATTTAAATATTGGTTTGTCTTTATTCTTTTGCAGGTTTAACCACAGCTAGGTATAGCAATAGATGTTAAATCCCTGACAAAGGCAAAGCAATAAAAACCCTCCGCAATTTTAGAGTCTTGATTCTTGTTGACCCCCCTCTGATTTGGGGGGCTCCACTTTTACTCTGAGCAAGGTTTAGCTTTTGCCAGTTGGGTCACCAAATCCTGGTGGTCCAAACTGCATTTTTTGTTTTCAACCAGGAGCTTAAACACAAGCCATTAACTTTTCTGGAGTAAAAATTTGGGAGAATGTTTTGGGGAGGCAAAGAAAAATACATTTGAAGAGAGGGAGGCAAGTAAAGTGGCCACCTCAACTTCTTTCTTCCAATAGAAATTTGGATTCCAGTGCAGGTGATGGAGATTGGATTCAAGTAAAATAAACATGGGGGGAGATCAACTATCATGCAATTCTAGACATCTGGAGATGGGTTCAAAAGAGGGATTGGTTTTATATACATTTACAACATGAAAGGCTGCCTTTGGTATGTCAAATCCTGATGAAAAAACAAGCTGGGAGCAACCTGAGATTGGGTGGACTGATGATGCCAGCATTGATTTCTTCATTTATATGACAGATTTGTATTGGTTTTTCCAATTGGTGTGAGTATGTTTGAATTCAGTGAAAACTCTCTATGCTGGTTGGTAGGGGTGGTAAAGATCATGGGGTTTGACCCAAGGTTCCTGTGGGATCAGTCAGTCCCTTGGCCTGGAGGCCCATGTTTAGGATGCCCAGGATGACAGCCTTATAAACATGACAATTGGTCTGAAGGAGGGAGAATCAGGAATGATTGAGGGTTGAGAGACCTTTTTGGAACCTTTCTGGGCTAAAAGGAACAGGGGGGGTACAAAAAGAGGACAGAGTGAAAGGGGGGTTGGGTGGACTGAGGAGGGGTTGCTTTGGGGTGTTCTAACATGAGCAGGGTAGGGGTTGTTTGTCAAACCATCCCTTCCTGAAGGTGCACACCATGTTGAAGGGACTGTGGCACATATCCAATACTCCTGGAATCTTTGAGTCCAAGCCCTCAGTACACAGGATGCAAGTTTAAATGTTACCTGGGCCATCTGGGAACTTTTTGGTTGAGTGTTTGCCTCCACATTTGGCACACTTGGGGAGCTCTTGGCACCATTTCCCAAAATGACCCATCCAAAGTCACCTGTAGGACCACAGAGGTCTAGGCTTAAATTTTTGGGTGCAATGTAACTTGTGATTATTGAAAATTCCAGATTTTTAAAGCCTAAGAGCCAGCTCTCAGCTCAAAAAAGATATCCCAATTTTACTGACCTTCTTCTCTGATGGTGCATTTTCCCCCATCCATTGGACTTGAGCTGCATTGTTTGCCTGGAATTGGCTCTTGGAGTTCAAACAACCTATGTTGGTTTTGATGTTTATGTCAAAATATGGTCTATAAAGTATGTCTGCCTGTCCAAGTTTGACATGGCATTCACCCAGTGGGACTTGGATTGGTACCCAAAGGGCTTTCAGGGGTAAAAATTTGGTACCCAGCCAATCTCCTCTTGATGCCAATCAAAGCTGGTTGAGCTTGACCAACCAGCCTCATTCCTCCCATACAATCCACTTCCTCTTACCCCCCCTCTTTTGAAAACTGTCAGTTTTTTTTGTTTGATTTAATGTTTCATTCTTCTGATTATGTATGGGATGACCAAGCATTGAAAGAAGCTCATGGAGCTGGGTGGGATTAATCAGGTTTTCTATTCCTTGGTACATCCACTCCTCCTGCCAGGGGAGAGAGAGAGAGAAACCAGAACTGCTGCTGGTCATGAGATTGAGGAGAAAGAAGCTGATGAAACAGCTGATTCTCCCATTGGTGATGGAGGAGATCAATGGCAAAGTAAGTGAGTTATTAATAATCTAAAGGGGAAATGAACTGAGCCTCTTTGCTTCCAGTCCAAGAACAATGGGCAGGTTCAATGAATTTTTAAACACTAAGAAATCAATAGCAACTTGAATCTTGAGATCATAAATCAATAGAGAATTCTAAAAATTGGATGATGAGGGAATTGAGGGGAGACAGAGTGAGTTGAGATTCACCTCAGTGTCTTGAGGATTTTTAGGTTTGGGATTAAAAATTCAACTCTATAGACTGATGAGGGTTGTCTTGAGTGTTAGGACTGGGGACCCAGCATCCTTAAGGATATCAAGACAGATCACATCAGATTGAGAGGAGATGTTGAGATGATAAAGTTTGTTGATGGAATTCATCCATGTGTATCTATATTATTTTTTATCAATCTTTATTTTGATTATTTTTTTTTCAAATAAAAATTGTGTTTTAACCCATCAACAGGACCAAATTTTATTGGTGCCAAAACAAACTTGGCAAGGCATCAGACAAATTTTGCCCGGTGTCATGCAAGCCTTAGCAAATTTTTGAATGACTATGGTTTCTTTACCAATGGGCTTTACAGACTATACTTGGGGACACCATGTATGTACCATAACCAAGAATGTACTAGGAGAAGCCTCCAGGTATAGGTGAACTTTCTTGGACCAAACATGTTTATTTTCCATCAGCCATTTCTGGTGCAAACAAGTTCTGGTGTAGAATGAAACATCACCCAATTGAAAGAGGTTTGCTCTCCTGACTGTGAGTAACTTTCTGTCTATCCTGGCCTCCATAGCTGCAAAAGATTTTCCCACCTTTTGGACCAGGGCTGCTGTGGGGATCTCTTTGAGGGAGGTGTTGAGGGGGTTGGAATGTATTAAGACTCTCTTGGATCTAAGGCCACCCAGGGCCAAGTGAGATGGAGTAAGAGACTTGGGGGGAAGTGAAGTTTGGGTGATCCGGTTGGTGCTTGCAGCCAAAGTATACAATGTATTGCGGTGTTGGGGGTAGGAGGATTGCAGAGGGGGAGTGAGTTGAACTGGAAAACCATTTTTGACAGCCTTGCATGCATCCCCTCCATCATGTCCCTCATGAGTTTGAACGAGCAATCAGATTTGGCCAAGAGTCCCAGTATTATCCTGAAAAACTTTGATTTTAAGCTAACTATGCCTTTGTCATCAATATTTTTTTTGGTCATGTAATAGCTTGCTAAGTAGGGTATGTAGTCCCAAGGGTGGCAGTACCTGGGTCAATAATTTCCACCTTCATACATGGAGTTTAATAACAACAACAGGGGGTTGTGGCTGGGGGCACAAAGCCTGGGAGTAGGGGAGGGGGAAGGATGTTCAGGATACAGTGCAAGAATGAGTGTACACTGTAGTGATACAGGGCAGGAAGCCTCAGCAAGAGGGTTTCCTTCCCCAAGTTGGTGGCAATATACCCCAGTGTAGAATCTTCTAGCATGATCCATACCATTCTCTCACAAGAACTCATAGTATGTAAATGATGTATATATAGACATTATGAACAGACAATCTAACCCTTGGGATTTCCTCTCTTGGTCATTGTCCATCAACTACACTCCAACCATGTCCACCTGAACTCATACCTTTTCCACTTCAAACAGCTACCCTACCCTGCCTGCAACTACTGCACTGTCATTGAAAATGTTGGCCACTTGATCACCATGTGAAAAAAGTACAATAACAAATGTCACACTCTATTTACAGTATGATGTGCAAAGCGCATCTGGATGCCTGTCCAAGTTTGACTTGGCATTCACCCAGTGGGACTTGGATAGGTGACTAGAGGGCTTGTGGGGGTAAAAACTTGGGACCCAACCAAGCTCCCCTTGATGCCAATCAAAGCTGGTTGCGCTTGACCAGCTGCTCTCCTCCAACTCTTTGATCCATTGATTCTGTTTGCATCCACACTCCAATCACTTGAAAGAGTAAGTTTTATTTTATTTCCCCCTCCCCCCCCCGCTTTTTCTCCCAGGTAAGTAATCCATCATCCCACCTTGTTGGACTTCAATCAATTGAGTGTCCCCTGCTCCCCTGCACCCTTTCTTTCTTTCTTTCTTGTTTATGCAATCTGCTAGGTCTCTATGGTCAGGCTTCTTCAGCTGATCAGAAATGGTCAACCACCTTGTTATCTACAATCCTAAACATCCCTTGGCATCCAGGAACCATCATCAGATCCCAACCAAACACTGGCTGAGCATCCACTTCAAACTCCTTCCACCTCAGAAACCCTACCAACCCAATTGAATCAAAGCATCCTGCCACCTGCCTCCCCCTATTGAGATTGCCAAGCATTTTGTTGTTGTAAGAAACTGGCTTCCAAGGACCTTGGATTGGCTGATCCTCAGAATTCTTCCAATCTTCCCAGTCCGAGTGATCATGATCCCCCCCCCCCCACCTCAATCTGTATGCATGTAAATGCACAAAAAACAATGAAACCATGAGAATGACAAATTGATTAAATTTTTTGTTGCTCTTATGTTTACTTTTTGAAATGAAAAAAAAAAAAAAAAATAGTTTACATGTTGAATGCAACCAACTTTGATTGGTGCCAAGATAAACCTGGCTAGGTGCCAGATCAATTTGGCCAGGGGCCAAGAAGGATTTGCCAGGTACCAAAACAACTTTGATAGGTCCCATGCATGCTTTAGCAAATTTTCAAATAACTTTGGTTGGTGCCCAAATCAGCTTTACAGACCATAGATACAGTGCTCAAAGCCAGCAACTTAAGGGTGGAACACCTCTTGGCAGGCTACATGCTTAACCACCCTAAGGTGTATGGCTCATTAGTTTCCTACACACACCTACAAAAGACCTCCTGGTTCCCCTGTACTTCTAGAGTCTACTGCCACCAGAAGTAACAACACTGGGTAGCCAATATCCAGGCCCACCACAGCCCTGTCATTGCACCCTTTGCAAGTGATGCCACCACTAGTTCATTCAATGCCCTCTTGTTTTTATCTCTGTTTATTTTGTTTCATTCTTCTCTTCTCATTTTCTTCCTCCCCCCCCCCCCTCTCTCTCTCTCTCTTCCTTGTGTACCTTAGTCCCTTCACCCAATTTGATATGTCTTACCTGTTGTAAGATCTGATTGGAAAATTTGTAACAGACCTTCCCTGTCATGGTTCCAAACCCTGAGCATGTATGTACCAGCTGTGCCTGATTCCTGCACCAGTTGAATATGCATAGTGTGCAATGTCAAAACTAGCTGCACTCAAAAAAAAAAAAAAAAGACCATCTAAGGGCAATTCTACTTGGAGGAATTGGATAGAGATTATGAGATTTTCCTCTTAAGATCATTAGATTTTTCATGGCTTGATTGGTTGTGAAAACGTTTCAGAGGGCATGAATTGATCCGTTGCTTGCATGAATCCCTATGTCATGTTTGTGCTTCTTGCTGTTTCCCCCCCCCCCTTTTTTTTTGATCTAAGGAGGTCTCAATTCATCCATTGCTCATGTGTTATCCACTCATCATGAGTCAGGCCCTCGTGAGATGCACTCATCAATATTTGATCATCATCATCTCTCGTCCAAGCAATAGTCCGTCTGATCTCTGACCTCGAGTCGTCGAGCTAATCGTTGTGACGATAACCTGAGTGGGTGGGGAGAGATGTAAGGGGTCATTCTTAGATATGTATCATTCGTTGTGATGAAGCTCGATGGGCTGAGGATGAGTTGAGGATCGATGGATGCTTTCGATCCTATCTCGATCAAGATAGCAATCGGTATCCTGGATGAGATGATGATGGTTGGAGAGATGGATGAGAATGCGATTTTGAGATGATGATGATGTAAGTTAAGTGGGTCATCATGATTTCCAATGGTTGGCTCAAGTTAGTTTTGTTTCATGAGTTTCAATCCCCCCCCCCCCCCTGGGTGCCTTTGCAATGCTCATGGTTTAAATCAATAAATCATGACCCACTCTGTTAACTTGATTAAAGTCTGTCAGTCAGCTGATGGTGATGAGCCTATTCTTCAAGCTCCTCTTCACTGCTAGTTCTCCTCCTCTCACCCAATATTCCTACTGATGACTGTTATCTATCACTCATGTGCCCATGAGCAACTCAAGGAGTGATCACTGATATCCTTCACTCCAACTGATTCACTCCACTCTCCTCTGCAGGTTGAGGTTGAGATTGAAGAAGTATTGATGAACCAGGATGGAGGTTGATTGGTGTTTGGATTGGATGGGCTTGATGATCTTCAATCTATCATTACATTCCATCCATCAACTTCAATCTCATCATCATCTCCTCCTCCTCAATCCCATCTCTTCCCTCATTCATCCCATCACCACCATCCTCATCCTCCAATTCATCCTCAACCTCTTCCACCTCAACCACAACACCCCTCCCAAGAGAGAACTATCATCCACCTCATCTTATCATCATCATCATCATCCCTCCTCCTCTTCCAACTCAACTCCCTCCTCCATCCTCTTCTTCCTCCTATTCCATCCTCCCAACATCCATCAACTGATCTCCAACTCTATCCTACTCATCCTAGACCATCTCTTACTCTTCTGTACCATCTCCAATCTATCGATCCTAAGGTACCTTCTCCTCATCCATCCATCATCCTCACTCCACCAACTCTCTTCAACCTACCCCAAAATCCCTCTTCCTCCTCCCATCCCTCATCCCTCCCCATCCTACTCATCCTGATCTCCCTCTCCCTTCCATCATCCAGGCTCATCATCCTCACCACTTCCTCCTCGATATGGTCTCGCTCACTCTCAGATCTCCTTCGAGCCCTCATCCTCAAACCCTTGTCCGATCTAAGACTCATCCACTCCACCCATCCATCCCTCGATCTCGTTCGTCATCTACCTCTCTCTCTCTCTCTCTCTCTCTCCCTTCCGTCCTCCTGCTCATCACTCATCTCACCTTACCCTTCCCCCCTACTCAATCCTAGGCTTCACCTGGTATGGTCGTCCTCCTGATGCTCATCACCTGTTTGACCATCGATCTCAACCTCAATCCTCTCGAACCATCCGGTATCTCCCTCATCTTCCATTGCCCCAGTGATCTATCGATTTCTACTTACTAAACCCAATCGATTGACATATCCCTACCACGTCCATCCATCCAACAGAACTCAGTCGCATCTGGATCGGCTACTTATCCCTCTTGTCTCATCTCGTCGTCAACGGCTTTCGAATCACCAACCTACAACTCGATAAGAACGTCTACAGGAACCAAACGGCCATCTCTCTCTGGGCTACGCTCATCAGTTTATTCCTCAGTCTCACCACTCACCTCCTATTCGTTCGTCCCATATCCTCCCTCCCTCCAACTTCACTCTCTCCATCAGATCTATTGGAACTCACCCTTCCCATCGATCCCCTCACTCTCCTCCAGTCCTCCCCTCAACTTTATCCAACCCATCAATCCCATCTGGGATTACTACTCGGTTCCTCCATCATCTATTCCATCGTCTCTCATTTCTCCCTCACCCGACTCTTGCGCTTCGGTCATCACGCTTCCTCAAATCAGGTCCTCATCAGGTTGATGTTCGCTATGATCACCGCAGAGCTGACCGGCTACTTGTTCTTCGATCTGGCGATCGGAAACCTGGCGGACCGTCTCGTCGCTCTGGTCTCTTACCTCGGTTAGTGTCTCAATCACTGTATGACTGTACCGATCACCTTCTCATACCTCCCCATGTCCGCGCAACCTGTACTACGATTCCTGCTTGGATGGACTGCACCACCGACGGGGTACTCCATCTCCGCTGATCCAACCCGCTTACCATCCTACCCCTTATCGATGACTCGTCAATTCTGAAATTCGTCGGCATCCTCTCTCGGCGGGAGGTCGTCACTGGTCGACATAGCTATCAGCAGTATCGCACCCTCCGTGCCTCTCTTCAAGACCAGCTCTTCATCCCACCGCACCTCGGCCGTCCCAGCTCGTGGCTCTCGCCCTCCCATCAATCCACTCGACAGAATGGCTCATCTCGTAGCGCGAGCCAAATCGGTGCTCCAGACGATTCTGAGTAACTCGGAGAGTAGAAACATTTATTTTTTTCTATGTCTCAACCTCTGCTTCATGTTTGTACAGATGATGTGAGTTCCAACTACCCCCCCCCTTTCTTCCTCAATTTAACTTCCTCGCTCTCTGTTTCCTCTTTCTCCCTTTTGTTTATTTTTATTTTTGCGCCGCCTGACGCTGACTCGATCGTTTGCTTTTTTTGACTGACCTTCCATGTTTCCACCAGGTATGGTATCTGGACCAATAGTCTAGGATTGATCAGTGACTGTAAATCGACTCATCATTTCTCGTCGATTCGTTTCTTATCAACCATCCAGTTCGTCTTCTGACATGACGTGTCTTCTGGGTAGCAATTCACATGTTTTTCGATTGCATGGCACTGGGAATGGGCTTGTTTGCTTCGGTAATGGCTACGTGGCCAGCCGATGAACAGTTCACATATGGGTAGGTGTCCGCCGGCTTCCGAACCCTTCCGTTCTTCTTAAACAACGACCGTGGTTGACTTGAACGACTAATCTTCGGACGATGGTCTTGTGATTGGTTTCGATGCTCACCGTTTATATCCAAATATGTCAACTATCAATCAGTTACGGCCGGGTCGAGACCCTGTCCGGATTTGGGAATGGGATTTTCCTCATGCTGATTTCGGTCTTCATCGTCTTTGAAGCCATTCAGAGATTGATCGATCCACCGGCGATGAATACGAATCAGTTGTTGGTCGTCAGTTTCATGGGTTTGATGGTCAATCTAGTCGGGATGTTTGCCACTGGACACCATCACCATCACCACGGTCATTCACACGGTCATGACCATCATCACGATCACGGTAAGCAAGCTTCATGGCTCGATTATGGGAGCGACTTGGTAGATTGATTGCCTATCAAAATAGGGCACTCGCACAACATGAAGGGCGTCTTCCTTCATGTCATGGCGGATACACTCGGCTCGGTCGGCGTAATTATTTCGACTCTGTTGATTGAAAGATATGGCTGGACGGGCTTTGATCCGATCGCCTCGATCTTCATCGCCGTCTTGATCTTTGCCTCTGTCGTCCCACTCGTCCAAGATAGTGCAAGAATACTGATGCTCAGTTTGGACGAAGAAAAGGAGGGTGAGATTCGTAAGGCACTGGGGAAGGTAAGTTGCGGGCACAGTGACTTGCTGTATTTTTCTTTCGTTCTTTTCGGACTTGCTCATATTTATTTTGTTGGATTCCAAAGCTGTCGACCGTCGAAGGACTGTCTTCATACTCGGCACCTCGATTCTGGCCGAAAGATCCAGCGACGATCTCGGGTTCGATCCATTTGCAACTGAGACCGATGAACTTGGCGAGTAGTTTGGAACCGGTAGATGAAAACGGGTTGACGATGATGGCAGAGGACGTCAGCGGAGGAGAGTTTGAGGATCGATACGATCAGGTGGTCGATAGCGTCAAGAAGAACGTCCAGGAGATCTTGGCCGAACACATCCACGGTCTTACCGAATTGATCATCCAGGTCGAAACGATCGATGGGTCCCGGAATTGTTCCTGTTTGACGAGTCATAACCATCCTTTCTCTAACCTCACTCGTCGGAACATCAACTCTTCCGTGCAAAGTGATCTCTCACTCTGAAGAACAGCAGAGAAAAAAACAGACAACGGGAATCGAAGTCCTTTCAAGACGCTTGTGTTGTTTTGTGTTTTCAAACCAAAAAAATCCCTCTCCTCGGTCGCAAGATTGTTTCTTAATTCCTCTCCCCACAAAACTAAAGGCGACGAGTCTTGAATCGGACGATTGGAGACCTCTTTCTTCCGAACGGTCGTTCTACATTCACTGGGTTCTATTTATTTTCCTCCTTCAACTACTGCTAGTTTTTTTTTTATCCAACACCGAGGTTTTTGAGACAGATCGACGGATTTGAATATTGCGAAGAATGGACTGAAGGAAGTAGATCCTTACTCTCATCCGGATCGAATACGCTCTCGGGGGTTGGAATTTTTTATTATATATTTTAAGACTTGCCCCACTTATTCGGGCTGAGGAGGTATTCGGGCGTATGCAGGGAGGGAGTGAAGCATGGTTTTGCCGGTTGGGTTCTGGGACGGAGAAGAAAAATCTAGAGCGTTGACAAAAAAAAAAAAAAAAAAGAGCTTGAAAGATGATTTCAATCGTCTTCTGGCTCCGTTCTCCACTTCCTGTCCTAATACTAGTTTTTGCTCAGATGTTTGTGTGTTTTAGTATCGATTAGACGACTTGATTCTTTATCTAGAATGGATAAAAAGCTTGCTTTCCCACCCCACAAAGTCCCTTGAACGTTAAAAGGCCTGCTCATGCCCTTAATTGGCTTGTTTTCCCGCCCCAGGCAAATTTTTAGACCTTAAAAAATTCATTCCAAACCTAAAAGTTCTATACTCATGCCGTTTTTTAAATTGGAACAAATTTTTAAGGTTGAAATGCCTTCCTGGAGTGGAAAAACACACCAGCAGGCATGAGTTCAGAAAAAAAAAATACTATATTCACACCTTAATTTGAAAAAGGGGATGAATTTAGTCATTCCGAGGTTTCAATTAAGCCTGGGCCTCAAAAAATAAGTATTGTGTGACTTTCCTACCCAAAGATGAGTTTCCCAGCTCCCCTTTGACATGTTTGAGGAGTGGAAGAAGGCCTCTCCCAGAGGCCCTTCAGGCCCATCTCAAGTGATCTGAAGGCTGTAAGAATCCTTTGGAATTGGGTTTTCATTAAAATCAGATGGTTATTTTTGGTTTTAGGATTTGATGTTGATTTGGACATTCCAGGTTTCTATTTCCTTTTAAGAAAAAAACCCAAAAATTTTCAAAAAAAAAAAAAAAAAAAAAAAAAAAAGAATACTAAAAAAAAAAAAAAAAAAAATCAGGTTTTTTTCTGATATGATTTTTTTGAGATGTTTTTGATGCGTCTTGATAGGAAATTTGAGGAATTTTTGAGGAGGGTTATGTTTGGGTTTTTTAGCTCTCCTAATGAACTTCAATTGAGAAGGGGGGAGAAGATTTGTAAAACCCATTGAAGTCTCAGACATCCCCAACTGCTCAAATGTACCCCAAATTAACCCTTCTAATTACCACACACTGGCCATTTGGATCACCAACCCAACCATTCTTTTAACCTCACTCAACATTCTCCTCATCCATCAATTGATCCCAGCATGAAGAATTCTACTATGAATAATCATGACAGATCCACTGATGAATGTAATTAATCAAGCACGAGCAGATTTGAATTTGATGAAACATGGATTGATTTTGAAAACCATGATTAATCTTCTTGAGTCAATACCATAGGTTCCTTTCATGTTTATAATTCTCAAATTACCATTGGGAATACCAAAACTAAACTTGAACAAACCAAACTAACCATTCAACAGACCAAAATTATGATTGAACATGCCAAAATGACTAATGAACATGCCAAAATTACCATCAAGCCTACCAATATGCTTTGTGTACTTTTGATTCATAAAAATTAATTCTAAGGACTCAAGAAATCATCTCATATATTAAAATTGAGATTCTTATTAGAATATATAAAATTTCCAAGAACTCCCAAAACAAAACTTCTCCAACCCCCCCCCCCAATCTCAAGCAGGTCAAAAGTATGATCAACACCCTCAGAAATATCACCAAGCTGATTATCCATATATATATATATATATATATTGCCTCAAAATACTCATCTATCACTTCAATGGAATTCCAACGCTGTCTCCTGATCTACCTCAACTTTTTTTCAAGGAATCCATGTAGGTATGTTTCAGAATATTTATCAAAAACTGATGAATTATTTTTTTTTTAAAAAAAGTATTGTGGTCATTCCAATATATTAGACATATATTACTTACTTGCACAATCCACCAGGAAATATTGAAAAAAAAAATCCACAAGAACGTTTTATGCTTTTTATTTAATATTGAAGTGTTTTAATGATTGGGAAATGATTAGTAAGATACCTATCTAAAAATCTAAGAATTAAATCAATCCCTCAAATCTTTTCAATCAAAATAATTCAGCCAAATATCCAAAAAGATTATGTATTTTTCATACATATTTCATATTTCATATGATTGATTGAAAACTGATATTGTTGAGTTTTTCCTCACTAACCTACTCTCACTTCCTTCCTCATACTTTAACTCACTCATGGGCAATCATTTTGTGGTACCTAAACGGGCAAGGGAACCCTGCATGCTACCCACCTGGTGAAAGAACACATGGTGCAGAGTCTTGGAGGAAACAGGGAGGAGTGGCAACAGGACAAACCCATCAACTAGGAACCCCTCAAATCAAAATATTGCTCACCACCACTCAACCACACTCCAATCCACAACTTAGCCTTGATAGATCCCTCATCTCATTTCTTTTTATCTCCTTTTCTTTTCCTTCTTAACCTTCATTCTTCACTCCTCCTCTACCCTTTCAATCCTTTTGCCCAACTAGTTGTCAACCCTTTTCTGTGTTTCTTCATGCCTGCCTGGGGATATTTTAAAATTCCTCAACCCATTCATCCAATCTACTCATTATCTGCTTCATGGATCACCTGCCTCACTTCTCATCCTGCTCTGTTTTCACTGTCCCCAACTCAAGCCAACCTACCTCCTTCAAACATGCTGTTGGTACTTCTATTTTCCTCTGCTCATTCATTTTATTTATCCAGCTTATTTTTCCACAATCTGTTTTCTCTAGTTCTTAGTCTTTTGTGTGATCAATCTCATAAAATCTCATCAAGGTTAAAATCCAAACTTCACTGCTTAAACTTGCACGCACAAGACTGGGAAATACACCAAGCAAGAAGCAATTGATACATTTTGTGAAACCATGCTCAAGATGGCACTGGAGACAATCTCAATGCTTGGAGAGGAAAAATACAGGTTCTAGAAGAATAAAATGGATTCAATACTTGACCTACAGGGCTGTGCCAACAAGATGAATTAATCTACATCAGTCTTGAACCAGGAACCAAAAACAAACTAAAATTGCTACTTGTATCAAAATTGGACTTGCCAGCTCACCACAACATTGTTATGCTGGAAAACAAGAATTTGGCCAAGCTAATTTGGAAATCAATCATTGAAAAATTTGTGTCATCCCAAGCCTCAAACTTTGCACAGGTACTCAACAAATTCCTCTACCTCCCCTTAAACACCAATAACATCAAAGGATTTATCAATGTGGCAAAATTTTGCCTAAAGAAAACATTAGAAGTTTGTATACACATACCAGAAAACATCATTGCATATATCCTATTTTTCAAATTCCAAAAAATTATGGCAGAGTTGAAGCACCAGATTATGCATACCAACAAAGATCTCAACCCAGCCTTTGTATTCAACCACCTCACCCAGATAAGTAACAAGTCTTGTGCACAACTATTGATTGAAGGCTCAAAGTCCAAGGCTGAATTGGCCCTACTGGGAATGAATAAAAGCCTGGAACAGCAATCTGATGCAAGAAAGAAACCCAGAAAGCAACACTCTCAAGAAAAAAATCACTGCCAAAAATTGCTGGCACCTGCACCCCAAGATAGCACTGGACTGGTGGAAAGAAAATCAGGCCAAGGGGAAAGAAAAAAGCAGGAATGGAAAAGAGCCAAAGGGGGACCACTTATCACACTACCTAGGTCTGCTCAATCTCTTGATCAACCACAGTGAATCAAACCAAAAATTCCTCCTTGACAGTGGGTAATTGGTCCACATGATCCAAAACAGCAGGCTCTTCACCAACTTGGTGCTGTGCGTGGAGTATTTAATCAAAAAAGGTAAAGAAGGAGCAAGTCTACCAATAAGAGGAAAGGGGACCACAGAAATCAATTGGGAGAACCTAAAAGTTGGGCTGATAAATGCATTCTATATGTCAGATGTGACAATCAATCTCATTAGTGTAGGGGAGCTGAACAACAAGGGCTGAAAAATCTAATCAAAGGGCAGCACTTTCACCAGAAACTACAATGGAAAGCAAGTGATTTGAGGTTATATTGTAAAAAAAATCTACAAACTCCCCACTAAAAATTTCAAACAAAACACCCAACCAGAATCAAATTTCTCAACACCAGAAAGTCAGGCTGAGTACAAACTCATTGAAATTCATCAAACACTTGGAAACACATCAATAGCAAGGCTACAAACATTGACTAAACACATTCCTGAAATCTTTAAAGCAACCTTCCAGTGTGTCAACTGCGTGAAGAGAAAGATAAACAAGTCTTCCTTCAAACAACCTGAAACAAGGGCAACCAGAGTGCTTGAAACAGTTCACCTTGATTTAATCGGGCCAATAAGACCAAAATCAAAAGGAGGACACAAGTACATTTCAACCCTAGTCAAAATTTCCAGCAGGTATCTGGCAGCCTTTCTGCTGGCTTCCAAAGAAAAAAAAAACTTGAGGTCCTAATAGAGCTGTTTGAGAATGAACATTGTAGGAGAGGCAATTACTGTTGGATGCCTTCTTGGATGGAGGGATGGAGTTCACAAACAGAAAACTGACCACCTAATTGGAAGAGCACCAAATTTTTCAAATAATTTCCAAGCCCTATCATCCCCAACACAGCAGAAAAGCTGAATGGACCAAATGCTCAATTTTTGAATCTGCCAGAGCTACAATTAAGGAAGCAAGGATCCCCATAGACCTATGGCACAAAGCGGTAAAAGGCTTCTTCCCAAAGTTGAAAAAAATACCCAGAGATGGAAAATCTCAAACAACCTGGAAAAAAATTCAAAAATTCCAACTGCCCAACTCATAATTGAAGCCCATCAGAAACCTGTGCCTGTACCTGGTAAACAAGAGAGAAAGTGGCCTAAAACTCAACCAAAAGGCCAAGGATGGAATTCTTTTAGGATTAAACTCTTTTCTACACTCCTATAGAATTCTCAAAAATTCTGACTCCATAATATCTTCAAATCATGTAAAGTTCTAAAAAATAAACCAGCCAAGGGAGTTCAGTTTAAGCATTCCAGAAAACTACAACTTAAATCCATCAACTCCTCATGACAAAATGCTTCCACAAGTGCCAAGCTCTGAAATTACTACACAAGCTGAACCATTTTTCCTGCAACCCCAATGGACAGCCTAATGAGACAATGCAAGCCTGGTATTGGACTTATCCACTTCTGGAAACAACATCAATCACAACCAAAGTTAGAATGAAAGTTCAATCCAAAAAAATTCACTTCCAGTTCAACCTCCCACAAATTTGGTTGGTTGCCATCAAATGGTGCTGGTTTCCTGCAGCCTAAGGGATAGAAAGAAACTCAAAAAACCAAAGATATATGGATTCTGCTACTACTACAAGCCAAAAACTTACAAGGAATCAGTAAAGTTCAAATAATGCAAGGAATGGCGGGAGGAAATGGATGCAAAACTATCTTCAATCAAAAAAAATGAGCTTCTGGTACAAATACAATGGTTCAATGAAACAAAATGCTCTACAAACCACTTGGGTCCACAGGATCAAAGAAAATTGTCATGGGGATCCAGCTAAATTCAAGGCCTTGGCTGTGCATCCAAGGCTTCAACCAGATTGAAGGAATTGACTACTTTGAAACTTTTTCACCAACCGGGAAACCTTCAATGCTGCAAATTCTCCTCCTATATTCCCTAAATTCAAAACAGGCAGTCAGGAAACTTGATGTGAAAAGCACTTTCCTAAACTCCCCAATTGATGAGGAAGTCATCACCAAAAACCCAAAAGGATCCATGAGACTCTCCCAATATCTCAAACTTTTAAAATCCCTTTAGAGCCTAAAGCAATCTCCAAAAAATTGGTATGAGACTTCAATGTCCTGGTTCAAGGAAGTTGGCCTTACCAAATCTGTTGTGGACCCCTGCATGCGTCTCTCAAACAATGGAAAATCAAGAATGTTCTTCCATGCATAAAATCTCATCCTGGTAGGCAATGGGGAAAAATTTGAGGAGTGATTCCTGGAAAAGCTCCTTGGATCAAATTCCCAAGACCCAAAAACTATCCTGGGAATAAAAATTGAAATTTCAAATGAAAAATTATTACTCATTAAGCCCAAGAACACTGAACATGAACTGGAAGAACTTGAAATTATGAACTTCAATCCATCAAACTTAACCCTCAACCAGAATCTAAAGCTCAAACTGGCAGCCAAGGAAAAATATGAAGCTTTCAAGGCATTAAATTCAAAATATTGGTCTAAAATTGGCCTGCTAAATCAAATTGCATGCTATGATAGACCAGATGTCAGCTACCTGATCTCAAGACTGGCCTGCTTCTCCACCAAAACAGGGATCATGCACTGGAACAAGATTAAAAAGACATGGAAGTACCTAAAGAACACCTACAACCTCAAGTTCAAATTTTCAATCTGGGATCATGTTCCCATCACCACCTTCTTGGAAGCCTTGTGGGCAGACAACCTGGAAACCAGAAAATCTCAAACTGGATACCTATGAATGGTCTTTGGCTGCCTAATCTCCTGGAACAGCTGAAAGAAAGGAAACATCACTTGGTCAACCACTGATGCAGAACTGAATGTGCTGGTAGATGCATTCCACAAAGCTACCTGGATCAAATCCCTTTGGAGTGAAATCTTTGCACTATATATCACCTCAGTTCCAATGTAAATTGACAATAGTGAACTCAAAGACAAGCTCTTGAAGTTTGGGTCAAACGCAAAGGCTTGGAATTTGGATCTCAAAACAAAAGTAATTCAAGAAGAATTAAATTCTGGAAACATCTCAATCACCCTCATCAAATCCAAGTATATTCCAGCCAACACTCTCACTAACAGCTCCAAACCACAAAGTCTGCAGCTCCTCAAGGATTTCTGCGCCAAGGCCATCAATCAAATCCTCATTTCTTAATCTCTCCACTCATGGGTTGTCTTGAGGTTTTCCTCACTAACCTACTTTCACTTCCTTCCTCATAGTTTGACTCACTCACAGGCAACCAGCATGCAGCACCTAAACGGGAAAGGGAGGCCCCCGCACTACCCACCAGGGGAAAGAAAACATGGTTCAGAGCCTTGGAGGAAACAGGGAGGAGTGGAAACAGGACAAACCCATCAACTAGGGACCCCTCAAATCAAATTATCACTCACCACCACTCACCCACACTCCAGTCCACAACTCAGCCTTGATAGATCCCTCATCTCATTTCCTTTTATTTCCTTTTCTTTTACTTCTCAACCTTCAACCTCCACTCCTTGTCTACTCTTTCAATCCTTTTGCACTTGTAAACCCTGGTCTGTGTCCCTTCATTCCTGGCTGTTGATATTTCACAATTCTTCAACCCATTCATCCAACCTACTCATTATCTTCTTCCTAGATCACCTTCCTCATTTCTCAGCCTGCTCCATTTTCACTGTCACCAACTCAAGCCAAATAACTATTCCCATGAAATCACCTGTGGCTGTCTTGGAAAGTATGATATTTATTCCAATTCTTTCCACATCCAAGCAATTACCATTGCATAGGCCAATTGTGAGGTCCATATTCCTCAAAATTATTATTGGGGCACCAACTTTGAGATCTAAGCTATGGGGTGGCAATTTTTCAAGAAAGAATTTATTGAGGAATTGTTGTTGGTAAAGATTTTGTGTGTGCCATCTTCAATAGGGTGTATCAAAGTTAAGCAAACCTGCCATTCTTTAATGGCAGGTTTCAAACCAAATCTTCCATTTCAAACCTGCCATTAAAAATCAAAAAAAAAAACCCACTTCTTTCACATCAGATCAGATGTGTCAGAGTTACCTGAAAATAAATGGGTTTTTTCAAATAAAGTATTTGAAGGATTTCACCACCTAAACCCATCATTTCACATTATCACCCCTGGTTTTGAACTCCAGCCTCATCAGAAAAACTCTACCTCCAACCTCATATAAAAAATTTGATTCATTTCTCTTCATCTATTCATTTCTATCCTCATCACTTCATCACTCTCATTGCTTCATTACTTCATTGATTCATCCCTTCATCCCTCTTACCCTTTTCAAATTTCCCCTCAGCAAACCTCCACCCACAAGTCCACTCAATCAAAGAAAAGATCCCCCAGGAACTCAAAATCCAACAATCCTCCCCAATCAGCTTCCAAAGGCTCAAGTCAGCTCAAGAGAGCTGATCAAATCATCCATGTAAACTGGCTGGGAATTCCATCCAACTATAACACTTGCTTTGGATCTGAAAATGAAACCCAAGTTGGCCAACCTCTATCCTCTAAGGTTAATGGTTGTCTCCTGATGTCCAATGAACTGAAGAATAAGACCAAAGGTAGGATGGATCTTTCATCCAAACAGATACAGGAGAAATTCAAGAACTATTGATCCAAGTACAAAAAATCCCACTCAATTTCAATTTCCACTGGCTTTGGTATCACCAACTCCAATAAAGCAAAGGGAATCAACTTGTTGGTTGATAAGTTGGACTTGATTTTTCCTTTTTATATTCAAATGGATGAAATCTTTGGAAAGAAGTCCAATATCACCCCTTTAGCTGCTTTTGATGCCCAACAATCAGATTCAGTTGATGCTGAGGACCTGGCTGTGGATGCTCAGCCTAGCAATGATGATCCCAATAAAAACTATGAGTGGCCCCAATCTGATGTGAAGGAGGATATTCCAACAGAACCAGCTCCAATCAGGTCTACATCAGCATTGATCAATGATTCAAACCCTTCCTTGGACCCCTCACTTCCTTCTTTGGATTGCTCTCTTCCTGGGGTGGAAGAAATTAACAACTTGGCCAATGAGGAGCAAGTTATTCCTGTATTGCCACTACCATCAATATCTGCTCAAGTAAGGAACCAAGTTCTTTTCTCTTCTTTCTGGTTAATCCTTACTGATTTAGATTGTAAAAAAAATAAAGACTCATCCATTCCTGAATGGCCAAATACTCAAGCCAATGGGGCCTCCCACATCCACTTCAAATGAGAGCAATGAAGTTCCCACACTAAAATCCTCTGCAAAGGGAAAGCAAAAGGACTCCAATTCCATCAACCTCAACCCCAATAGATTTCAAAAGAGGAGAAACACTTCAAATTTTCATTGGATTTAAGGATATCATGGAGAAGAGAGATTCAAGTAAGTGAATCAATTGATTCTCCTTGATTTCAAAATCAAGCTCATTCCTACTCCCCTCCAAAAAACAGTGAAACCAAAAAATTTAATCTGAAAAACTTCAACTTGAAAAGCAGAAGTGGGATTGTCAACTGGCTATGGATTGTCAAAAGCAGAAAGCTAATATTTTGGAAGTTAGATGCTGAGTGGCAAATGAAACAGGCTGAGCTGAAGTTTTAAAAAGAGGAAAAGGAGAAGGTTTGAGAGGAAGAGCCACTTGAAAAGGAGATGGAAAAAGGCTAGCCACAGAAAAAAAAGATAGGTTATTGGTAGCCATTACATGTATTTGTAGCAGTAGAACTGTTGATGAAAAAAAGGAAACTACATGATTGATTGGATTGTAAAATATTTGCTTTGATGAAAGTTCTAAAAAATAATAATAATAAAAAAAATATCATCTTCAAATACAACAATGTTTGAGACTATTTTTCCCCCCACCAATGAAAAAATGTTTTTTTATTTTTATTGAAATTCTTTGGTCTAGAATATATTTGACTTCTTTTTAAGTCTTTTCATGTCTTTAGAGTGGTCTTGTTAATTTGAAAAGACATAGCCATCCTAGTATGGATGGCAGTATCCATGGCAGGAAATGTACAGTGCTCGTACTGGTTTGCTTCCCAAACCATTTTTACAATACCTTTTTATTTGAAATCAATTCCAAATCCCAACTCAGGAAAAACAAATTGACCATTGGATACTTCATATTTTTTCCTTGTTGTTGATAATTTTTCCATTCAATTTTTTGGTTGGGACCACCAGTCAAAAGAAATAGGAGGAGACATCAACTTTGTCAATATGGGGAGAGTTTTAGAAGGAGTCTGAGGTGAAGGTGATGTGAGGGGAGCAGTCAAAAGGAGTGAAGCCAGATCCAAATTCCAATGAAGAGAAGGATGGGATATTGCTTTCCAGCATGGTTTCTTGGTTGGAATAGTGTGCCAGTTTGGCTAATTTTCTGAACATTTGGCCTAGGATTTTAGATGCTTGGTTCAACCTAAGGTTGAGAAAAGCATACTCTTGAGGGGAAGATTGAATGACAGATTTCTTCAAATATTTTCAAAATAATTCAGAGGGGTGCATCAATCTTTTCCATCCAATTGCCTACATTTTTTAAACCCTAGATCTTGAGGGACCAACAGTGTTGACAAATCTTTTTGAATGGTGAAGGAGAGTTGTCACAAAGTTCATGTCCTTTGTATCTTTCTCATAAAATTTATTCAAAGGGAAAAATTTGATTATTGCCACAAGAGCCTCATGATTGGATTGATCATGAACAAAGAATTTTCCAGAGGAGAAGAAATGGAAGCATTTGATCTTCTGTTTTGCCTGTTCAAAATCTTCAGTGGAGATTTTTCAATTGTTCTTTCTTTTTTAAGTAGTGATGGAAGGATACAGATCCAAAGTCCATAGTTTTTTCTCTGACCACACAACCTGTTCACTGATCCCTCCCTCTTGGATCTCCAAAGAGATTTCAGAATATTGGTATTCAGCCCTCTTTTGCTGAAAAGCCCAATTCTTCTCACCTCTCTGTATGCTTTTCACCTCATTTGCTCCCATCTTGTTCCCTCCCACCCAAATACTTCAATTAAGATGAGGATCAAGAAAGGATTCAAATGATTATATAGCATTTGGAGTTTAGTGGGAGAAGAATTGGCCAAACAAGCGGTGGAAACGTGTGTTGCATTGCATGGAATCAAAAAAAAAAAAACATACAAAAAAAAAACATTCATTAGTCAGGTATAGTCATCATAGATGAGCAACAAACATAGAAAATAAAAAAACATTACAGCAAATTCTCCTACAAAAAAAAAAACCAATTTTCAGCCCATTTTCAATCATCAGGAAGGAGGAGGTGAAGGAGGGGCAGGAAATCATTCCCCCCATCCTCCTTGTCAATCAAATGGAAATGGAATCAGAAGGAGGGGCCTCCCCTCATTGATTGATTGGCTGCAATCAATTGATTGTTTGCCGCAACAACAAGGAGGCGGGGGATGAAGGGTAGCAGGAAGAGGGGGATTAAGGGGAGGAGGGGGGGTGCTTACCAGAAGTGCCAAGCAAGGATGGATCAACAGTTCTAAAAGGAGGAGGAGGGGGGGGGGCTTACCTGGGGAGCTGAGCAAAGAACAATAAGGAGGAGGATGACTGGGTGAACTTGGAGGTAGGTGGAGGTGGAAGGTGAGGTGGTTGAGGTGGTTGAGGTGGTTTTTTGAGGAGGAGGGAGGAGTGGACCAGTGTTTTGGAAGTTATGGTTCTGTTTTTTGTCCAAGTCCACCAAAAAAAAAAAAAAATAAAATAAAATAAAATAAAAAAATAAAAAAAACTGAGTCAGCCTAGGATTTGAAAAACCAAAACCAAAGAAATTTTGTGATGTGATATTTCACCTATTTAAAAGTTGAATGCATCTCATCAAAGTGAGCTAGTGTGAGTGGTAGAATCTGATCTCTTGATGCAGAAGATGAGGTACAAGATGAGACCAGGATGACTTGAGGAGGATTGGGAATATATTCTTCAAATATTTCTTCCCATTCAACTTTGATGTTGGAAAGAAGGTTGTGAAGGATTAAACAAGTGATAATCCAGTTGATGAGGAACTTCATTTCTTTAGAATTTTGTAGCTGGTTTTTGCATCTCCCGTAAGCTGGCCCATCTTCCTTTCAGGATTCCTATGGAATGCTCAATCCAAACTTGTGATTGGGCAAGATAATAGTTGGAATTGGTTTTGGCTTGATAATTTGATGAAACATTGCGGTATGCTGGAACAACATATTTCCCACAAGCATAAGCTAAATTGACCAAAAGATATTGATCTTGCTCAAAGTAGTCATCTGGTTTTTGGGCAATCCGCATCCAATTGAGAACATATGAATTGTGACAGGAACCTGGAAGGCCAGCATGGAGGGATATGAACTTCTTGTTGTTATCACAAACAAGTTTTAGTGACACAGAGTGTCTATAAAAAACAATGAAACATATTTGGTCAGTTTTTTATCAAATGTTTTATCAAAGGCTTTGGAAAATAAATGAATCAATTGCCTTTTTTCCCAATCAAAATAGTGGTTGACATCTAGCATGGGTTTTTGACTCAAGGGGATAGTGGTTCCATCAACAAAACCAATGCAAACAGAAAATCCTTTGGTCTCTATTAATTTATATATCTTGTTGCTTTCTTCTTTGGTTGGCCAAAAAAGGACTGAGAAACAGAAAGATAGGATAGCAATCATGACTCTTTTGGCATATAAGTCAATGTTTCCATAACCAACTGAGAATAGATTTTCTAATTGATGAGTTGCTGCTCCATTTCCATTTGATCCCAATCTACAAAGAGCAACATCCAGTTTAATAGCTGGATTGTGTTGAGGATTCTGAGAATTTTTCTGGAATATTTGGTGGTCTTCAATCATCTCCAGAAGTTTCATGAATGAAGGCAATAAAGTTTTGAACAGTTGCTGGAAGCTTAAGTTGGGGAGTAGATGAAGCTTTTGCCTTTCATCAATAGGGTTGTGGAGAGTGTTTCTTTGTGGAACTATGTATTGCTTTTCCAATAGAGAATTCAAAGCTAACCAAGTTGATTCCAAATTGGATTCTGAATCAGATTAAAATAATAAAAAAAGTTCAGACAGCGTTTTTGCATTTTCAACTTGCTTTCAGGAAGTTTGATTGGACATGTTGAAAAAGATGATGATGGGATTTTTGTGAAGCAATGGAGATGTGAAGTGATGGAGATGAGATGTGTGATGCAACAGAGATGGTAATGGTATGGATTTGCTGAGGTGGAGATGTGGATGGGTGTTTTGCATGCAATGGGATGTGTGTGATGTGATGGAGATGTGAAGTACCAATCCCATCTCCATTGCATCACACACATCTCATCTCCATTTCTTCACATCTCCATTGCTTCACATCTCCATATGGAGATGTGAAGCAATGGAGATGTGAAGAAATGGAGATGAGATGTGTGTGATGCAATGGAGATGGGATTGGTATGGATTTGCTGAGGTGGAGGTGTGGATGGGTTTTTTGCATGCAATGGATGGTGGATAGATGATAATGGCAGGTTTGATGTTTGAAAGCTGCCATTTTAATGAAGCCCACAATTTTGAAATACACCAGTTAAGGGGTATGTGTGTTTCAGAAACCCGCCATTAAAAATGTCTGGTTTGGTCAAAAAAATGGCGGGTTCCTAATGGCAGTTTTGATACCTTTGATACACCCTAATACATTCATGGCTTGAGTAAGTTCACATTGTATTATTTTCTTCATTTCCAAGGAGTGAATTCAGCATTAATTTAAACATCTTGTTTACAGAATTATTCTTGCAACACAAAATAACATGTTCCATTAAATAACCATTTTGAAGGTAGCAGAGGTGCAAGTCTAAAAAAATAATGTTGATTGACTTCTCAAAGCATGATTTTCACTTTTGCCATTAATAAAAAATTTTTCTGGAAGCAAGATTTTTTTGAACCCTCAATCATATTGCAACCATCTTCAAAATGAAGTAAGAGATTCTGGAAATCAGGGTCATCTGTAGCATGCATATTTGAAGGGAGTTCCAAGACTTGGAAACATATCTGGAAAAATTAATTGAATAAACTGAAATCAACAATTTTGGGATGTTTAACCTTTTGAATCACTGGTAAAATTTGCCTAAAGTCCCCACCAAGAACCATGAATTTACCAACAAAGGGTAGATTGGAATCCATGATTTCTTGTAGTAGTCTGTCAACCAGCTCAAGAGGATGCCTATGACTCATAGGTGCTTCATCCCAGATTATCAAAGAAGCTAATTTTATAGCTTGAGCTTTGTGAGAATGCTTTGAAATTCTTGACCCAGAGTTTTGAATTATTTATAAGTGGATTTATAAGGTGAGATGAGCTTTCCTTCTATTTTTTGGATTCATGGCAGCTATTCCAGTACCAGCACATGCCAGAGCTATTGCCCCTGTTGATCTGATAGAAGCCAACAGAAATTTATACAGAAATCCTTTTCCAGATCCCCCAGGTCCATTAATAAAGAAATAAGAAGGGTGTAAAGAATTGCATGCATCCAGTATCAGGTCAAAAATATGTCTCTGTCTATCATTCAGCAAAGAAACATTTTCCAATTCTGATTGAGTTACTGTTGCATTTTGTTCTTCCTGAAGGATCCATTTTCTGTTTTTTGTTGTACCTCCAACTTTTTTTTCAATCCTTGGAAGATCAGGGAAAGCCTCTTCAACACTGGTTCTCATATTTTGACATATTATTAGGTTTATTTCTGTTTATATTTCATGAGAGAGAACTGTTGCATGACCACCCCATGTACTATAGGGAAAACTTAGATGATTTTGAGCGCAAATGAGGAAAATGAGTGTGAGGGATAAGTGCAAGGTAGCAAGTCTGACTGCAAGGTGCAAACTTAGATTTGATGGCTCAAAAAAAGAAAGAGGAAATGAATTGTTCAAATTGGAGGAAGCCAAAGCCAAGCCTGATGTGATGACTTGTTTTAGCAAAATGCAAACACGCATGAAATTAACTAACAGAGGAAACAATCTTCAGGCAGGTGGCGTAGAATTTATATAGTAATCCAATGGTGACTAGATACAACCTGATGGATGGATACATCCAGCTAGGAAGCAATGACACACTGAATGACAGGTATTAAATGGAGAAATTAAACAACAGTATAGTCATTTCCAAGGTTGTAGCATAGTTGCAAGACAATAGAACATGAATGTGCAGAGACTTAATGGGTGAGACAAGGAAGGAATGAGATGTGAGTACAATGCAAATGAACAGATATAGTTATGCAGGGAAATGGGCTAGTCAATTTGCAAACTATACAGTTGGTATGGCTATCTAGGCATGGATGTGAACTAGTGTGATTGAATGAACAAGAGTGGAAGTCTAAAGGCTGATGGTACCCAAGGGTAGAAGAGAAAAGTTTGAAGGGATGGTCAACCAGATTAGGATTAAATGTGAATATTTGCAAGTATATACTGAGTTTCCAAGATTGGAAGGTTTTTAAGCTAGCCAGAGGTAGTAAGCAGAAGGCACCATTGATGTTATTCTTTATTTGTGTCACACTTATCAACTGAGGTATATGTTAATGAGGAAATTGATATGTCAAAATGATAAAAACAATGACCCTTCACCTTGGAGTGTGACAGTTGCCTGGGTATAAAGCCGCAAGCTCCTGCAAGCTTCTGGATAATTTCCCATTGATTCCAAAAGTTTTTAACTTAATGTATAACCCTGCTTTGCACTTACTTGCTTGAATATATTTAAAATTAATTAAATTTTCATCCTCCGCTTGCCTTTGTGAAAACTGTATCCACCAAAACAAGAGGTGTGTTCCAAGCACTGCTGTTTTTGGTATTTGAGGCAAGTGCAAGCAATTTTTTCTTTGGAAGGTGGCCTGTTTGATTCCTTTAAATAGCAAGCCATTTTTCAATAACTCTGAGGTGTCTACAAGTGAAGTCCAAAGTAAAAGGTCTGCTCTGTGTGTGAATTATCACATTCCACCAGTACCAGAGATTGAGTTTTTTGGAGTGGGGAACCTAGTTGAGTGTGATTGGAGACAAACTACATTAAGAGAATTAAACTAATATGATTAAAATATTGCCCTTTTCATTATTTCCAAGGTTCCACAGGTACACCACCACCACCACCATATTTTAGACCATTGACCAAATTTCAGATGAATCAAGTGGAGTCTGAGTTGCAAGGTGAAGAGAGGGTCAAAGCAATCACCAAGGAAACAAGGGAGACACAAAATAAAAATGAAGGAGGAGAAAAAATAGAATGGGAGGAAGGGAAAGAAGGAAATGGGGGGGAAGGAGGGAACAGAAAAGGACAGGAGGAAAGGAATGGAATGGAAAGGGATGGAATGGAGGATCAAAGAAAAGGAGCCCAAGTGCAAGTTGTAGTTCCAATCAAATCTGATGCAAGATGGTTTAATTGCAATATTGGAGAGGTTTCATTTTGGTTTTGAAGTAAGAGAGCCCATGAAGAGCTCTTTGAGGAAGATGAATGGAATGCTTTAACAAAGAGGGCTTGGACTGCAAAGTGCAAGGAGATCTTTGGGGAAGTGTTAGTTGCACAAGTTCTTGTGTTGCAACAAATTTTGGGATTAATAAATGATGAATATCTTGAAGAACATGAATCAATGGTGAGGGGGTTGACTGAAAATTGGAAAGAAGTGGATAATAAGATAAAGGAAAATTTATAATGTATTATATATTATTATTTTATTTTACTATAGTTATTTTATGATAATTTTTTGTAATAAGATGTATATTATATTTTTTTTTGATAAATAAAAAAAAATATTTTGACATGATAGAGAGAGGAATAAAAGGTACATAGAAAATAGAATTTTTTATTGAAGTATAAAAGAGATAAATTAAGAAAACAAGAATGATATAGGATGGGAGATGTGATGGTATTTTGATGAGATGGAATGGAATGGGAGTATGGAATGCAATGGGATTGGATTGGATGGAATGGAATGGGATTGCATGGGGTGAGTTAATCTTGGAAAGGTTTGCAAGGGTAGTTTTCATGGAAGTCTTGAACCAAGTTGGGGGATTTGCAAAGGTGATGGGCTGGTTCCCACAAGGTGCAATCTTTGTGGGACTGGAATCCAGTCCATTTGATTAGGTATTGAAGTTTTCATTTGCGTCACCTTGAATCCAGAATACAACTTACTTTCCACTCTAAATGATATTGGAAATTGACCATTTCAGGAGGGGGATGAGTCTTGCCTGGGTATAAGACTTGAGCTGTACCTAGGAGAGACACATGAAAGACAAGGTGGATACCTTTACATTTTGCAGGTAAAGAACGTTTGAAAGGATTGGGAGAGATGACTGATTTTAATTTGAAGGGGCCAAGTTTTCTTTCAGAGAGTTTTTGGGTTGGGAAACTGCTGCAAATGTTTCAAGCATCAAGCCATACCTGATCTCCTACTGCAAAGGTTGGTGCTTTAGTGAAAAGTTGGTCTGCTTGCTCCTTGTAGCGCTGGTTTTCTGCTTGGAGGTTGGATTGGAGTTGAAGTTGAAGAGATTGGATTTGGGTAAGATAATTGGTAGCAGGTTGAGAAGGTTCTATGTGAATGGAAGCAAAGGTTGGGTGTCTTCCATAAAGAGTCTGGAAGGGAAACTTTTTGGTGGAGTAATGAGTGGAATTTTTGTAGGCAAACTTGGCTAATGGGAGCCCTTGCAACCATTTGTCCCATTGATATGGGATGTACATTCAAAGATACTTTTTGAGAATCTGATTAAATTGCTTGGTTTTCCCATCTGTCTCTGGGTGGTAAGCCATTGATAAATTGCAAGTGATATTCAAGTGCTGGTATAGCAAGTTCCAGAAGCTAGAGAAAAAAAAAGATCCACAATCACTAACTATATTATCAGGGAGATCATGTTTCAAAAATACATATTCTATGAATAAATTAGCTAGGTCTTCCAAAGAGGCAGTCACATTACTGCAAAGAAATAAAGCAATCTTCAAGAAGCAATCCACTACTACTAAAATAGCATCATAACAACTAGAAATAGGTAATTGAGAAATGAAATAAATTGACAACAAGTGCCAAGGAATAGACAGGATAGGAAGTGGCTGGCGCAGCCCATAATTTCAATTTTTTTAGGACTTGTTACAATTGCAATAATAGCACACACTCACATAGTCTTTTACTTCCTTGGTCATACCAGGCCAATAGAAGTCTTGTGCAATCAACTGGTAGTTTTTACCCTTCCCATGATGACCAGCAAGCGGGTATTTTTTCCAAGACTCAAAGATATCTAACTTAATTCAAGGATTATCAGGTACTACTATATGATCTTCATAGACTAAATAACCATTTTTTTCAATACTGTAATCACTATATAATAATTTTGCACTCTTGCAAATTTCATTACACTTGGGATTGTTCAGTTGAGCTTTTCAAAGTTTGAAAGCCTTTTCTCAAAGGTGGGTGATGATTGAACTGAGTTGGGAAGACTTATTGGAGAGGAGTGTCCTAATGTTTTAAGGTTTGTTATTGGAAAAGGTGCTCCCCCCCCCCTGGGTAAACATTTTCCCAATGCAATAAAGCATCAGGGACAACTGCTTGCTTCCTGGGGCGGTAAATGATTGTAAATTTGAACTTGGAGAGGTATTTGGCCCAATGTGCCTGTCTGCATGTAAGGACTTTTGAGCTCATGAAGTATTTAAGAGAATTGTGATCAGTTAAGAACTCAAAGGGTTCCATAAGACTCAAAAGTTATGAACACCATTTCTTCAAGCAGTAAAAAATTGTAAGAAATTCCCTGTCATGAATCTTGTAATTAAGCTCTGCAGAAAGCAGTTTTCAAGAATTGAAGGCTATGGGATAAAAACTTCAAAGAAGAACAAAACTGCAAGATTACTCCTGCAATCACATAGTTGCCTGCGTCTGTTTCCATAACAGTTCAAGCTAGCTTGTTAAAATGAGATATTCTTAAAGCAGTGGTAAAGGCCTTCTTTAGAGCTCCAAACTCCAAATCAGCTTGTTCAGTAAAAACAAAATGAGTGTCTTTTTGAAGAAGATTAGTAAGATTAACGGTCCTCTTGGTGTAATGCTCAATAAAACTCCTGTAAAAATTACTAGATCAAAGAAAAATTTGTAGAGATTTGACCAAAGAAGGTGCATGCCAGTCCAATATGCATTGGCTCTTGGCTTGGTCCATCAATATTCCTTGCTGCAAGACTATGAAACCTAAAAACCTGAGAGAATGAGTATGAAATTTGCACTTAGAGGCTTTTGTAAACAGGTTATTCTTCCAAAGTTGCTTCAGAACCTCTTTCACATGTGCAATGTTATCCTGAAGAGTTTTTGAGTAGAAAAGTATATAATCCAGATAAACAACAAGTTATTTCTCTATGAGATCCAAAAAAATGTCATTGAAAAATTTTTGAAAATTAGAAGGAGCATTGCAGAGGCCAAAAGGCATGAAAGTATACTCATAGCTGACAAACTGTGTTCTCATTGCAGTCAGATAATCATGGCCTTTTAAAATTCAAATTAGTTTATAGGCACCTCAAAGGTCTAACTTTGAGAAATAAGCAGCTCCATAAAAGAGAGTGAGGAGGTGTAACATTGGCGGTACTCAATAGGAATTCTTGCGGGTTACCTGGTTCAAGGGTGAGAGGGTGTTTGGATTGCTTGGTCAAAGAAATTGTTTTGATAAATTTTCCCAATGTATCCTTGAAGCAAAATTGATTCTTGCTTTGAGAGAGAGTATACTGGTCTGGGTGCGCAAGGTGGGCCAGTAAGTTCAATCCTGTGATCATAAGAATGGGAAGGAAGTGGTTTATCTTCCTTTAAAGCTGAAAATACTTCAGCAAATTAAAGATAAACCAAATTTAAAGACTCTTGAATGATTTCTTAATCTTCAATTGTCTCATCTTTGGGCACTTGATTTGAAGTGCTATCACAATGCAAGAGAATTAGGGAGCTCAAAATACACCTTTTGGTAGGTGCCTGTTTCTCTTTGAAAAAACAAGGAAGAGGTAAGTTGGAAAAATAAGTGATAAATCCTGAATCTGAAGAGGGAACTTGGGAATGAATTTCAGGATATTGCAAATCTCCTGGCAGAAAATTGTCATCAAAATCAATGACAGTATGAGTTAGGCTGTTTAATTCCTGTTTGAAAAAAACTTTTAGTTTCCAGGGTTTTCAAGGTTCAAAGTTTAATTAATCCTTCTTTCCAATTCACACCCAAATTCCAGTAGCCTTGAAAGTTGTGGCCTAGAATGGCGTTGTTCATTCCAGGGATATACAGAAAAAATAAATCCCATTCAAAGCTGGGGCAATTGAAAAAGGCCAAGGTCCATTTTGCCTTATGGGTAACCCAATGAGATGGCTTGGTTGCACTCCTTAATAAATAGATGGGGAATTTATCTATCTTGGAAAGTGTAAGATTTTTGGAGGTGGCAAAAGATGAACTTATAAAAGAAACATTAGCTTCAGAATTGATCAAAACACAATAAGGGGTTTTGTTGGAATTGAAAAGGAAAAATCTTGAACTCAGAGAACCAAATGACTTGAAATTGAAAAGATTGACTTTCTGTAATTTAGATAATGTTTAGTTTCTCTTGCAATTATGAGAAAAATTACAAGCTAATATTTTGACTGCTTAGCCACTTCACGTGCTAGCTGCTTTTCAAAACTATTGAAATCATCTTTTCCTCCACAATTAATAAATAAACCATCTCTTTCCCTCCTTTTCCATTCCTTGTTACAGAGAATCCTGGTTTTCTTATTCAGGAACTTTGTAGTTTTGGCAACAGCTTTCCATCTCAGGTTGGAGTTCAAAGTTAGATTTGGTTTGGAGTGTTTTGGACTCTTTGATTGTTGATTTGAAGAATTTTTGGCCTTCAGAGTCAAGTCTGACAATCCATGATTGTTTTTATATGATAGCCATTATCAAGCTTGATCACCCAATCAATTAGCTGCTGAAGGGAGGTTGTCTTATGTCCCCCAACTGCAAGCTGTTTGATTAGGAATGCCAGTAAACCATTTCAAAATTGAAATAAAAGGGCTTCCTTGTTCCATTTGATGCAAGACTTCAGAGTTTGAAAATGAGAGATATAAACAGAAACACTACTATTCTCCTTCATAGCTAGACTATTAAGTTTTTATTTGGTGTTTTGCGCTTTGTTGGGGTTGCCAAACAGGGTGAAAAGTTGCTGCTCAAACTGATCCCAATTTTTGAGAATACAAGTGTGGATTGTATTTGATAATAGTTTGAGGTATGGTTCAAACCACTGCAAGGGTCTACCTCCTAAGAAGGCAGATGCATACATGACTTTATGTCTGTTGGTGGGAAAGTTATTGGGATTGTTTGAGAAGATTAATTCACAAGACTGTAAGTAAGATCTCAGTTTATGGGATTGTTCCCCCATAAAATGGTCAGGCTGATTCATGCCTGGTGTACAAAATCTTGGACTTCCCATGCTAGGTTACAAGGAATTTTGATTAAGATCCTGGATCAAAGTAGAGAGAATGGTTGAAGTTTTGGCCTTGCAAGCACTAGTGAAAACCCTTGTTCTACCACAAGTTGAGGTTTCATTGGAAGAGTGTTTGGAATATTCAATTTCCTCAAGAGGATTGACCAGAGCTTCCAATTGAGGAGCAATGGGATTGTTGAGAGTTTCAACCAAAGGAGATTTAGAAGAAGGGACTGGATGTAGTGGTTGTTGGTCCTGTGAACCGCTGGATCTCCCTACCCAATGAATGCCATCATTGTAAGCGGTGAGGGAAGCCTTCCCGGTTGAGAAAGTATGTTACATCAAGAAATAAATTTACTATAGGGCACAAATACCATAGATAGATTTTGTTAGTTAATTTACCATCACATAACCACCCACGTACTATAGGGCAATCTTAGATGATTTTGAGCACAAACAAGGAAACTGAGTGTGAGGGATAAGTTCAAGGTAGAAAGGCTAACTGTGAGGTGCAAAATGAGGTTCTATGGCTCAACAAACAACACAAGGAAATGAATTTTTCCAAGTGGAGGAAACCAAAGCCCAGCCTGATGTGATGACTTGTTTTGGCAAAATGAAAAAACATATTAAATGAACTAACTGAGGAAACAATATTTAGGCAGGAGGCATAGCCTTTATATAGCAATCCAATGGTGACTAGATACAACCTGATGGATGGCTACCTACAGCTAGGGAGCAATGACACAATGAATGACAGGAATGAAATGGGGAAAATGATTTAACAGTACAGTTGTTTCTGTGTTTTTAGCGTAGGTTCAAGACAATAGAACATGAGTGTAAATAGACATAATGGGTGAGACACAGAAGGAATGAAATGTGAGGAAAATGCAAATGAACAGATATAGTTATGCAGGGAAACATGGTAGTCCATTTTCAAATTACACAGTTTGTATGGCTATCCAGGCATGGATGTGAATTAGTTTGATTGCATGACCACAAGTGGAAGTCTTAGGGATTATGGTGCCCAAGGGTAGAAGAGCAAATCTTGAAGGGATTATTGGAAAGATTAGGATTAACTGTGAAGATTTTCAAGTATATACTGAGTCCCCAAGATTGGAAGGTTGTTATGCTAGCCAGAGGTGGTAAGCATAAGGCACAATTAATGTTGTGCTTTATTTGTTTCATGCTTATGGACTGAGGTATATGTTACTGAGGAAAGGGATATTTCAAAATGATGAATAAAATGACCCTTAACCTTGGAAAATGACAATAACCCTTTGATCTGTGACACCAGGATGAACCAAATCTTCAACCATTGAATTTAATAAAAAATTCCATAAACTAAGTGGTTTTTCTGGTTGAAAAAGTTCTAAGAGCATTTCAAATAACCTCCTCAAATGGTATGGATGGATAGATTCATCTTCTACAAGTATAGTTTATTCCAAATGATGATCATCCTCAAGTAGACCCTTGTCTAAAGCTTCTTCTCTGAAAGTTGAATAAGAAACTCCATTGACCTGTTTCAGGTAATCAAAAGAACTAGCACCAACTGAATTATTCAACAACAATCTGAGAAACCACCTTTCTGAATCTGCAGGATAAAAAATGTAAATCCTTCCAATGGAATAAAATCTCTTTCTAGTTGTCCATCCTCCTCTCTGGGGATCCCATTTGAATTTTGAGGAAATTCAGATTATTTTATTTTTCTTTACCTTGGATAAATGGAATTCCTTCTGAAATATTTGGTGAGAATTGTCTTGGCTTTTCTTTATCTTTTAAGAACTCCACCCAGGGATTTGTCTGGTTCAAAAAAAAAAAAAAAACTTTTGTTGAACAGGAAGATGAATATCTAGCCTTATCACCAGAGTTTAAATAGCAGAAAACTGGAACAAAAAGGCATTCTCCAACATGCCTCTGGAGGAGCTTCCCATCTTGAGCCTTTAAAACAGTTTATCTAATCCAAATCTGCACCAAAATTCACTGTAACACAATCATGTCATTTATAAATGTATTTGTAGAGGTATTTTACAGCTGAAATACCTGCACATATCTCCACATTTATGTGCCATTGATACTTTCCCAAAATTTAAGGATTTTAAGGAAAAACTCAGGGGTTCTCAATCAAATATTTTTTATGATCCCCCATCAGTGAAACAGTAGTTAATTCCTGGTTTCTTCTATATATGGGATAACTGTTTTCACCCAAATTTCTTTCAGGACAGAAGTCTTTGGGGTATTTCTTCTTTCATCTTCTATTGTCCACGCAAGGTGTTTCCATTTTTGAAAGAACCCATTTTCAATGTATCATCTGTCTTTTTACAGCTTGAAAAAGGTTTGGCTCTGTCAATTGATTGGGTATCTCTGCACAAAAAATCATGAGAATTTCTTCAGATGTTCTTGCTTGGTGATCATGGTGAAGAATTACCAATATTTGAGCATGAGGAATTCCCCAGATGTGAGCATGAGGCAGACCTCTCCTCTTGAATTCTATGACATGATTCCTTCCTGTTTTTAATCCAAAGATTCCATTCTTGAATACTTCATTTCACACCTTCTTTAGTTTTGATTCAAAAACCTGTGTTACTATATCTGGTCTGTCTTGAGATTTTTGACTGGGAAAAAATATTGTTGACAATTTCTGGCCAATCAGGATTTCAAGTTACATTCATGAACATATCTGGCTTTCCAATCTGCTATACCATTTTCATAGCATCTTGATAAAAGTCTTGAAAATCTCTGGGACCACTAATATAATTGTGGAAGGATAAAGTGCCTACCCAAAAATAATTTAAGAAAAAATATGATAGATATAAGAAATTTATTGAATTATTATTTTTCCTTTATTTTTTACCAAAATATGTGAAGTATACCTGCTCCCTCTCCTGTCTCAACACCAAGGTTCATAGCATCAACAATACCAAAAAAAATTTCAATCCTTAGCTCTTTCTGATCATGACAGATTTAGTAAAACCTATCTGTCTCAATCTTTACATATTGATCAGCACAATATTACTGAAAGAGACAACCACCCCAGTGAAAAAGAGAATAATCTGGATGTTGGAATGCTATAAAGTTAGAATAATAAATCATAGCAGTGAACCAACTTTTTCATGGTTTATCTTTCAATTCTGGAAACCAACCCAATTCACCATGTGGATGAAGTTCATAGTGGAGTGGTTCATATAGTTTGTTTGATTCACTTATCCTTCTTAATGAGCCATTGGAGTGCCTGATCAAGACTTCTCTGTAGTTCAAATGATAAGGTGTGTTTCCTATGTGAAATAGAAACATATTGGGAAATTACTTTTTTTTTTCTCAAAAATAATCATAACAATAATCAATACTGACCTTCTATCCGTATGGCAGCTATCTGTTCTCCTTTTGGTAGGTTTTGAACCCTTTGATTGATATTTTGAGAAGTTGGATCAGCCAGCCTGACAGATTTATTCTGAACAACATGAGTAGAATCACTATGAAAGATCTGTATCAATCCATTGTGTTCATGTAGGATATTTTGAATACTCATCAACAGATTGTGGGAAACATTGAGACCATATCTATGCCTATTTTGAAATTCATTCTCTGTGTCAAAAATTTAAAATTGCAACAAGGATGGAGGATTGTTTCCTGTAGGATAAAAGCTTCCAATATTGTGGTGGATGTTTCCATTAACTCTGAATGTGTAAATTCCCCTGGGATGGTTTGAAATTTCATGCTGGTTGATTTGGTTAACACAATTTGATGTCAAAGAAAAATTGGAGTTGATGAGCCTGATATTGGTTATCAGTTGATGCTCAGGAGAAGATTGATTACTTGTTTCAATTTTGAACACATTTAGCAGATTGTTGGGTGGTCTTTGCTGTGGAACTAAAAAGTTTTGATTGCAACAGCACAGGGTGCTTGTTTCATGTTGAAAAATAATTTCTTGGAAGTTTTGAAAATTCCTTGTGGCCCTTAAAGTGTAAGGTTCAAAGTGAGGAGGTTCATGCCTCCCCCAGGAAACAGGATGAATATTGTTTTGCTTGTTGGGGATTCTCTTTTTCATCTTTAAAAATAGTTTGATTGTTCCCCAAACTGGTGAACTGAATGAGGTCACCTTGAACAACAGTCTCTTGAGGTTGAGCTGAAAATTGAACTTCAAGCTCTAGAGCAACAGATTTTGGTGAACCATAACCATGTTCATAGTTTAATTTTTAAATTTGAACATTGGTCCTATTTTTTTGAAAAAATTGAGGAGGGGTTTCAGCAGAGATGGGAAGTTTGAGGGTATGTGAGTTTGGTACATTCCTTTGTAATGAAGTGTTAAAATGATGTGAATTTTGGAAGTTGATTTGGATTGGAAGATTGGTGTTATATTCTTGAACTATGGGTTAAGGTGGTGTAAGGGGTGCCTCATGGAAGAGATGTGGATGTCTTATGTTTTAGATGGGATAATTAGGATACCTTTTTAGAGGTGGTGAATTTTTTGGGTTAGATGTATTTTTAGAGGTTTGAGCTGGAAAATTGAAAATATTTTGAGATGGGTGATGGGATAAATACTGAGAATGTAAGGACCTATGATTCTGTATCAAATTATTTCTTCTATGTTGAGCATTTCTTGAAGCAGAATAGTGTCTTGTTTTTTGGGGGTGGTAATCAATCTGTAACCCAGTCCTCAGTTGGGGGCTGAGAAATAGTTGATGAGGAAGATCAGGATGATTATAGCTGGTTGGATTTATAAAGTGAGAATGATCATAGGTGGTTGGATTTCTCAAGTGATGGGAATGAGAACTGTGAAGAATTTCATGAGGATGTGAGTGGTGTGATTCATTTTGAACCTCCTTGAAAGAAACTGAGGAGGTTCTTATATTTAGTTTTTGAAAATGAATCATGGCTGTTTTATGGAGAGGAATCAAGGATATCAGAAATTTAGCTTGTGGTGTGGTAAGATGGCAGAATGCAAGAGCAGGAGGTATTTAAGTAGAACAACTTACACCCAAGCTCCTTGATTTTACACTGAAGCTGATCTCATTGGTTACACCCACCTGTTGCACTATTGTCTTTTACATATATTGCAGAATTTCTTCTCCTTGGTTACATCCCCCTGTTACACTGAAGGTGTTGTAGGTATGTACATGGGTTTGTGAAATGGGTAATGTTAAATTCACAGCTGATTGAGCCATGCACACGGTTTAAAAAGGTCTGTGTGGCATGCCACATGGTCCAATCCAAGCCGTGTATGACCCCCCATGGCTCAAGGAGTCGTGTGGACCACCCGGCCTGGTCCCCTGCTGTGTGGACTTACACATGACTACATTTGAGCCGTGTGGAGTTGTACATGGCTCAAATGTAGTCTTGTGGCATCCCACACAGCACCGGACCGCGGTGAGCAAAAAAAAAAAGAAAAAGGAAAAGGAATGAAAGGTTAATAACACAACCCATAAACTAAATAAACCTTCCAAAAAACAGAAATCAACCAAAAAATCAAAGAATGTTCATTTTTTGGTTAAAAAAAAAAAAAAACAAAAAAATAAATAAATCAAAATAAATAAAAAAAACCTGGTACTATCCAATGGACTAGCCCTAAAGTAAAAATACCCAAAAAAACAAAAGTAACTGGACTAGCCCTAAAGTAAAAACACCAAAAAAAAAAGACAAGTAACTTGACAAGCCCTAAAGTAAAAACACCAAAAAAAAAAATACAACTAACTTGACAAGCCCTAAAGTCATTTCAACTTGACTAGCCCTAAAGTAAAAGGGCACCAAAAATTAAAGAATTCTTTTGACCAGCCCTAAATTAAAAGTGCCAAAAAAAGTACAAGTCTTTTGACAAGCCCTAAAGTAAAAACACCAAAAAAAAAAAAAAGTTCAACTTATGTTAAGATTGGGATGGGATCAGCAACTTGTGCTGTGCTGATTCCATCACAAGCTTAACTTATGTTAAGATTGGGATGGGATCAGCTTAACACAAGTTAAGCTTGTGATGGAATCAGCACAACACAAGTTGAACTGACTTACCATTAAACTCTCATTCAAAACACTTAATATAATGATTTTAACTCAAAACACTCAAAATAATGATGTTCAAAATGTGATAACCCTTTATATTAATAGAACTTGTTAGTTGCATTAGAATTAAAATTTATATGAAACCCAATGATGAAATGAAGTCAAATTCTATAATCTCTATAATCTAGAATACATTTGCAGTTGATCTTCTAGATGATCAACCCAACCAGAGTTTTTTTTAGAAATCAAGGAACATGGTTTTGCTACAATGGATGGGATTGGAATCATTTCTCCCTCAAGTAATAATAGAAACCAGTGGTTATTGTTTACAAAGGAAATGAACATTGGATCTGATTGATCAGTAAAGCCGTGTTTGGGGGTTACACAGCTCCTACATGACCCCCCCCCGTGGTCAGGTGTGTTTGAAAGGGCCCTTTGTAGTTGTCTTTGGGCCCCCACCACTCATTTGAGCCTTGTAGGGCCCTACACAACTACCACATGTTTGGAGCTGTGAATTTAACATCACCCTTGTGAAATACCTGGAAAAAAAAAAAAAGCAGACAGAAACCTTAAGATTATTTTGTATGATCACGTGCAGATATGCATTGAAATTGAGACTTGGAGTTGTGTGATATATATACTGGGAAAAAAAAAAGAAAGAAAGAAAGAAAGAAAGAAAGAAAGAAGACCCAAACCTTAGCAGATAAATGTAAATTTACCTGGAAGTGAAAAAAAAAAGCAGACACTCAAAAAAAAAAAATTACATTCACAAAAAAAGAAAATAGATCCATGGCTTGGATACTTGAGGTGGGGAAGTTGAAAGGGACATGCACCACCAAGGCAAATGATTCTAGTATTTATCAAGGGTGCAGGACCCAATATTTTGAGTAGATGGTAGATATCATCATCATGAAAATACTCTAAGGGTCAAGCAATTCTATGATGTTTTGGATGTCATGAAAATTGGTGTTGAGATGTATCAGGTCACAAGTGATTCTAATTTCTATTTCTTGTATAAATTTTAGAGAGGCTGCATTGGTCAAGGGTCTAGTTGAGGACAATCCAAATTTTTAAAAAAAATAAAAAAAAAAAAGATTTGGAAGAGTCTGAGGGGTATCTTCAACATTCTGAGCCAAGGGAGTGATTCAGAATTCTTCTAGTGATTTTTTTTTACAGACTCCAGAACCACTCTGCCCATGTAGATCTACCCTATCAATCTTAGGTTTGATGATTTAATTCATTCTGGAATCTACAAATCAAAGCATTCTCACCAATGGAATCTCAAGATCTAAAACTTTCAGAATTTTAGCACAGGTGTTGAAGCAGCTCTTCCTCATCTTCCAAGACTTGATTGATCAGTGGAGGAAAGAATGAGAAACAGGAGTTGGATCCTTGAGGAAGAACAAAATCAAGTCATAGATCAATCAGATTTCAAAAATAACTCTCTTCTGAATCATAAGAGAGAATCAATCAAACATTTGATCTGATGATGAATCGATTTGGTTGAATGGCTCCTTCAAGACCTCATGGATTCTGCCACCTACCTTTTGGAGGAAATCTGATGGTCCTTGTTAGATACTTGGTCAAAATCTTTGCCTCTAGTTTAAAAAGCTATGCATACCCAAAAAGTTCCCTTGTTGCAATTTTGGTTGATCCTTCTTTCTGGAGAGATCTCCAAGTCTTCTTTCAATTGATCACCAGGATCTCATCCTCAATCTTGGAGATGGTCTGAAGAATCTAACTTGGTTCAAAAAAACGTTTTGCTTCCTTAACTCCTGGTCATTCATTCATGGCAATAGTCAAGTTTGACCGTTTGATGGATTCATCAAGCATGAGTTTCCCAATCTTGCACCCTTGCTACCTTTGAAACAGTGATCTAATGGACCATGTTATATTCCAAACTATGAAGACATCTTATAGCCATGACTCAACAGAAGATGGTCCTCAAAATCTATACCAAAAATTTTCCCTCAACACATCATTCTCCTTCCCATCCTTCCTCCTCATGGCTCAAATCTGAAAGTTGATCCCCCCCCCCCATAATGATGATGAGGAATGTGGACTCTAAAGTTGGGCTTTTCAAGGTAAATTGGTTGATTTTTTTTTTTTTTTTTTTTTCAGATTGGGAAGACAATTTATAGTTTCCAAGGATCTCAATGGGGGTGATTGAATAGGAAGGCTGAGTTTGATCCCTCAGATTGGCTTGGTGACTGAGCCTGATAAAAACAGCCTCCTCATATTTCAAGATGATCTCCAATCAGTCTCTCCCCTCAGACTCATTGAGAATCAACAACTCTTCTAGTCAAGCTCAGAAATCTTCAAATTTTTAGTCTTGATCTACAAGATTCAATGATCAGCCAAGATGGGGTCAGCTGTATGTAGCATCATCCAGGAGCAGATCCAGTAACTCAACAGGGGTTGTGGTCACACTTTGAACTGACCACCAAATCAAATTTTAGCCTCATGACATTGTGTACATATGTACAGTGGCTAGACAAAAGTCATGGGACTGTTTTTAAAAGCAACCACACCTGGATACTTCAAACAATCTAGATGAAGTCTGGGAATCATCATGGTTCATCTTGACCATTCCACCGTTGGGCTACCTCAACTTTTGACCATGGTCAACAACATCATCATCTCTGTTTTTTTTTTTTTTTTTTTCTTTCATTTCAATCTTATTTTTCATGATTGATGACCAAAAGAGTGTTGGTGAGTAAGGTTTTTTTCAAAGTTTGATCTGATGATCTAACTCTTTAACTTTCCTGCTCTTTTTTTTTTTTTTTTTTTTTTTTTTGGTTTGGTTTGGTTTGGTTTGGTTTCAAATTCATGTTCTTCTGATCATCTTTTGATCCTATGGAGCCAGGACTTTGACTGACCAAAAAAACCTTGGAAAATCAAGCTGGTTGGAATGGATTGTAGAGCAAGGACACCCAAAAATCCCCCAGAGCTAGAAATACAAGAAGGAGATCAAGATTTACCAGTCAAGGAGCTTATCTGACTGGTTTTCAAGATTTCAAACTTGTCCATCTCAGCTCACCAATCAGAACTGGACCTGAATGTCAAGAAGTCAACCTCAATCAAACATTTGAATTAACAACATGTAGAATCAACAAATTTAAACTTTCTTTTCATCTAATGTGTCACTCGTCATCCTGCTTTGAGATATACTCAATGAGAATCTATGTATTTTTTTTTTTCTTTTTCTTTCCCTTTCTTTCTTTTTATGAAGTTTATAAATTTAATTCTCACAAACCTTGTGGAATTGGTTGTAATTAAAAAAAAAAAAAAAAAAAATCAAAAAAAAAAAATCAAAAAAAAATCAAAAAAAAAATCAAAAAAAAAAAAAAAACAGATGAAAAGCTATGCAATCATAGCTATTGAAATGATTCCATGCAACTTTATTTGTGAGATTGAATTTAGCTTGAAATAAGTACTTATAAGTACACCGGCTGATAATTGAGTATGAACGGTCCCGTTCATTTTGTCTACCCACTATATCTAAACTGAGGTTTTAAATCCTATAGACATCCCAGGAACACTGATCCATTCAAGATGCATACTTCGTTTGACTGCTGACGAGAGTATATCAATAAATTGACATTCGCTCAACCCTACCCTGATCGGATCAAAAACCCTTCAACCGTTTCTTTCTTTCTTTCTTTCTTTTAACTTTCACACCCTTCTTTCCCCCCCCCTCCCCCCCCAATCAAACCCTATCTCTCTCTCTCTCTCTCTCTCAGAGAGAGAGACAGAGAGGTTCTAATCTAAGTAAGTAAAAAAAAAATAATAATTCTCAAATCAGACCAACGATCAAAGTATCTATGTACATACTTACATCTGTATCAGACAGCACGATCCAAGATCGTAGTGTAGTGACGACGCCAAGCAAATTCCACCACCCGGATCTCCACCAATCAACTACCTTTTCGATGCCTACTCGTCGTTCTACAGCTTTTCTTTTCTTTCGTCGTGATTTTGTTTGGATCCGAATCAGAGGTCCAAGGTCTAGCTAGGCCTGGCTGCGTTCTAGATCCTACGATCCCAACGGTCGATCAACCGGCCTTCCCTTACACCTACTTCCGAACCTACACACTCCCGTCTCTCGGCCACACCCTCTTCTCTCTCTCTGTTCGTTTCTTGGTATCGTATCGTGTCATGATCATTATCACTTTATGGATCGTCGTCTGAGAAGACTTCAACCGAAAAAAAAAAAAAAAAAAAACAATAGCCCGCCTCAAGCCCCAAGATGAAGACAAACAAACCCTTGATAGATCAAACGAGATCTCCGACGCGATGCAGGCCGGATAACTAAACGCGCCATTTACCCAAAAAAAGAAAAGAAAAGAAACACAAGCCACTATTACAAGTACTACAGTACGACGCCGATCGTGATGATATAGGATAGATATAAATATCAAAGAGCTAGGATGAGGGTTCTGAGTGATGTGGATCGAGGATGAGCGGGCCCCAATACTATCGGTTTTAAAGCCGTCGTAACACGAATGATGATGATGATGATGATGATGATGAGCGACGAGAAACCGGGTAAGACGAGTCGAAAGATCCGACCAAACTAGTTCAGCGCATTGAGTTTCGGAAGCATGGCCGATTCTGTTGGTTCTGGTTGCTAGGATGCTGATACTTTCGAAGGGCTGTAAAGGTATATGGGGATGTATATGGATCGATACCATGATGGGCTTCAGTTCGTCATCATCATATCATCGCTCGCTGAGATGGTCAGTCATGAGCCAAGGCTGGGATCGAGTTGAGAGCTGGTAGTCGAGGTTCGAATAGGGACTGTTGATCCACCACGATGGGTGTGGAAAGAGAAGTGCCAGATCAGCAAACATAAGGGGTTGGGGTTTGGGGGGGGGGGATCACGTTTTTGAGTGGAAGATCGAACGAGAGAGGGATGACGACTCAACGAATCCAACCGATCAAGTTGGTTCCCATGACGGAATTCCAATTGGACTTGAACGTCTTGAGGTTCGAGACGATCGCGGGAAGTGCACGATGATTCTGGCGAGGTGGATGAAGACCGATCAAGGTGAGTTGATCTTTCTGGGATTGAATGAAGAGCTTATCGATTCGGCGAAACAGTTTATGCTTCAGGAACCACTTTGAGATCGTTAAGTGAAAGCGATTCGAGTGAGCTCGAACGATCTGAGCTTCGAAGAAGTGGAGCCAGACTTGGTCGACCAGATCGACCTTGAACCGACGAAGTTCCAAGGATTCGATGGTCGTTAGGTTTTTGTAGATCAGACCGAGATGGCTGATCAGTAGGGAGTTGACGAAGAATGTGAAGGATGCCGAGATGGCGATGAGCGAGTGAATGATCCTTCGGTCGGTCCGAGTTAAGGAGGACGAGAGTTGAGAGGTTGAGATGATGAGGACGATAAGGCTATAGACCGAGGCGGATTGTAAGAAATTCAAGACTTGAAATGGATGGGTTGATTGAGATGAGTGTGAATGGATGATCGGTTGATTTGGTAAGTTTTTAGAGAAAGACTCACAGAATTTATAATTATGAGCTCCGACGCATCGACCGACCCAGGGACAACTAGATCGAGCCAAGCGTATCAGATGGGGATAGGAGTACTGGTAAGATGGAACCGATCGAATGAGGGATAGTAGAGGAGGAGGACGAACTGATGGTCCATCTTGAGGATGCAAGTATCACACCTCCTACAATGGTGAGACCTAGGGGGTTTGAAGACCCTACACTTCTGACAGTACTTGGTAGGAGGATGAGGATCTCTCGAGTTGGACTGAGAGTGAAGGAAGAGGGAGATCTCGTTGAAGCAGAACCGATGGATCGGATGATGATGATGATCCTTGGATCCTACGCTCTCGATCTCGGATCGAATCGAACGTCGAATCGATCTGTGGCTCGGAGGATGGTTAGGTTTGGGGTTCTGGATCAGGTGATGGAGGATGGATTGAAAGTGAGAGATGAGTGGAAGGTTGGATGTAGGTCTGAAGGGGTTGATGGATGATGATGATGATGATGGAGGATGATGAGCTTGTGGCTTGGGTTGTTGTTCGTGAGGACCGTTGGGCTCTTGAGGTTTGATGTAGTTGGAGTGAGTGGATGGAGGGTGAAGATGATGATGAGGATGAGAGAGTGGTTTGTAGACAGGATGGTGGTCATCGTGGTTGGAAGTGGTAGGGATGATGAGAGTGTTGGGTGAGGAAGAAGAATGGTGTGGCTGAGTAGGATTCAAGTTGGAGTTGGTCGTCGTAGTTGGATGGGATGGGATGGGATGATGATCATGGTTGGATGGGACGATGGTGGTGGTGGTGATGGTGGTGTGGTTAGTTTGAGAGCTGGTTGTTATTAATCTACGAGGCTGATTCCTACTCGAATCGATGCTTGGTTGCACGTAATCGATCACTCGACCAGCTCGAGTGAGGATGATCCTAAGGTAGGACTGTCAAATTTCAACTTGATAGATTGATTGAGTGTCATGGTTCGAGAGGAATTCTAGTTAAGAGTATTACTACTACTACTACTAATTTTCGATGAAGAAGATCCACTCACCCAACTTAGGATGATCAGGAGTAGGTTGAGGATGATGAGGATGATGATCGACTTGGGCTCATCAGTCGTCCTTCTACTCCCACTCCCACTCCTCATCACTATCATCTTCATCATCGTCGAGTGAGAGTAGATGATATTGATCGTTGGGATTAAGATCATCAATCTCTCCAAGCCCTGACCGTAGTTCTTCTTCTTCTTCTTCATCATCATCCTCCTCCTCCAACTGATCTCGATCACTAATCGTCCTCCACTCCTTCTTCCGTCAATCAGAAATCGGTCAGGCGGAGTGATGGTTATCTTTCTACTTTTGGTGATGAAAGGTGATGTGATCGAATCTGTTAGAATTCAATAATGATGTAGCAACTAGTTGTAAAATTCATTCATCGTTATTCATCATCAAAGTTTCACTCAAAAGATTGTCTTGAGGGAGTATGAAAATAAAAAAAGAAAAAACCTCTTATAACTATCAATCTAAATAAAAATTTTGGGTTCTGCACCCTTGGGGCAAAACAAAAAAACTAGTGTCTTATCCCTTGGGTGCATCCAACCTGATCAGTAACCCACTTCAAGGATTAAAAACATCCATCCAAATCAAACTTTGACACCTGCCAAACGCCATGATTTCTCATCCCCAAGCCTGGGGCATTTATAAACTATGGATCAATTCAAACGATAACTTTCTACTACTCAAAATTAGTTTGTTCAGAGAAGATTTTATATACATCAATGGAATTTTGGATCCACAAATTCCTATATACTCCATGAATTCTTGCTTCATTTGTAGGGTTTCTGATCGGTTTAGTTTCTTCTATAGCTGCTTTCTTTATTTATTCATTTAAATTATTAGTTCTCTTTGACATATAATAGAATAGATAGATTTTTTTTTTTTTTTTTTAACTTGATTTGGACCGTTGTTTCATGTGAATGGGAAACTATGTCTTCAAACCAATTGTATTCATGAAACTTTCCTGCCTGTTGTAATTGAGCACTTAGCCCTGGGTTAAATTTTCTTCTTTTCAGTTGAATGGTAACCAGATCTATCAAAATATGACAAGATATTCAATATAGTTTTTTTTTTTCATATTTGTTTAATTTCCATCAATTTCTTAAATAGACACCCATCCAGGGCTTGTTTATCAAGATAATAGTGATGATGTTTGGCTTGAAGTGATAATGGTGCTACCTTGTAGTGTTTGACAAAGGAGACTTTAAAAACTGGATAAACCTTTGGGGAAGAATTTTAAAGTTCCAATTTCACTGCATCTATACCAATCATTGGGAGTGCCTGGAAAGGATCAAAAAATAAATAAATAAAATTGAGTTTTGTTTATTCATCTATTGGGACTCAATAAGTTTCTTGTGACAACACAATCCAATCTATGAATGGAATAAAAAAAAACATTGCCTTGGGATTGATTTCTGTCATAAATTTCATTCTGTTATTATTTATCCAGGCAAAAGTAATCTATAGCTAAATCTTGAGAAATTAGTATGGAGTCAACATAATGATCTCAGGATTAATTTCCTGTCAGTTTTAATAGGAAATTCAAACATGGATGGATGAAAAACCCTTCAAAATTAGAGAAGGCAATACCCCTGTAGAAGTTTTTAATGCTTTATTCAACCAAAATCCTACCATGACTGGATTTCCAACCCAGTCTTCCTGATAGAGAAAGAAAAAATTCCTCAGATCAGGATCCATAAACTGGTTCATCCTCTTAGTTTGTCCATCATTCTTTGGGTGATATGAAGTGGAAGAAGCAGATTTTACTCCACACACATGTAGTAATAACTTTCAGAAATTACTGAAAACTTTTGACCCTTGGTCATTGTCACATTCTCACCCCACATAATGAGAGGGGAAAGGGATATAGGTGGACATGGAAAAAATGAGAGGATTTACAATGCTACAAATAATCTAAAATTTATTATGGATATCCTTTCAAGTTTGAAGTCAAGCTGAAATCCACATACAAGTTGAAAGAGTAAGTTTTTCTAATAAAGAAAAATGAGACCAAGATTGATGTGATGGCTTAGTCTCAGAAAAATTGAATAATGTATGAAATTAAATTTCTGAGGAAACAATATACAGCCAGAAGGCAATTCCCTTCAATTTAACCTCTATTTAAATGATGATTGATAGATAAAACCTGATAGATGTACTCTATAGCTAGGTATAAAATGAGAATACAGTGAATTTATCTAATTGCAAGTTTCTAAATGAAGTGAAATCATCAAATTACAGACTGATATGAAACAATATGCAGGTACAGAAATGCAGCTGAAATTGAATAAGGAATAATGTGATCAAAATGTGACAAAGATCAATGATGATGATTAGTTAAGTTTGATTAAAAAAACACATAAATGAATACTGAACATAAAAGGGAGGTTTATGTGATTGAGTAATTGAATGATGGGACTGGCTATAAAATGTGAAAGATGATTGTTTGACAGTGACCAAGGACAGGGGTGAAGTGGGAGCTAGGCTTGAAGCTACAGCCATCTGTAAATGAGAAGTGCAAGAGGAACATTGCCCAATTTCAGATTTGATTCAAATGATTTTTAGATGGTACTTCAAAGTGGATTTTTTTTTTCAAGCACCAACTGAGTTGCCACAAAACAGTGGTCCCTTTTATTAACTCAAATATATATATATATATATATTAATTGGAATGCACTGAGTGGTTGGTTTGATCTTGGTGACACACTATTAGACTCAGTTAGATGAAAATTAGGAGATGGGATATTTTAAAGTTTTGATCAAACAATAAAATAACCCTTGATTTAAAAGCATGACATTCAGAGACAGTATGATCAGGAAAACCATGGAGACAAAAGATATATTGGTTGAATTACCATTCCAACTTCAAGGAAGACATTGAATCCATGAAAAATATAAAGCGTTTCATTTTTCTAAGAAAATCTAAAACTAATAAAATGGAGTCATGAACCCTCAACAGGGCTAATTTGGTGATGAAATCTATCCCAATAGTCACCCTGATTCTGTCTGGAGTGGGAACTTGGAATCTAAATCCCTTCTGGTTTTTTTACAAAGTAGTTTGAACCATTGGAAAGATTCAAAAGAGTCAACATAAGAATGAAGATCTGGTCAGACACCAGGCCATGAGAAAGTTTGGATTATGGATTCAAGGTTTTGAACCAAACTGGTATGACAAGCTATAGATTTGTGATGTTAGAGATGAATAATAGAAAATTGCTCCTATTTTTTTTTAAAAAAAAAGGAAAAATGCCATCAGAATACCATAGTAGCCAATATGAGATGGTTAGTTTTTCATGAATTTTGGAATTTAAATGGGAATAAATCAAATTCCAGAACTTGATTTATTTTTTTTTTTTCTTGTTGGGTGGAACAAACAAAGCATCCCAAAATGTTGATCCAATGGTATAATTGGAAACAAACTAGTTCCCAATTTTATTTTTATTCAAGGAATCAGCTGGCATAGACTCAATCTTACTCTAGAAGTTATCCCCATTACTGGGACCATTGGTGGGGTTTTGTCATCCTGTGGTTTGAAAGATTTCAAAATTAAACGGTTTGAGGTAAGAAGCCCCATGGTCCTGTTTGGGAGACAAGTTATTTTTAGTAAAAAATCAAACCAGATTAGAATTATCTTAAAAAATAAGAATCAATTCATTAGATCCCAATAGTCAAGAATTCAATTACTCAAGAGCTGTCAAAGTTTACAAGAGCTCAAGTTTTTAAATTGGCCACCTACTCTCCACCTATGTTAGATTTCTAGAATAAAAAATGACCAGTTTCAAATAGCCATCCGTTCCATTCTGACTCAGGTACCCTGAAACTTCAAAGCCATGTGGAAGACCTGTGGAAGATAAAATGGGTAATGAAGAAGAACTGGGAATTTTTTTTGAAACAGTCTTTAAGAGAAGAAAATGTAAAAGATTCTCCAAGTAACTTAAACCCTGCAGTAAAACTGAATGACTCCCTTGTGAGGAACATCAAGGCTACCAAATTTTAAGATTATCAAGGAATAAAAGATCTTCAAAAATTTCAAAAATTCTTAAAATTATTCCAAGATCCCCTTAAAGTATAAGGAATGGGAAAATTTCAAATGGTTTCAAGTTGGTATGTATTCATCTTCAGAACCTATCTGGAGAACACAAAACCCAAAGGATTTTCTCAATTTGAGAATAATTCAAACCTTCTCAATGAAACGTTCATCTGATGATATTGGTGCCACATTAGGACTGCCTTTAGTTTCTAGAAATGATCCTTGCAAGGTTTTGAAATCAACCAAATTCCATCAATTTTTTTTTTTTTTGTTTGTTTCTTTTTTAAAAAAAAAAAAAACAATTCAAAACACATGATTCATCTTTCAACACATGTTGTATGAATCTTTCAATTTTTTTTTTTTTCAGGGGAATTTCAAAATTCCAATGGCAATGACTTTATATTCAAAAAAAAAAAAAAAAAAAAAAAACCCAAAATTGGTTCAGAAGGCCATCACATGCTCGTGTCCTGGTTCAAATTGTATTAAATTAAAAGCTTTTTTTTTTTCAATTTTATTTCTGAAAGGTGTGTGTACCCTTCAAAACTATGCAAAAAAAAAAAAAAAAAATTAAGAAGAAGAAGAAGAAATCAGGGGTTATGGAGGAACATATTTTACAGTGATTTTGTTCAGTTTGCAATAATCTGTGAAAGCTCATTTCTGAGGAAAATGGAAATAAAAATTAATTTTTTTTTTTTTGTTATTTCTAAGTTAATCAATCCATTAATTTTTTTATTCCTCATTAGGAGTCTATGGTAATTAAAATGGATGTCCTTAAGCCTTCTTTAACTGTATTTCAATTTAAAAACCTGGAAAATGGGTGGGATATGTTAGTAAGTCTTTTAGTAATTAAGACTATGGAAAAGTGGATGAACTCAGTTGGTGGAGTAGGTAGATCAACAGATTTAATGGTAGGAAAAGGGGATTCTTGTAAGTTTTAGGCTACCCAGAATTGAATACAGGCCATCTCTGGTCACGATTCCTTGTTCTGAATTAACCATGTCAAACCCATTATTATTTCTGTAGCTGAAATAGTAGTAGTAGTAGTAAAAAAAAAAAAAAAAAAAAAAAAAAAAAAAAAAAAAAAAAAATAGAAAAATAGAAAAATAGAGAAATATTAGGATTAGATGAACGTTTGATTTTAAAGTTTCAACTGAAAAAGTTATTCAGGGGGTCACTTCAAGGATCAAATCCATCAAACCTTCTGGGATAAGGTCACATTTTAAAAGGGTGATGCTCAATTCAAAGCTCCAGTCGTGTGGGAGCCGTTTGCATGGCTCCAGTTGTGTGGGGGCCATGTACATGGCTCCGGTCGTGTGGGAGCCGTGTCGGGCCCCACACAGCCTGTGGAAGTTGTGTAGGGCCCCTCAACGCGTGGGGGCCCATAAACTACTCCATATAATTTATTATTTATTATTTATTATTTATTATTTATTATTTATTATTTATTATTCATTATTTATTATTTATTATTTATTATTTATTATTTATTATTTATTATTTATTATTTATTATTTATTATTTATTATTTATTATTTATTATTTATTATTTATTATTTATTATTTATTATTTATTATTTATTATTTATTATTTATTATTTATTATTATATTATTTATTATTTATTATTTATTATTTATTATTTATTATTTATTATTTATTATTTATTATTTATTATTTATTATTTATTATTTATTATTTATTATTTATTATTTATTATTTATTATTTATTATTTATTATTTATTATTTATTATTTATCATTTATTATTTAGTATTTATTATTTATTATTTATTATTTATTATTTATTATTTATTATTTATTATTTATTATTTATTATTTATTATTTATTATTTATTATTTATTATTTATTATTTATTATTTATTATTTATTATTTATTATTTAGTATTTATTATTTAGTATTTATTATTTATTATTTATTATTTATTATTTATTATTTATTATTTATTATTTATTATTTATTATTTATTATTTATTATTTATTATTTATTATTTATTATTTATTATTTATTATTTATTATTTATTATTTATTATTTATTATTTATTATTTATTATTTATTATTTATTATTTATTATTTATTATTTATTATTTATTATTTATTATTTATTATTTATTATTTATTATTTATTATTTATTATTTATTATTTATTATTTATTATTTATTATTTATTATTTATTATTTATTATTTATTATTTATTATTTATTATTTATTATTTATTATTTATTATTTATTATTTATTATTTATTATTTATTATTTATTATTTATTATTTATTATTTATTATTTATTATTTATTATTTAATATTTATTATTTATTATTTATTATTTATTATTTATTATTTATTATTTATTATTTATTATTTATTATTTATTATTTATTATTTATTATTTATTATTTATTATTTATTATTTATTATTTATTATTTATTATTTATTATTTATTATTTATTATTTATTATTTATTATTTATTATTTATTATTTATTATTTATTATTTATTATTTATTATTTATTATTTATTATTTATTATTTATTATTTATTATTTATTAATTATTATTTATTAATTATTATTTATTAATTATTATTTATTATTTATTATTTATTATTTATTATTTAGTATTTATTATTTATTATTTATTATTTATTATTTATTATTTATTATTTATTATTTATTATTTATTATTTATTATTTATTATTTATTATTTATTATTTATTATTTATTATTTATTATTTATTATTTATTATTTATTATTTATTATTTATTATTTATTATTTATTATTTATTATTTATTATTTATTATTTATTATTTATTATTTATTATTTATTATTTAGTATTTATTATTTATCATTTATTATTTATTATTTATTATTTATTATTTATTATTTATTATTTATTATTTATTATTTATTATTTATTATTTATGATTTATTATTTATTATTTATTATTTATTATTTATTATTTATTATTTATTATTTATTATTTATTATTTATTATTTATTATTTATTATTAATTATTTATTATTTATTATTTATTATTTATTATTTATTATTTATTATTTATTATTTATTATTTATTATTTATTATTTATTATTTATTATTTATTATTTATTATTTATTATTTATTATTTATTATTTATTATTTATTATTTGTTATTTGTTATTTATTATTTATTATTTATTATTTATTATTTATTATTTATTATTTATTATTTATTATTTATTATTTATTATTTATTATTTATTATTTATTATTTATTATTTATTATTTATTATTTATTATTTATTATTTATTATTTATTATTTATTATTTATTATTTATTATTTATTATTTATTATTTATTATTTATTATTTATTATTTATTATTTATTATTTATTATTTATTATTTATTATTTATTATTTATTATTTATTATTTATTATTTATTATTTATTATTTATTATTTATTATTTATTATTTATTATTTATTATTTATTATTTATTATTTATTATTTATTATTTATTATTTATTATTTATTATTTATTATTTATTATTTATTATTTATTATTTATTATTTATTATTTATTATTTATTATTTATTATTCATTATTTATTATTTAGTGGAGGCTACACAACTTGATTTTAGTTGTTTAGCATGCCACACAACTCAAATGGCACATGGAGCATGCCACACAGCCCATTTCAGTTGTGTAGCATGCCACACGGCCCATTTGAATTGTGTAGCATGCCACATGGCCCATTTGAGTTGTGTAGCATGCCACACGGCCCATTTGAGTCATGTAGCATACCACACGGCCCATTTGAGTCGTTTGGGGTGCCACACAGCCCATTTGAGTTGTGTAAACAACTCTACACGACTCAAAGAGTTGTGAATTTAAAATCACCTGTCAAATTTCCACCTACATCTGTTGATCAAATTACAGTACCAGTGAAATTGAAATCAGGGGGATGCATTTGAAATTTTCGGGCACTGATTGATTCTGGTGCATCTTTATTGTGCTTTGACAGATTGTGTTTAATTATGTAAAAAGAATAATAATAAATAATAAATAATAAATAATAAATAATAAATAATAAATAATAAATAATAAATAGTAAATAATGAATAATAAATAATAAATAATGAATAATAAATAATAAATAATAAATCATAAATCATAAATCATAAATCATAAATAATAAATAATAAATAATAAATAATAAATAATAAATAATAAATAATAAATAATAAATAATAAATAATAAATAATAAATAATAAATAATAAATAATAAATAATAAATAATAAATAATAAATAATAAATAATAAATAATAAATAATAAATAATAAATAATAAATAATAAATAATAAATAATAAATAATAAATAATAAATAATAAATAATAAATAATAAATAATAAATAATAAATAATAAATAATAAATAATAAATAATAAATAATAAATAATAAATAATAAATAATAAATAATAAATAATAAATAATAAATAATAAATAATAAATAATAAATAATAAATAATAAATAATAAATAATAAATAATAAATAATAAATAATAAATAATAAATAATAAATAATAAATAATAAATAATAAATAATAAATAATAAATAATAAATAATAAATAATAAATAATAAATAATAAATAATAAATAATAAATAATAAATAATAAATAATAAATAATAAATAATAAATAATAAATAATAAATAATAAATAATAAATAATAAATAATAAATAATAAATAATAAATAATAAATAATAAATAATAAATAATAAATAATAAATAATAAATAATAAATAATAAATAATAAATAATAAATAATAAATAATAAATAATAAATAATAAATAATAAATAATAAATAATAAATAATAAATAATAAATAATAAATAATAAATAATAAATAATAAATAATAAATAATAAATAATAAATAATAAATAATAAATAATAAATAATAAATAATAAATAATAAATAATAAATAATAAATAATAAATAATAAATAATAAATAATAAATAATAAATAATAAATAATAAATAATAAATAATAAATAATAAATAATAAATAATAAATAATAAATAATAAATAATAAATAATAAATAATAAATAATAAATAATAAATAATAAATAATAAATAATAAATAATAAATAATAAATAATAAATAATAAATAATAAATAATAAATAATAAATAATAAATAATAAATAATAAATAATAAATAATAAATAATAAATAATAAATAATAAAATAATAAATAATAAATAATAAATAATAAATAATAAATAATAAATAATAAATAATAAATAATAAATAATAAATAATAAATAATAAATAATAAATAATAAATAATAAATAATAAATAATAAATAATAAATAATAAATAATAAATAATAAATAATAAATAATAAATAATAAATAATAAATAATAAATAATAAATAAATAATAAATAATAAATAATAAATAATAAATAATAAATAATAAATAATAAATAATAAATAATAAATAATAAATAATAATTAATAAATAATAATTAATAAATAATAAATAATAAATAATAAATAATAAATAATAAATAATAAATAATAAATAACGCATAATGTATAATATGGTTGTGTACAGGGGTAAAAAAATCAAAAATGCCCATTATGGGGGGTATATGCCCCCCCAGGGGTTGCACATGTTTAGAACAACCCTTTGGAGTAGTTTATGGGCCCCCACGTGTTGAGGGGCCCTAAACAGCTCCCACAGGTTGTGTGGAGCCCTACATAACTCCCACAGGTCGTGTGGGGCCCTACACAACTGCCACAGGTCGTGTGGGGCCCTACACAACTCCCACAGGTCGTGTGGGGCCCTACACAACTCCCACACGACTGGAGTTGTGAATTTATCATCACCCAAATTTGACTGTATTGAAAGAAATACTGAAAATTCAAAATTCATCCCCCTGCTGTCAATTGTACTGGTTAAATAATTTGATCCAAAGGTTTATGTGGAAATTTAAATTAATTTAAAGACATAAATTATTCCTAAAACAACGGGGCATACCCCAAAGTCTCCATTGCATAGTCAGAATGATTTTGAACCATGCCCAAAAAGTTGGTGGAGATTTGTGCAACTGGTGGAGCGCTGGCTGAATCATTGTTCTTGAACCATTTGAACTTTAATTCAATGGGTGCCAGTATATTTGGGTATTGAGATTCCTTGAGATGTGTGGTGTCCCAAGGCTTCAAGCATTCCAAGAAAACCTTGTTTGTTTCACACTTTGACCCGAATTTTTAAAAAAATTTAAAGCCAGAAATTTGGAGGCTGTTGTGTGAATTTTATCTGCTTGCATATGGACTGGTGGCTGGATTTGTTTGAGAACCATTGGACTAGTAGTCTAGTAAATTTAAAGAAGTGTGGGTTTTGTGTTTGATAAGCAATCCAATTGAAAAAGCTTCCACCATTTCAAGCTGTTTTTTATCCATGAGATTCCTAGACTGTGACCAAAATTCTCTCATGACTGCTATTTCAAGAGATTTCTGATTCAGAGCTTGCTTATGAAATTTGCAGTTGGTTAATTCTTACAATTCTACTGCATAGAATCAAGAAATCAATAGTGAATTGGGCGCCTTGAATTTCTTATTTAGCTTTTCAAATTCATAAATTACTTTATTGGCCAATTACTCATCAGATGTTTCAGAGAAGATGAAGGCAATGTGATTGGAAAAAGATTGAGCAGAAAGCAAACAAGGAAGCATTTATGTTTTTTTATTGGAGGATCTAGCAGATCCTAAAACTTCCATTCTTGTTTTCTCCTGTAATGGAGCCATCCAACAGTTGTATGAAGGTTCTGGTTCCCCAAAAATTCCATCATTTTTACTGAAGATGGAAACAATTCAATTATCTTGTATTTTTCACATGTGAAAGAATTCTTGATCTCTTTAAGCTTATCCTTGATGAAATAGAAAATTATTTGAGCTTCTGTGGGGCTAAAAGAGAAATAAAAGTGTTTCATGATTTTCTATTTCAGTTGGGGTTTCTGATAATATGAATTCAATCTAATAATTTGGAATAGTGAAAAGTTTAAGATGAGGAGCAAGGTTATTTGGAGAAGGAAGCAGTATGGTAGGCTACTGAAGAGCCAAATGAGAAGTGCTGATAAGGCTACAAAGAGCCAAGGTAAAAGGGAAAATACTTTTATAGTCAAGTGGAACTAATCTGAAGGGGAGGAAGGGACACTCCGTTTTAGTTGTCTGGTAATCAGATGAATTTCATTCCTGGTCCAAGGGGAGGACCAGTATTTAAGCACAACTGGAGAATCCCAAAGGGGGCCTAAGGTAGCAGGGTTAAAACAACTAGAGAGCCCCCAGAGGGGGCCTGAGACAATAATAACAAGATAATAAAAGTGGTAAGATAGAAGTAAGGCTGACTAAATTTGTCAGTTAAAAAATATGAACAGAAAAAGACAACAAATAGAGCTGGTTGGTTTTGTCTTGTAACTCCATAAGCACCTGTTGGAAATTGGCTTTTGAAAAGTGTTGAGTGTTGAAAAAGTTAATTTTTAACTGAGATACCATAAATCTCAATTTAATTCATTCTCTGATTATCCCTTCCATGTATGCTTTGAAACAATCTAGTACTTCTTGATAGCTGACTAATTTTACTTTTAGCAAGATTTCAAAAGTTAATATATCAATTTTTAAATTATTGAAATTCTCATTGAGCTTTCCTAATTTAGGTTCCTTAAAATTGGACAAGTTCATAGCTTATGGAAGATAATGATATTGATTTTATGGAAGGTGTTATCTATTAAAGAAGTGTGAAATTCTGTTGATTGTTACATCCAATTCAATAAATAAAATCAGAAAATGAAAATGGTTCTGACTGGATTTATAAGATTTTTTGTTTAAATGATTGTTTAAAACATAAATATCATCATGATCAAATTTTCCTTGAGTGAGTAAAAAAAATCTCTTATATAGTGATTAAAAATTATAATTTCTTATTACAGATTTGGTTTTCCAAAAGGGTTTTACTATATGTGAATTGAATGGCGAATCCATGAATTACTTTACTGCACCATGTTTACTTCATTTGAGAGCTCTTCCAATTTTTTAGTTTTCTTTATAGCCCTCTGGTTTATTTATTCCTTTAATTTATAAGCTCTCTTAAACATTTACTGGTGTATCTATATTTTTAGCTTAATTTGGAATGTTTTCATATGTGAATGGGAAATTATGTGTAAATGGGAAATTATGTGTTAATGGGAAATTATGTGTGAATGGGAAAATATGAATTGAAAAAAATTATCTATTCAAACACAGTATATTCATGACAATCCTTCCCAGACTTGGGGAGGAAAATATTTTGCCTAGTAAAAATATTCAATTTTACCAGTGGAAGAATGCAGACTTCATGATGTAAAAGGGGATGAAAGAACCAGATGCAAGAGGTGCATCATAGAACATTCTTAAATTAGTTCTAAAGCATATACCCATTCTGGGTGAGCTGTGGGAAGGTTTTTCTGTGTTTTTATATTTATAGATGGCAAAGGATACTGAGTTAAGGTGTCAACATGTTTCTGAGGATTAAATTGGAAATCCAAGGATACTGGAGAATTCCTGGGGCTAGTTAAAATTCAAAAATATTTACCTTTCTGCATTATTACAAAACAAGCCTGTATTTTAATCATTTTCCAGGTATCGTTTGGAGATAGTAATCCAAATTATGGTCCCCCTTCCATTGTTAATCTAGCAAAGTATCAAACTAACCAATTGGTATTGGGAATAGGATTGAGTTTATGAAAGGGGGGGTTGAGTAGTCCAGAATCATGGGATCCTTGAATTTCTAGGAACTTAAGGGGGAAAAAATATCTAGAATCAAGCTTTTCACACAATTTTTATGCTAGCACTCTTCCTCAAAAGCCAGAACCATTGAACTGATTCAAATTTCTTCAACTATCCTGCTTTCTCATCTTATTGAGAAGCTTAGTTATTCTTTGAAGCAATAAGTTATTGGTTTTCTTTCATTTTATAATTTATTATTATAAAAATTAATTTTTTGTCTTGAAGGAATCTAGAACATTGAGTATTGGCACATAATCTGGGATGGCAGATTTTTTCCACGAAAGAAGGGGAGTAACTTGCGGAGGGGGAGGTATATTTTTCCCAGGTACTTTATGCAGTGGCTTTTAGCTCTACCTAATTATATTTTGTTTCTTATTGAAAAAATTGCATATTCAAAATTCAAAACTAGGGTTAGTCCTGTTTTTCTTTCCATTTGCCTGAGGGTGAAAGGAGGAGGAGTAATCATTGTTAATATGAATCCTGATTAGGAAAAAATTCCAGAACTTTGAAGAAAAGTTTGTGCACCTTTCAAAAAAAAATTCCTTTGGTAAAACCATGATATTTGACAAATAAATCTACAAAGCCTCAAGCAGGGTCATCTGACAACCAGGATTCATTATCTGGTAAAAATTGGGAACCCTTAGTATAATGATTGAAAATAACTAGGATGGGGTCAAAATCAGAGCTTTTGGGGAGTTTTCCTATAATTTATATGCATATGGTGTGATGTGACTTATCAGAAGGGTCCAGTGGGTTTGGGGGGTTCCTTTTAGAGCCAGCAATCCTCTTAGACTGAAAATAGACACATGAATTGATGTAATCTCTAAAATTAAAAACTGGAAGATAATCAAATTTCCCAAGTACCAAATCAAGAGTTTTCAAAATTCCTGATTTTCCCATTAATGGGGATTTATGGAGAGAAAATATGATATTCCAACAAATGGAAGATGGGGAAAAGATTCCCCCCCCCAAAAAAAAATTTTCCCTCCACTTTCAAATTTGGAAGTTTTTCTCCTTCCAAATTTTATTCTGCTGTTTTTTTATTCAATAAAATCCAAGAGATCTAGAGAAGGGGTAAAAAAATGGTTTATCTTGGGATTAACGGATGATTTTTCCTCATTAGAAACATATAATTGTGATTTATGTTCCTTGTATTAATCTGAACTCAGTTATTGCAGCCAGATTTTTTTTCCATTGTTGACTTGTTTTTCAAAAACCAGGAAACTATTAGAAATATATAATTGGGATCTTTGGTCCTTGTGTTAATCTGAACTGAGTTACTGCAGCCAGATTTTTTTTCATTTTTGACTTGTTTGTTAAAAACCAGAGAACTCATTGGTTCACCTGGGTTTATATTTCCTTTGTTGTGAGAAAATATTAAAACCAAAAAAAGGAATGAAGGCTTCCAAAAGGGATTTCCAGGGGATGAGTTTTGTGGCAGCCATAAAGTAAAAAAAGTTTTGGTGGTCAGAATAGACTTGAACTAGCTTTTAGTTGTCTATTAAAAAAGGTTTTGACCTAGAAAAGGCAGCTATAATTTTTCCTAGTTCTATATTTTGAACCTTCCATTTCTTCTAAGTTTTGTTTGGATTTCCAGACTAGAAGTAGAAATAGCATATCTTCCGCTCCTTTTTGGGCTGGCAGAGTATGGCAGAAATTTCTATTTGTGATGCATTGGTATATGCAAAGCATTACTTTTCAAAGTACAAGTGGTTTAAGAAGACATTAGTTTTATGCTAGGAGGAATAGGGGTTTCAAAAATCCAACCCCCCTTCTTTTTATCTGGTGTAGAAGTTAATCCAGAGAGGAGAACTCATGAATGAACTTTTGATAATATTTGGTGAATGCCAAGAATTTCTGCACTCCAATGATATTGCAGTTGAGCTTTCATCTTGTGATTTGACTATTATTGTCAGGTTCCATGAAAGGTTTATTCCTTCTTATAATGAAAAGCAGAAATTTTACTTTTTCAATAAAGAAGGAACACTTTTCTGGAGAAACACATAGTTTATGTTTTTTGAGTTTAGTAAAGGATTTTTACAGGTGTAACTCATGGTTGGATTTATTATGGGAAAATATCAGGATTTCATGAATATAGAAAAAACTCAAGAGGTAAAAAATTCCCATAGGAACCATTCAATAAGGCATTTAAAAGCTTTGGGTGAATTTTCCCATCTAAAAGGCATCACCAGGCATTCAAAAATGCCCATTTCTTTAAAGAAATCTGTCTTCCAGTTTTATTCTTCCTGTGTGCACAGAATATTGAAAGCTGAATTTGAATTTGTATTTCACAAGAATGTAGAACAATTATACTTACTCAAAAAAAATATAAACAAATTGTAGTGGATATGAATTTCAAATAGTGATTATTTTTGATTCTCTATGATAAAAAAAGGCCTGTTTTTCTTCCCTGGGATTTTTAGAAAGAATCTTGAAATACTTAATGAGAAAATGAGGGCTGTTAAGAAACTTCCCTCAGAATTTCTTTGATATGGGCCTCTATTTTGGTGGTTTCCAAGGTTCCCAGTGTGTAAATTTTCCCAAATGGGGGATTACAACATTTCTTTATGCTTATGGTCATACCAGTCTCTTGATGAGGGGGTAAGAATATTTAATCATGTGGTTTGAAAATATTCAAAAATTCAAGTGAAGGGTGATGAATAGGATTGCTTGGATTGATAGAGCATATATTGAATGACTGATTACTGAGTTTAATTCTGTTGGCTCCAAGAAGAATATTAATAAATCCTTTAAGTTCAAAGGAAATTCCCGCTCCATTGGAGTTCCTCCAGTTGGTACCAAGCATTTTTTTGTAGTAATTGAGATTATTGAAAAAGAAATCATAAAAAAATGAGAAGAAATAATTTTTTTTGGCTTAAAGAATCCAAAGGGATTGGGATAATATAGAAAATTGCTTTCTTAAATTCTCTTGAAGGGGAATTGAGTGTAACTACTAATCTTGAATAAATTGATCTAAACTAAGGTGGTTTTTGTTAAAATACCAAGGAACTCAGGTAATGTGCATATTAGTGTGTAATCCAAATGAGATGCACAAATGGGCCTCCACGTCCCATTGGACATCATGTGGGACTATGTGGATTTTATTGGTTTTGGGAATTTCGGCACCAAAGTACGTTTTCCAAGTCAATTGGGACATGGGCCTTGACGGGCCCGTCAGTGTGGATGGGCCAACTTAGCCAAATGGGCTTATAGGGGCATTTATGAGCCCAAGAATTTTTATGGACATACTTGGCCAGACAGGCTGGCCCACCAAAGTATGTTTTTTGGGGTCATTGGGCCTTGGCGGCCCATTGGAGCCTCCACCCATGTTGCGGCCCTCTCAGGGCCGCTTGTTTCTCACCTGGGGCTGTTTTAGGGGGCAGGGGACTCTGTTTGGAGTCCCCCCACCCGCTGGGTGCGGGGCTGCGGCCCTGGTTGCGCCACTTGGCTGGTTGTGGCTGCGGGGACTGGAAGCCCCTGCCTCCCTCCCTCCCCTTGCTTGGTTGCAAGGGGGAGGGAGGATGGCTGGTCCCTCCTTGACCAGACCAGCCAGCTGGTTGCAACAAAGGCAACCAGCAAGGTGGGAGGGGACTTGATCACCCCACCACCTCAAGACCAATGACAATGGGGCCATCTCATCTCCCCCCTGGGGAGGAGCAATGGGCTGAGAGGGGTCTAACCACCTCCCAGCCCACTTACTGCTAACAATACCCTGCGTTTATTGACCTCCAGGGCCCTGGTAGGAGGATTTGACCACCCCCTCCAGGGAATTGGCAGAAAGAGGGGGGGCAGCATGTCCGCCAGTTACACCACCCCCTTGGTGAGCTTGAGACCTGACCCAGATGAGTTCTGGGTCCCACCTGGTCCATATGAGTGGCCAGGGGCTGTTTGCATGAGGCAACCAGCCTGGTAAGTGAGGTCACAGAGGAAACAGGGCTGGTTGTGAGGGAAAGCCAGCCCATTTATTGAACAGCAAATGGGCTGTTTCAGCCCTGTAAGGCTGGAAATACCAAAATCAGCTGGAACAGTCCTGTTGAAAGGGTTCAAGGGAAAATGCCATGTGGGCTGATGCAGCCCAAAACAATTAAAAAGGCCTTTAGAGCCTGTGGAGCCCTTTTGGGGAGGAAATTTTGCCTTTTCACCTGTTGTATCATGTGCCCACATGAGGCCAATATTTTGTACTAAAGGAGCCCTTCTCCCGGCTGTTTTCCATCCATATCCATTCAAACTCATCCAATCAATTATCCAACGTATTTCCCCATTGTGAGAGAACATTAGTCTTTATAGGCACAAGGTGTCCAGCATTTATTTTGCTTTAATTAATTCCCCTCCTGCCACTAAGCCTAATGCTGGCCATGATTTTCACAACTACATTTCTCCAACTACATTTTTTTCTTTTTGAAAATGAATTATTTCAACAGAGCTCACCTCAAAGAGAAGGTATATTTAGCATTTTTGTATAATATTTTATGGTTGCAATAAATTCACAACCATACACAACCTGTACACAACTAAAAATGGGTTATCTGGCTTGATTCACAACCCTTTTGAGTTGTGTGGGCCCCCAAAACCCACAGAGTTGTGAACAGCTGTTCAAAGCTCAGATAGGTCATGAGCCAGGCCACACAACCCATTTTGAGTTTTTGTGTGCTGTTCAAAACTTGTTCAAAAAATTGAAAAAAACCATAAAGAAACAAATACCTCGAAAAAATTATAAAAAAAAATGAACAAATTAAAACAAAGAATTAAAAAAAATTCAAAACAAATTGTGAAAATTTTGAAACCCCAGGGCCATGAATGCACATTCATGGAGCTATGAATACAGCCTGCTTTGAAATATTGGCAAGCTGAAAATTTATTTATTATTTATTATTGATCCATAATAAAGCAAGATTAACAAGCCCCCCTACCTTTAGCTCAAGAAAAGATTGAATGGGGCCTTAAAATTTAGTATAAAAATCAGCAAATATCCAACTCTTCAACTTCAATTTTGGGTGGGAAGTCCTTTGCAGTTTTAAAATTTATTTTTATTTGAAGGGTGTGAGTTTACTATTGTAAACAACAATCATTTAGGCTTTATTCAATTAAATACAGGTCCCTCATTTATTTTTAGATACTTAAGTTTTGGGCTTTTTTCATAATACTCTGGTATCATTAAATTTTTGTTGTGTAGCAACAGTATTAATTTTACAATAATTTAATAACTGATTTAATGATTGGTTTTGTCTTCATTTTTCAGGTTAACCCATGGCCAGATTTTAACAGTATAAGTTAGATGCCTGACAGTAACAGAAAGGATGAAAGTAGTCAGGGGGGAACATGTGTATTTGATATGGATCTACATGCCTATCCCCCTATGTGAATCTAAAAACTCCACTTCAATAATTCATAAAATTTGAAAAACTCACAAAGAAACATCTATGTATTTTTTTTTTAAAAAAAATGAATAATCCTAGCTTTCATAAGCACAAACATGAAAAAAATGTAACATTAATTCTAACTTCATAAGACATAAATTTTTTGTATACATATAAAGATCCAGAATATCAATTGAAAATGGGAAAAAAACACAGAATTTGATTTTTTCATGGGTTTGAACAGCTCCAAAGGATGGATTATCCATATATAATAAATTCATATACTGAAGGAATAAAATATATCCTAAAAATGAAAGTACTCTACTGTCACACAGTGGTATGTGACACCATAACAACTGCAAAATTAACTGTTCTTTCAGCCGGTTTCATAGCCTTTTGTTAAGGCCTTACCTCTCAGTTGGTTTGAAGTTGTGCAAGTTATGAGAGTAAACTGGCTGGCCCTGTTGCGGGTTCAATTTGCAATCGGGACCTTTTTTGGGAAGGGCTTTTTCTGTGACAATTGTTGGGCTTTTTACCTGTCAACATCAAGAATCCTGAGCCTTGGTGGCTCCTTATGGCATCCAGGAGTGTTTCTGAATATGGACCCATGATTGAAAAGTGGCTTAGTGCCAGCAGCCATACACACTTTGGGAAAAATTTCCCTTAAGCCCAGGTTTACCATCACACAGTGGTATGTGACACAATAACAACTGCAAAATTAACTGGTCTTTCAGCCATTTTCATAGCCTTTTGGTAAGGCCTTGCCTCTCAGTTGGTTTTCATTTGTGCAAGGTATGACATCTACCCATCACATGAAATCAATAACACATGCTGAGCTACACCTAGTGTCATGGCTAGCCTCAACACACAATGCCATCCCCCTCCTCGTACCCTGAGGAGGTATGATGAAGACAGGAAGGTGTAAATACAGGGCCTTTGTAGACTTTGTTTGAGAAGAATCATTCTTGACATCATTCAGAAAAATTCTATGAGAAATGAAATACTTACAATGGATAATTTGGTTGTTAAAGGATTTATTCTGGCCCTTTATTTAACAGCTTTACTCTCCTAACCTAAATTGGGCTGTTGGAAATCTTTGAGAACCCCAGACAGGCTTATAAAGTTTGGATTTTTAATTTTTTCAGGTACCTAGACTATAACCACTCACAAAATTAGTTATTCCTCCCTGCTTGAGCCATTTTTCCACCCAGCATCTGCTATACCTTGTATTATCTGTGTAGCAATTCCTTTGAAAATTTTTCCAAGGTCCCATGAGCATTTATCATAGTTTTTTCCTGAAGATAGTTTGTGAAGATCACCAGTATGACTTTTTCCCCTCCATATTATCTTTTATCAATCAATATTTACCAACCAATACCAAAACAAAACCTTGGATTTGAACAGTATCCATATTTTGATGGATTTTTTTTGCAATCAAAAAATAAAGGCCTTGGAATCCAGAACACCAATTTTTTAATTTTGCCCCAAATGAGTTGTGAATGGCATGCACAACCTTCAGGGGGTTGTGTACTACTTGTTCCCAACTCATTTGGGTTGTGAACCCTTTTTTGCAACCCAAATGGGTTGTGAACCCTTGTTTAAAACCCAAATGGGTTTTTAACCCTTGTTTGGAACCCAAATGGATTGTGAACCCTTGTTTGAAACCCAAATGGGTTTCCAACAAGTAGTATGCAACCCCCTGGGGGTCGCATGTGTTTTGAAGGGTTTAGTTAAGAACTCATATTGCAACCCCCAGGGGGTTGCATGTGTTTTGAAGGGTTTAGTTAACAAATAATATTGCAACCCCCTGGGGGTTGCATGTGTTTTGAATTGTTTAGTTAAAATTTTAAGGGCATTGGAAACCCCTTCACAACCTGGGGTCATGAATTTAGAACCACCCAATTTTTTTAAATTTGGTGAAAAGTCCTCTACATTTCATCAGAAATATTAAATTTTATTCAAAGAAATGAATTTTGGATAATTTATTTATTATTATTTGATTCATTTTTTGTTTCAATATTTTATAAAATTGAAATCATTCCCATTGAATAAGTTTACTTACAATTTTTCTATGTCTTTTTATGTTTGTCAAAATGATAATTTTTTTCCACTGGGAATGTAAATTTCTATTTGATCTTTCCTATTTCTTTTATTATTTTTGCACTTTATGCAATTTTTTTCCTAATTTTAATGATATTTGAATTCCTCTCATTCATCCGGTGTATTTTGAAATTTTTCATATTTTTTTGTTTTTGTTTAAAAGATATTTAAATTCCACCAGAAATCTCTTTTTTGGAATATTTCAAAGGGTGATGTTAAATTCACAACTCCCAGTTGTGTAGGAGTTGTGTAGGGCCCTATATGTCTTAATGGACGCATGGGGGCCCATATACGCATCCAAAACATGTTTTTATACACACCCAAGGGGTTGTCTCAAACACGCGCAACCCCCAGGGGGCCGTAAACCCCCTGTACATGGCGTATTTGGGTTGTGTACCCCTGTACATGGCGGTTTTGATCCTTGATTTGGGGTATACCACCCCCTTGGGGTTGTTCCAAACTTTTTGGGACCCCCTGGACCACATTTGGGTTCCATCAACCCAAATTTAGGATCCACACTTACTATGTGGGACTGTTGCTCCACATCTTTCAATCATAAAGTGACACTAAAGTGAAATTAAAGTGAAATCAAATGAAATTCAAGTGAAATTAAAGTGACACTATAGGAAACTGCAAATAAAACATCACACAAAATTGATCTTTCTCAACTTGAAAGTGAGCAAACTTGGTAGTTGTTCAATTGAACGTTGGATTGAATACTGAAGTAACATTGCATTTTTTTGCATTATGGGAAAAGTGGAAAGCCCTCCTTTTAACATGGCCGCTTTCAAGGACTAAATTAGTGCAATGAACAAATCTGTGGAAAAGAAGGATTTGGTTAATGAGTAATTGGAAGCCCCAATTTCATCCTCATCAAGGGTGAAAATTGAGGAACAAAATGTTTCAAAAATGGACATGACCTCTGGTGGTGAGTAACATTTTATGTTACTGATCTTTGCCATATATAATTTGATTGAAACTGATAGAGTGCATGCCATCAATATAACTATGTAACTATGACATATCCACTTTCCCCATCTCCTGTGAGAGCTTTTCCTACTAGGGAAGAGGCACCAAAGTATTTTCAAACATGGGCAATGAAGCATGGTTAAACCTGAACAGTTTTAAACTCAAAGCACAATAAATATCTGGATTTAGCCTGTGATAGACATGGTTTGTGCTCTAGGCAATTGCTCACCAAATGGTCAATTTAAACTCACACAAGGAAGGTTTGGTGCAAGATTTTAATCCATGCTAGTCACACAAAGGCAGATCCCTTGCGGCAAATCTCCTACAAGAATGATAAACATAAGGATGAACCATCTCCACACCCCTCAGTGCATCCTCACCTGAGGAGAATCTCTGGGGTAGCCTTAGACAATCTAAAAGAAGGCATGAATGATAGGCTCAATACACTTCAAATCAAAACAAAATTGAGCAAAATCAATGGTGGCAAATATTTTGATGACAAAACAATCTATAAAACTAAGCATAAGGTAGTGCTAGCAGAACTAAAGGCAAAAGGTGTTATGGAGGTCCTCTTTGAACAACTTGGTAATTCAGGTTGGTTTCATTGAGAAAGATTCAGTGGAGAGGGTCACTTGGAGGCCCTATTCTTGGCTCACCCCAAGTCATTAAAGCTTTGCAAGAAATTCCATCATATAGCTATGATGGATTTTACTTATAAGACAAATAAGTACAAAATCCCCCTATTGCACATTGTAGGAATTACTTCCAACAAGAAAACTTTCACAAAAGCTCTTTTTTTTATAACAAGAGAAACTTTTGAGTTCTACAGTTGGTCTGTAAATGCACCAAAGGAGTTTGCTTATGATCATGAGAAACTTCCCAAAGTCTTTTTGACGGACCATGAAAAAGCTTTGATTTGTGCTCTAGAAAAAATATTCCCTGAGTCAACAAGACAGTGCTGTCAATGGAACTTTTCTATAAACATACAAGCAAACTGTAACATGCGCTTTAATAATGACGTTGAAGGGTGGCAAAGCTTTATGTCTGTTTGGGCTAAGTATGGGGCCTCAAAAACCAAGAAGGAGGCAGAGTTCAATGATTTGGAACTTAGAGTAAGTGCCAATGGACTTTCAAAAAACCTGACTTAGGAAATAAAACAATTTCTTGGGCTGAAGTGGCCCATGCTACTCTCAAATGATTCCTTGCAAACTTGTTGTGAAACATGTTGGATGTTTGTCAAAACCTAGAGGGCACAGTTTACAATCAAATCAAATTAGTTTCAGCTGCCCTTTACAACTCTCAAATAAAGATTGGAATAGTTCTTCCTACTGAACTGTTACCATTGAGATAAAATGTTTCTTTACAAGCAATTAAAATTGTTTGGGAGCAATTAGATAGTTTAAAGCGGAACCATGATGGGGAAGTGTGCACCAAGTCATACTCAATGACTATGGGTTTTCCCTGTTCCCACCAAATAGATGACCTACTAGCATCAAGAGGCTCCATTGTGCCTGAAGATGTTCATCCTCAGTGGAGGTTGGATTATGAACCTTGCAGTTCTAGTTCTGTAAGTTGGTTTAATTTGGATTTTTCAAATCACTTTGTGATTAATGCTTTTTGAATGATGATTCCTACTTGACTAAAATGATGATTCCTACCTGACTAATATTTGATCCTTTTGAATTTTTAAAGGTTGAAATTGATGAACTGCTCAATGATTCTCAGTTACATGAGAAGCTCAATGCAATGATCTTGAATCATCCTGATCAAGATTATCACGGGCTTTTGAAGCACTTGATGAAGGAGATGTCCAATTATCAATCAAAGCCAAGAGTTGAACCTAAAGTCTTCCAATCAAGCAGAGGCCGTCCAAAATTGACAGATACATGGCAAGATCCTTCTTGATTTGGAAAAATTGAAAAGGCACTTAAGCAGGCAAAGAGAAGTAGAAGGGCACCAAAGAAGAAAAGAAAAATGATTGTAAGTATTTTCTTTTGTGAAAGGTTCATTTTTTGGTTTTAATGAACTGATTGAGAAATGTTTATAGTCCAAGTCAGGATCTTCATATGAATTTTATAGTTTGGTGGAAGAGACTGAGAGTTCATTGGGTTTGGTGCCATTGTAATTGGATTCCTTTTCAAAGGATGAAGCAGACGCAATCAAGGAGTCAAACAGAAGCTCATCTCTGGTGAGTGGTGATTCCTTCAATGAGATTAGAATTTTGGCTAACTAATTTTTGATTTTAGGAAGTAAGTGACCTCAATCAAATACCTGAGAACTTACATAAGTTCTTGGTGAGTTTTGGGACCCAATTGGTGATGGAAATTGTGGTTTTAGAGTCATTTCTAAATCACTTGGGTATGACAAAAATGGATGGTTTAAAGTTTGGAAAGAAATTCTTGAAACATTGAGGAAAAATAAGGGGTGCTATTCTAAGATCCTTGGTGGAAGTAAAGATGTTGAAAAGATAGAACAGAGACTTGATGTTAAATACATTGATGAAAATATTCCCTCTTCAAAATGGCTTTCAAAGCTTTACATGGGTCAAATAATAGCTTATACTTATGTAAGACCAATATGTTTCATTTCATTGGATTCATGTTGTACTTTTACTCCTATGAAAATGAGTGTAAAAGAAAAATAAGATCCTAGGTTCATTTGCTTTGTTAACAATAACCATTGGGTCCAGCTTGTACTTAAGGGAGATTTGATTAAGATCCCGCCCATAGTTTCCAAACCATGTTCCATGATTTCTAAAAAAGCAGCTTGTTGGGTTGATCACCTCAAAGATCAACTTGAGCTTTATTCTAACTTATAGATTAATTTCATCATTTGGGTTTGGTCTAACATTCTGATATTGTAATTCTATTAATATAAAGGGTTATTGCATTTTGAACATCATTATGATTAGTTTTTTGAAAGAGATTTTAATGGTAATTCAGTTCAACTTGTGTTGGGCTGATCCCATCACAAGCTTAACTTGTGTTAAGCTTGTGATGGGATCAGCTTAACACAAGTTAAACTTTTTTCTTGGTGTTTTTACTTTAGGGCTGGTCAAAAGACTTGGATTTTTTTGGCACTTTTACTTTAGGGCTTGTCAAAAGACTTTTTTTATTTTTTGGCCCTTTTAATTTAGGGCTGTTAAATTTCTCATCCATTCTCTCACTGCATGCGCTCTTGGCCTTACCCCGTTACGGAGAATCCCCAAATGCTATGTCTCCTTCTCTCTTGGCCAAGACCATCACTTTGATTCTGATCCGTTCACATCTCCTGGTCTCTCAAATTTGCATCTCCGTTTCTGTCCCTCAGTCTCTTTTATCCATTGTTCTTTTCTCCAATCTCTTTTTATTCAAACTCCTCCTTCTCATTTGTGCCTTTCTCTCAATGTCTCTATTCAACAAACCAAGACCGCAAATCCCTGAATAATAAGTCTCTGACTGGTAAGACTCCAAATCATCTACTCTACTCAACAACTTGATCTGACTCTCTATTACATTCAGCCTGTCTCTATTCCGTCTGATCTGTCTGGCCTATCACCTCTCAATATCTCTCTTGAGCTTGAATAACAGCCATCTCTTCTGACCTACACTGATGGTCTAACTTGTAGGATCTTCTTTTTCTACGTTATTTGTTTCCTGTGTTATTTCTCATTTCTTATTTTGTTCTGCTAGCTTGTTTAGCCCACTGGTTCTGTGTCTTCTAGAAATCAAAGCCAATCTTATCAAGGGCTAGTCAAGTTGAACTTGAATTTTTAACTTGAATCTGAAGACAGTTGGTTGGTTTTCTTCAGTGTTTTTTGTTTTTATTTTTATTTATTTATTTACACTTATTTTTATTTTTATTTCTTATATTTTTGTTTTTTTAACCAAAAAATCAACCTTTTTTGATCTTTTGGTTGATTTCTGTTTTTTTTTTTTGTATTTTCTTTTATTTTATTTTGGTTTATTTTAGACCCTTTAGTTTTTTTTTTTTTTTTTTTTTTTTTTTTTTTTGGCCCACCAGACTTGTAGCCATGTGGCATGGCTACACAACTACATCTGAGCCATGTAGAGCCCCGCACAACCTGAATGTGGTCGGGCTGGCTGTGTGGAACGGAAACACAACTAAATTTGAGCTTTGTGGGGCTCTACACAGCTTGATTGTAATCTTGCATCCCCCACACAACGGTCCGGTTCCATGTGGAGTACAGCCCAACCACACTCAAATTGTGTGGGGCTCTGCACAAATCAAATGTAGGCTTGCAGCCGTGAATTTATCATCAATCTATTTCAAAGTATTTTGATTCTACTCCAATATAAGTTGTATGTAGCATTTTTATACGTCTTTTACTTTTTGGTATAAGGTGTTTTGTTCCCACCATAAATATCAATTCCTATTCAAAGAAATCATTTTTTTATATTTGATTTTTTTGTTTTTTTACTTCACAAAGCTCCTGTTGAAATATTTTTAAATATTTAAATTCCCCTCATGAAATATATATATATTGGATTTTTTGATTTAGGAGTATATATACATATGTTTAGTACAAAGTTAATTATGTTCCATCAGAAATCTTGAATTTTCATGAAGAAGTATGTTTTTCATATTTTCCATAATTATTTATGTGCTGGCTGATTTTTTTTTTCAAATATTTCAAATCGTTCCAATTCCCAGAATTACATAGGTATTTGTAGCATTTCTGCATTTTTTCATTGAAAAGGTATTTAAATTCCACTGAAAATATCGCATTTTGTGTAAATAAAATAAATTTTCATCATTTTCATTATTTTTCTCATAATTGATTACTTTTTTGTTAAAAAAAAAAAGAAAAAGAAAAAGAATCTGACCTCCTGTATGAATTCCTTACAAAAAATCAATGTTTATTAGGGCATATCAAGGTTAAAATTTTGAAAAATTTAAATTCCTTATTTCAGGAAAAATATCAATTTTTCAAAAAATATTTTTTTTATCAAAAAAAAAAGGAACCAATAGTTTTAGCTCACAAAAATAAAATTTTCAAAAAATAAAATAGAAAAGCCTGAAATTAGCCATTTAATTTTTTGAAATTTTTAACTTTGATACACCCTATTGTATTTTTACATGATACATTAACTCAAGTGATGTCCATCATTAAATTTTACAAAATATTCTACCCCAGAAAGATCCCACAGGCTTTCTTAAATTAGCCCCCAGGGCTTCAATTGAATTATACAGGCCTTTGGTGGGTCCACAAAATCTCAAAGGGTTTGTTCTCCCACCCAAGACACTTTTTTAAACCTTAAAAGGGAATTCCAAAACTTTAATGTCTATATTCATATCTTTTTTATATTTGCACATATTTTTAAGGCTTACACACCTTCCTTGGATGGGAAACCACACCCAAAAGTTTAATTTTAGGGAAAAAACTACTAAAATCATACCCCTATTTTTTTTTTAAAAAAAAAAAAAAAAAAAAAAAAAAAATGAAAACCAAAGCTGGCCATGAATTGTTTTTTTTTTAATCTTTGGGGGGGGAGGTATAAAAGTTTTGGTCTGGTTAAACCAAAACTCTTACATGGATCAAATATGACCCTATATCTATCCCTCTCTATTCACAATTTCTGCCATGTTTGTCTTTGGATCAGTTTTTTTTTTATTTGGTATTCAAACCAGGAGTTTTTCTTTTTTGAATTTATTGATTCCAGAGCAATGAATTGTTTATCCAGGGTAAATCTAAATTATAAATTCAATGATCTTAATATATTATGATTTTCTTTAGAGATCCAGTCTGATCCCTTCTTTCTTCCTTCTCCTGCTCTCCCAATCTGTGTTTTTCAACACCAAGCTCAAGATTTTCATCAAACCTTTTACAAAACAATTTCTTTACTTCAAAATCATTCAAAATCTCATTGATCCTTCCCATTCTCTCACTCTGAATCTATGAAAAATTTACATCCTTTTTTGTCTTCCAGCCTCCACTTGGCTACACCTATTTAATTATTGATTTTTTTGAAAAAAAAAATCTTTCAGGATTTTCATCCCTCTGCTCTTTGGAATCCCCAACAAATCAAGTATTTATTCTCTCTCTATCTCTATCTCTTTTTCCCATAAACTTCTTAATCTCACCTCTGAATCCAAAATTCCTCTTCCAAGGTATCCAAATCAACCCCCCAGCTCTCAACATTTTTTTTTCATTCATTCCTTATCTCCTCTTTGTTCCCCTAAAATCTTTGAGTTTGATTTTTTCTTTTTTCTTTAAAAAACAAAAATTAATTTTAAATGATATTAGCCTATTAATCTTCAAATCTTAAATGCCTGGTATCTTGAATTTTGATCTTTTTATTTTCTTTCTTCTTATTCTAAAAAATTGTGTAAATATGTATATACATATATAAACCTTCTGAAGTTTAGGGCAATAATTTTTTCTAGATTAAATAAATCATCTCATTCCCTTTTTTTAAAAAAAAAAAATGAAAAATGAAAAAAAATGAAACTCATCATCTCTTTTTCAATCTGTCTTTCCAATTTTTTCCCTACCTCCCCATGACAATGGGATTATCAAAACTTAAAAATCTCTCTCCTACTCTGAGATTTATTATTATTTTAGGGGGGTTGAGAAGATTAAGATGAACTGATTCAATTCACTCAACCAAACAAAAATCCAATCATTCTTCTCATCATCATCATCAGAAACTATCTCTCTACCTCTCACCAGATCCTCTTTTATATTCAGGTTTTCAAGTCTCCTAATTATATATTAGAATCACAATGGAATACAACATTGTTTGCTGTTGTGATCATCATCATCATCATCATCATGGTAGTGGTGGTGGCTTGGATTGATGTCTCTCACCTGACCTGACCCCTATTCCCCCCCCCATGCCCCCCAAAAAAATTCCTATTTAAAAGAGTCTACAGTCAGCTAGGGGGGAGGTGAGGTGGTTTTTTCAGGAGGTTCTCTCTCCAATCCAAAAATATCTTTACATGCATATTGTCAAAGAAGTTGAGAGACTAGTGGTGATTGGATCACTAACATTTGGATTTTAGACCTTGGTTAGACACTCACACCCCTAATCAAGCAACTATAGTGAGTCCTCCCCCTTCTCCCTCAAAATTGGTTGAGATAATAAGAGTTTAATCAATCCAATCTCTCATAATAAGCCTAAAAGAGGATTATTTCTTTTTTGGACAGTTATCACCCTTGATTAACTTTCTCAACTCATCAAAATTTTCTCAAGCAAATACTTTTTTTTTTTCTTGTCAAACCCAATGAGTTAAGATGGTCTGATAGTGGTAAATTGTGGCCCAAGGAAGTGGTTGATAGTAATGAATGATGTGTGTATGTATATGTTCTGTAAACCATGTCTGGGTTCCTGTCCAAGTTTGACTTGGCATGTACCCAGGGGGACTTGGACTGGCTCTCAAAGGGCTTGATTGGCCTGGGCTTTTTGGGGTCAAAACTTGGTGCCCAATCAAGCTCCTCTTGATTCCAATCAAAGATTTTTGTTCTTAACCAACCAATTTGCTTCCTCACTAACCATCAACTATGTTGAAAATTTACAAGCTTATTTTTCTCTCAATTCAATCTTTTCTTATCTTATTACTGCATGGAAATCTTTAAATATCAACCTTGGTCTTTTCTAATTTTTTTCATATGTTGATGGAAGAATGAACAAAAACCCTGATCCTATCATACTTTGGCTTAAAGGAATCAATGCCAAATCAAGCATTTTGGCTCAAAAAATTGAATATTTGAATTGGAAAACCCATCAAACTGAGCAGTTACTCAAAAGCTCATCAAAAAAATTTACAAAAAAAAATTCATAAGAAACAAAAAACTTACCAATTGCTTGACAATCAACTTTGACTCTTGAGGAGATCACCAAGTTCCTCAAGAGTGAAGATGAGGTGATGGTCACCACCACCACTCAGAGGCCATCAGGAATACTCTAAGGGATTTTGATGTTACCAGGAAGAAGGTGACCAAGATCCCTGCATCTTTGAATCACACCAACCCCATCCAACAGCAAGCAAAACTAAAGGGTCATTGGTGTGAGACTGACTTGGATCAAACACAATTTGTTTTTTGTTGTCGTTCAAGTTGGTCTTGATTTTTGTTCTGGTTGATCTCATCAATATCTCCCTTCAGGCTCCACCTCTTTCCTGTTTCTTTAATCTTATCAGAACTGGCTCTTTTTTTTTTTTTTGTGTGTGTGTGTGTATTAGTTACCCATTCTGTTCTCAGCCTTGTTCCAAGGTTCAATCAACTTAGACCTTGATTAGATCCCTCTCCAAAGAGTGGGTTGTTTTTATGTATCATGAACTCCTTCATGCTCATGGGGTCCCAAGGCTTTTTTTTTTGTCTGATCACTTGCATCAAGACTCCCCCATGATTCAATTGCCACCATGGATCATGGACCCAATTCACCATGAGGTTTCAACGTGATACCTCCAAAGTAGATTCCCAGAGTTTAAGATCAACAATCTCCATTTAATTCCTTCCTACCTATCTACCATCTCTCAATCCAATTCAATTTAAAAAAAATCTCATCTGATTCAATCAAACCTTAATGATTGAGGAAAGGAGCTAAGATCAACAAGCACTTGGATCTGCCACGGCCATTAGCCTCACGTGGTAAGACTACATCTCATACTCGAATAGGCCCCAACAAAGGGTCCACCACCAATTTTGCACCGGCTGCGCTCGAGGATTGATATTTTGAATATGCATAGTGCGCAATGTTAAAACGAACTGCACTCAAAAAAAAAAAAAAAGCACTTGGATCAGCACATCGATCTCACTCCAGAATCAATCTCACACCATCCATTACTCATGACAAATTATTGGCCTTGGGAAACCCTCAGAGTATCTTTTTTTTTTATGGTATGGTATGGTCTTCCAAGTGCATTTGAGCGTCTGAGAAAAAGTGATGATGTTCATCCGCTGCGCCGCAATCAACGGTCGAGTAGGTTCCCCAAAGCGTCTGAATACCCGGGTAGGTTGTATGTACAACCTCTTCTTGTCTTTTCAACCTTTTTCGATTTTTTTTTTCTTTTCTTCGTTTCAGTACACTCTAAGTGCATCTATGCTATCTTGATGCATCCTTCTTTCATTCGATTCCACTTTCTCTCTCTCTCTCTCTCTCCCTCTTCTCTCATTCCATTCGCTCGATCTGTCAAGCTTCGATCGGCGCCCAAGCCCGGTCGGCCCCAGGTCTATTTTCGGCTTCGTTGGGCACCGATCGAACGTTTACACGATCCTAGCTTAGATTTGTCAGCCGCCCAATCAGGCTTCAAATACCCATCCCATGAATTTCATGGGTGTACCCATGTACATATGTATGTCTTGATTACTTTGACAAAAAAAAAATTAAGCACAAAAAAAAGAACAAGAAGAAATCCGGAAATATGAATATGTATATATTTTTTTATCAAATTTTGTTTCTTCGTTTTTTCTTTTTTGAAATTGAAGTAATGGTTTGACCCGGTCAACGCACGCGACCAACTTGGCAAGCCGCCAAGCTTGCTTTGATAGGCGCCATGCGCGCTTTACAGAATTTGCGAATAACTTCGGTCGCCGCCCAGACGGGCTATATAGACCATGTGTATGTATGAACTTATGATGATCACTAGAGAGGAGGACATCAATCCAGATCTTACTCCAACAGCACAGAAGTGAATTTGTGGGTCTAGGATGAACCTTTGAAGACCTACCTACATACATTTTTTTTTTAAAAAAAAAAACATTAGACGCTATGATTGTAGGTATAAGTATCTATCGATTTTATGAGATTATTATGACTATTATTGGAAAGAAAAAGAAGAGACAAATAATAACAAAAAGTTGGAAAACATGTCGAGACCCCTTTCTTTTTTTTTGGGGGGGGGCAGGGGAGTGGGAAAATAAAAAACATGCATACCATACATCATCTCACTCGAGCCAATCGACCAAAGCGAGAGGTGTTCTGACGAGGAAGATGGATCAAAGGCTAGGAATGATAATGCTCATCATTAAAAGACTTTTATGGGTACATCGAAGCAAAAAAAGGAATCCCTGCACAAAACGACTTAAGAGTGGTTTGTTTTTTTTGGTCAACCTGAAATGGGTCATTTATTCCTAAATAAATAGATATGGAGTCAAATGGAAGATCGTCAAAATAAAAATGAGGCTAGGTAAGTTTTCAGACCTCAAGCTTAGAATCTCTAAGTTCTTGGACGACTTCCAACATTCCGATCAAGTAAGAATCGATCGATAGCTTGTGGTTTCCCAACGAACTTCTTGCAACTGCCGTGCGTGCATGTGCCAATAGGGGTAACCTTCTCAACGCTCTACCAGACATACCCTGCCGAAGTGAGTAATTTTGATGAAGAGAAAGGAATAACCGCGACAAAAATGAAAGAGGATCAACTCAGGCCAGTTTGTTCCCAGGGCTAAAGTCTAAAGCAGTGGACCAGGGCAACTTGGGGGGGGGCGGGGGTGTTTTCTTTCCCCAAGTAAAAAAAAGAAAAATATCTGAACCGGGTGGTTTTTATTATTTTGAAAATTCACTTACAGCGGCATTTTCTGAGATCTCCAATAGCTTTAGGGATGACTTTCGTATCCTATGAGCACTTGTGGACTTTATTTTACCCTCGATATCAATCAGAGATGTGGTCGAAAATCGACTGTTGAGATTACAACTGGTTAGATGATCATTATGCTCGTCCTGAGTTCTGTCCTGGTCCCCCAGTTCTTCTCGAATCATGAGAGCTTCTTTGTAATCCAAGATTTTCTGGGAAATCGGACCAACGAGACAAGTCGGGATAAGGAAGAAGGACGATATTTTCCATCAGTCTAGATACTTGACAGACAAGGGAAAAAAAATTCGAGTACTCTGCGTGTTAAGATTTGAGCCTGTATTAGTTCGAGCAGACAGGTTTTCAAGATCCAATAGATCGCTTCTGGAGATGGAAGTCCAATATATTGTTTGATATCGGCTCGATCAAGAAATGCCTCATCTTGATACGCCCATCATAGCAGGCATGTTATTTGTGTCAGAACTTCAAACATAAGCTCCTGCGGGATTTTCTCCCCCTGCCCCTCTAGGAAGGAAAGGGGTAAAAGGCTGGTGAGTTGAAAAACCATGTTTAATCAGAATTCAACGCACCGATCGATCCAGTCAAGTTTGAGGTGGTTAAGACTAGGATGTTTTTATACTCTCTCAACTTGTCTAATGCTGTTAATAGAGAATTGACCGCCTAAAAAAATTAAAATAGAACAATCATTCTGACGAGGTCAATATCCTAATAGATAGAGACATTGATTCTTCCAAGCTTCAAAAACTCAACTCTTAATGCATCACTCGGGTCACTTCCTGAGGCTCCGCTTGAGCGGGAGCCAGCCAAGCTTTCGACTTCATCTAATCGAAGCGATCGAAAAATCACACACATCATGATCGCGAAGCAGGACTGTCAGTATCGGATCTGGAGTCCAAAAGTCTCGGGCTCAAAGATGAATCTTCAAAGACTGTGTTCAACCAACCCATGAGAACCAAGACAAACACGTTTGGGTTCTCAGCGATCTGTTCGATCTTGGAAAATAGATTATTTACCAATTTGCCACTCTCACTAAACCACTTGGAAAATAATGAATGCGAGTTGATTTCGACCAATTCCGTCTCGTGGTACCTGATGAAGTTGAGAACAAACCGAGATGTTTGATGGTACGTTGGCTATTGATCAGGAAGGAGGAGAGAAAAGAAACAGAAAGGAGCAACACCAACAATCCCGATAATCTAATGGCCACCTTTTGCGCGAGTGATTTGCACAACGATGTCTTTCCGGTTCCGGGTGGCCCGTGCAAGAGTACCAATCGATGCCAGTTGACGAGGTTTCGGTCGACGTTTTGTTCTGCAAAGATGATGGAGGAATAGCTAGAGTGAATCGAGGTGAAGAAGGAAAAGCAAAGGTTGGATTAGATGGAAGATCTGAAGAGAGAAAGGAAAGCATGGAGTGAGTCTGGCAAGAACTGGGAGGTCCTCTGACATGTAGTTTAGTAGCCTAGCCTTGAGGCCTTCTTCGTAGATCAAACTCTCCCAGATTCCTTCGTAGCGACTGGCGGGTAATTGAATTTTAGAAGCTGCCACATCGCCAGTCGTTGACATGTCGTCATCATCGGCCTCATGAGCATCATGATCGAATAGTTCGGAGGACGAAGGATCGATTGGATTGACATATAGCATCGTGATCGAATCTTGACCTTGGCGGGGTATTTGGTAGACATGTATGTGCAGATTGACGGATCGAATGGGAATTAATGGTGCTGGGTATCCTGGGAGATCAAGATCGTTGGTTTTCCGCGAGTAGGATGGCAGGAGTGATTCGAGGATGCGTCTGGGATTCAGTTTGGAGGTCTGTTTTGGGACGAGTTGTAAGGTATCCGATTACTCACCAGATTCAGCGCAGTAGATGGTATGGATTTCATTTTCCAAAAACTTGATCTCTGCCCATCCAGGAAGGTAGGTATGAGTTTCTAGAGTGGTGAAGCTGGAGAGGATGCGGTAGGATTGAGACTGGATGATGATGGATCGGAGAGGAGAGGAGAGAGAATGATGAGACTGACTTGTCGATGATGTAACGGCCGATCGCCTCACGGACGGTGTCGGATAGGACGGTCGAGTTCGGGTGAAGTCTGACTTCGACTTCGAGTTGACAGGAGTAGGGGGGATGGGTCGGGAAAAGAAGACAAGAAGATGCCAGGAAGGTCAGGCTGGATTGGGATCGGTAGTGAGGATGTAAGAAGTGGAGAGGAGTCGACTGACTGTGGAAGGAGTACCTTGATTCGGGGATGTCGTCCTCCTCCTCCTCCTCCTCCTCCTGCAGCTGTTCATCGAGGTCTTCCTGCATGGGTTGATGATGATCGACATCGTGGATACTCTCGAGTTCGTCGTGCTCTGGATGATCGTGAGTAGGACTATCGTCTGACCTGAGCAGACACTCGGATCGCTCGTCCAACTCATCGCCATCGAGTGAGGTCGTGGGTAGGATGGTGGAGCTGGAGGTGATCTGATGGGTGCTCATCCTGGGTTCATCAAGAGCAGAGGATGTTCCGATAGGCCTCTCGGGTGTCTGGTTGAGATGGTCGGTGGTAGTTGTTTGGAGTGATGATGGTCGGTCGAAGTGGTCATCGGTTGGATGTTGGTCGATTGAAGTCTTCTCGGTCGATGGCGGTGAGCGTGCCGAGAGGATGTTGAAGTTCATGGTCATGGGGCGAGAGAGAGAGAGAGAGAGAGAGAGAGAGAGGGGGGGGGGAGAAGCTCGTGAGAGTGGTCAAGAGGGGGAATGGAGACTTGAACTGGAGCAGTGGTAGTGGTGGTCAAGAGCAACTCAGTTTGCCATCCCCTGCAAGCTCATCATCATCCACCCAATCATCATCATCATCATCATCATCATCATCATCATCATCATCATCATCAATCGATCTCGTCAACCAAATCTTCAAATCGGCTGCTCTGACCACGGCTATTTACTTTCAAAGAACTTTGGTTCAAGCTAGGAACAGATATCCAATCAATTGAATCAAATAATAATAATAATAGATGGTAGATAGGCCTGAATTTCAAACAGATCAGAGGAGACATCGAAAGGCAAGTGGGGGATTTTTGACCATTGGTCGATCGGATTGGGTAGTCATAGCGAATCAGATCTATGACAAGCTCAGGGTTTGGAAAGTTGAAGAGAATCGGTTTATCAAATCTAATCAAAGCTTTAGATGGATGAAGAGAATCGAATTGAATTTCTCAGTTCGGGTCATGAGAAGAGCTTATTTGGTGATCATGGATTAATGAAAATTAAGAGACAAGTTCCAATGAAAGAATCCAAAGGCTGCCATTGATAGACTGAATGAATCATGCATGGTATGAGAGTGTCTTGAAATTCAACCAACTCACTTCTGAGTTCTTTGTCTTGTTGATTTGTGGTCATGCTGGAACTGTGGGGAGGGGGGGATGAAATAGAATTCAAAGTAAATGGTTCCCTTGTTTTCAAGGTATCATTTTGGATCTTGAAAGCATTGACTGTGTGACTAGTGTCATTCTGATTAATGTCACCCTTGTCAAGTTGAAATCAGATCCTGAGGATATCAAGTTGAGATGCTCTGCAAAGACTAAATCTTTAAAACAAACACTTGTATTGGAATTGAATCTTGACTCATCACAGGAGGAGCAAGGAGGAAGTTAAGAGATGTGATCCGTGGAAAGGGGAGTCAACATGAATTTGGGATGGGTGATTGATATCATCATCCTTACTTTTCTTGAGTTGACCTAATTGAATTTCAAATTTTTGAAAGCCAAAAAAAAAAAAAAACCAAATTTGCTTTTACATATTGGGTCAAAATAAATTTCTTGAAACAGGTTGGTAATTCTGATTGAAAAGATAATAACAAGAACATTTCAAGCATGAGGTGATTTGGTTTGATTTTCAAAGATTCTCAAAGTTTGAGCTTGAGGTTCTTGGCAATGATCATTCAGCTAGAAAGGGGCTTAGAGTTGATCATTCTTGATTTTTAATCCTTTTTAATCACTTCAAATTTTGATCATCTCCAAGCAATGGTGATCTTCTAGTTGTAATTCCTTGATCTATTGAATTTTTGTTTTAATGACTATGCTTGAAATTTGAGCTAAAGAGATTTATCTGAAGGACCATCATCATGAAAAAGCTCTTGGAAGTGATCAGTGTTTCAATCTGTGAAGGACTCACCCCTGCTGGGGAAAAATTGTCTCAACAGGAGACAAACTTGGGGATGAACTTCCTGCTTACCTGGATGGCAGGAAATGAAAAGAAAAAAGAAAAGAAAAGAAAAAAGAGTTTCAAAGAAGCTCAGCAGAGTGAATCTGGTGTCAATCAGGAACCTTAGAGCTCACAAACAATTTGAGAGTGGGTTGATGGGTAAGAATCAAAACTTGAAAAGAAAATCTAAAACAGAAAGCCCATGGTGGGTTCCCCTCCTTGCTTCTGATCTCCCCACCCCACATTGGGCACACCACAGGGGTTTTTGAGATATTTTTGGCATGCCATGGAAATTCCATTTGGTGTGACAAAAGTGTTTCAATGCCAACCTTACAGGTAGTTGGTATCATACATTCCTCACAATTGGGGTTTTCTAAGTCCAAGAACCTTGGGAACTTCATCAAAGGGTTCTGGTTGGATTTTAATCATATGAGGAGCAGCTTGAAGAAGATATAAGGTAATCTGATGATGATTTATTTGAATTAGATGGATTATTTGTGTGAAAAAACCATCAAACTTTGTTGGAAGGAGTTTATGGTGTATGGAGTCTGTCTGGGCACCTGGCCAAGTTTGACTTGGTGTGCACCAAGCGGGACTTGGTTGGGTGCCCAGGGGGGCTTGATTTGGTAGGGTTTGTGGGAGGTTGAACTTGGTGCCCAACCAAGTTTGTCTTGGCCCAGATCAAAGCTGGGCACACCCCCAGCCTCAACCCATCTTTGATCAACCTCTTGACTCAATTCTTGATTTTTTTAATGAGGTAACTTTTTTTTTCAACCTCATTTCTTTGATTCTGTCCTTGTTTCTTTTATTATTTTTGTTGATTTTTTTTGTCTATGTACCTTGCAGATGGATGAAGATCCCAGTGTAGCCAATCCAGAATACCTCAAAATCAAAGCGGGCAAGGCCAAAGCAAGAGAACTTACTCAACAACTTGAAGTACTGAATTGGGAAAATTTTTGGAAGGAACAAATCCTCCAAGCTCAAAATAATTTGGAAGGCAAGAGAACAATCAATAATGAGCAACTTAACCATAAAGAAAGAAGATAAAACACCATTATTAAGCCAGAGGTCCAAGACCTGGTCCAAACAAAAAACATCTTGGTAAAAGGAATGACCCAGAAGGAGGCAGTCTCAACATTTGATTTGTTACCTTTTCAGGTTCAAAGGATCATCAAGAAGGATCCCAATCAGGTCAAGGTCAACAAGAAAAGACTATCAAAATTTTCAGATGAAGCACTTGCCAACCTCCTCATGTTTATCAATCAACAATCCACCTCAACCCTCAAGGAAATGGTCAATTTTCTCAAGAATGAGCACAATATGTTGGTCACAACTCAAGCTACCAGCAATATCCTCAAGGATGTTGATATCACCTGGAAGCAAGTAACAAACATCCCAACATCATGGAACCAGCCCAATCTTCTTGAGCATTGGGAAAATTTTGTTAATTTCTATGGATTGAACTTGGATCAAAAGTTTGGTTGTGTTGATGAAGTGGGATTTGACTTACATTCAAGTAGGGCCAAAGGGTATTCCACCTCAGGTTTTTTTTTTTGTCATTTTCTCAATTTTTTTTTTCAATCTAATTCTTTTTTTTTCTTGCATTTCAAAGGAATTCTGGCTGTGTTGAGCCTAGTGCCCAAGGTAAAACAGATCATGTTGATTGGGGCGCTTTCCAAAAATGGTTACAAATATCATGAGCTTATCAATGCAGATGGGACCAAGGCCAAAGGGGTAGGAAGAGATTATTTTTGCTTATTTCTCTCATCATTGGCATCTCAAATTCCTCAAGACTCCATCATCATTATGGAAAATGATCTCATCCATTGTGGGAGGCAATTTGATGATCTGCAATCCAATGTTAGCAAGTCCAAATCAATCAACATTAAAATCATTTTACCTTATTCTCCCTTCCTGAACCCTATTGAGTACTCATTCAATTCAATCAAACCTTAAATCCAAGGCAAGTTACCAAAAAAATCAAGCTGAAATTATTCAGAAAATCAATTCTGGAATCAAATAGCCAAAAAATCCAGAAGAAAGTCAAAAAAAATTCTCTCATGTGAGAATGTTTTAAAAAAGTTGCCTTGAGATGCAGCCTATTACAGGCTCTCTCTTGGCAAACCCTTAACATTTTTTTAAAAAAATATATTTCAATACCTTATATTTTTTTTCATCTTTTTTATGTTTTTTTTCTATATTTTGTTTTTTCCAAAAAAAAAAAAAAAAAAATAGAAAGAAATAAATGGGTTACTTTGGATCAATAATTTATGTACAGCTATTTACATTAAAAAGAATGGGTTGTGCAACCAGCTTTGATAAACACCCAAACCCTCTTGGCAATGCACCAGGTCAACTTTGGCCATGCACCAACTGGAACTTTAAAGGACACCAAGATTGCTTGGCTAGATGCCAAGCTAGATTTTTTGGGCACCACACATGCTTTACAAAAAAAATCCAAAACTTTACCAGGTGCCCAGACAGGTTTTATAAACCATATATGGTTAAGGGAGAAAAGGGATTCTTCAAGGGTTCTATCCAGAAATTCCTTGAAGCTAGTTTTTAAGATTAAAGACAGCTCAACAATGAGGAATCTCAAAACCATTTTGAAGATCAGGAACTCATGCATTTTTATTTTATTTATTTAGAAAGGTAGCTAAAATCAAACCAGAATCCAAAACTATTCCCTAGATCAATGTAGTTCATTGAGTCTTTGAATGAATGTAAGAAATTTGCTTCAATTGAATACTGATTTGTTTTTGTCTCTATGGTAACACTGGTTATTTTTATATAATCCATCAAGATGGAAAGGGAAGATCTTGAAAAAAAAAATTATTAAATTGTAAAACTAACAGTTACTAGTCCAGGTGGAGCTTTTTTACAGTCTGCTATATATCAATTAAATTTGTTTCTTTTAGCTACCAGAGGTGATAGAAAGGCTGAGATAGGATTGATCAAAAAATCCAAATTTCTTTAGAAAGATATTGATTAATTTGATGCAAGGGATAGTTTCAATTTCTTAAGCTGATAATCCAAGGATATTCTTTTGGCCTGCATGGTCTAATGGTATCCATTACCCTTGGAAGCTTGGTGCCAACCTTGAAATGGTGTTTACGTCAAAGAATGTATAAGTCCAGCATTAAAATACAAGCAGACCCAATCCCTGACCACTACCCCTTCTACCTTGGCTGGCTCAACTCACCCCTTTCACACTTTTGACACCCATCATTGGCCAGACATTTGATGTGTCAATGGAGCTTTCAATTGAATTATTTTTTGGCCATTGAAGTGAATCTGAAACATGGTCTAGTAAAAAAAACTCCCCACCCTTTCTCAATAAATTTGTATTTTTTAAGACACCAACATACCACCTCCATAAATCACACTGCAATCTGATATTTTTTAATGGTTCCCATCATGGGGACCAGACCATGGTTAAGATATGAGTAAAAGCTGCACCAAAAGGCTACTACATGTATTATCATATTGCACAATTTTTTGCAAAGCCTGTGCATTTAATAATAAAGATAAAAAAGCAGTTGAGAAGCTTCAGAGATATTTCTAAATAGTTTTGGGGATTCTGAACCTCTCCTTCATGTTTATTATCAAAGATAAAACTTTTATACTGAGAAAAATGAAGAACTGATCCGATTTAGAGTGCAAAAAGATAGTCAAAACAGTGGTGAAAAACTGAAAAAAAAATCATTCATGGAGTGGTTTTTCCTAGTTTTTCTGATCATTTAATTCCAATTTAAATTCAGAAAAAAATAAAACTAAAGGTATGGTGTGTAAAGTGGGTCTGAGCACCTCCCCAAGTTCAACTTGGCATGCGCGCAGAGGGCTTGATTGGGTTGGGCTTTTGGAGGTAAAAACTTGGCATCCAATCAAGCTCCCCTTGGCGCCAATCAAAGCTTGTTGCACTTGACCTACCAGCTTCTCTCCTCTCAATCTTCAATCCATTGTTTACATTTACATTCAAACTTTGATCCCTTTTAAATGTAAGTTTTTTTCTCTTTTTCTTATTCTGGTAGTCATATTCATGTGGATTTTTTTTTTTTTTTGGGGGGGGGTTATAAGATGTCCAAGGGATCTATTGTAATTAAAAACTGGAAAGACAATTCTTGTAATAAGATTATTATTAATTTCTGTTTGTATCTTGATTGATACAAATGTGGAATTTGTATATCTTATAGAAATAATCAAGGGAATTTGAATCACATGAAACAAATTAAAGGCAATATAATGAAAGAGACTTTACCTGGGGAGACAATTTTTTCAATAAGATTATTATTAATTTCCATCTGTATCTAGATTGATACAAATGTGGAATTCATGTCTCCCTAGGTTCTGCATTTTTGTAAGTAAATCTTTTGAGATAGAATGTTCTGGAAAATTATCAAATAAATGGTTTTTTAATGAATATGTGTGGTGTGTATGCATATTCATGTACTTTAGGTGATAACACCCAGCCACAAGCAAAAATGCCCACAACCATAAGAAAAGGAAAAGGAAGAAAAAAAAAAAGAAACTTGAGAATCTTGCAGAAAAATAAGAACGGCAGGCCAAAAGATCAAAAAAAAAAATTTGAGAGCAAAAAATCACAAGAAGAAGGAAATAGAACCAAGTAAAAAACAAAAAAACAATATCTGAAAGCAGGGAAGTGGAAGGAAGAAAGGCTCATTTAAAGAAATGCAGAGGGGAGTCCCAGTTTGGAGTGCAGTGTCATGTTAGTCACAGTTTGACCACTGCCTTGGCCAACTGTAGCTACCCCAGCGGCTTTTTCATAAATTAACCTAGTTGTCCGGCCATATCAACCCATACAATAGCTGCCCTCTTTTTACTTATCTGCTAGTTGATGTAGAAATTATCCTTTTCAAAGTGGTGTGTGCACTTATTGGCTGAGTTTCCCCTGGCTACCTTGACCGTGGATTGATTATTTCACTGTACTACTGGGACCAACTCCTCACTCCCCGTCACATCCATCAGAAGGTCCTTCACCCAAACCGCTTGGCGCGCTGCCCAGCTGAGTTCCATGAACTCTGCATGAAATATGGATGTCAACACCAAAGTTTGACTTTTGCTAACCCACAGGATTGGGCAGGAAAACAGGGTCACCACAACCCCTTGAGTTGCCCTGGCAAATTTTCCCCCCCAAATTGCATCCACCCAGAACTTCAAGGGGTCAGTAATGTCTTTAGGCCAGAGTTGTAGCTTCCTTGTGCCTGTGTTCTTGATATAGCCCAGAAGTTGATGTATTGCCATCCAGTGCCTGGTTGTTGGTGAATTTGAAAAGCGGGAAAGGAAAACAACTGCATGAGCCAGGTCAGGCCAAGTGGCCACAGCCAAGTAGTTTCCTGAACCAAGTACAGCTAGGTAGCCATTAGGGTTGATGAGGTCCTTGCCCTCCTCAATGGAAGTCAGGCTGGTGATTCTTGGAAGGGGAGTGCTGAAAAATTTTGTTGAATATTTGGTGAATGTGGCCGTGATTTTGTTTGTGAGAAACAGCTGCAAAAGGTCATACCCCCCATCCACCTTCTCTACCTTCAGGCCCACAATGGTGTCAATGGTATCTTGCCATTTCACCTCCACCTTCTTCTGCAAAGCCTCCAGGAAAAACCATAAGATGTTGTAAATTGAGGTTGCAAAAACCCCATCATCCAAATGGATCCACACCAGACAAGACTCTTTCCCCCTCTGCAGATAGTAGAATGAGTCCTCATAGTAGCTGAATGAGAAGCCCTCCTCCTTTAACACCTCTCCAAAAACCTTCCACCAAAATTTTCCCCCCTGTTTGGCTTTGTACAGCCCCTTGTCCAGCTTGAGTACCATTCCCTCATTTTTGGCCGGAATGACCATACCTTCAGGTGGCTGAATCCATACTTATTGGTCAATTGGGCCATGGAGGTAGGTGGCCACCACATCAAAAGAGGTTAGCCCGTTGGGAAATCCCAGGAATTGGCCCGCCTGACACATTTCTTTAATTCCCCTAAGGCTAACATTTCCAAGTCTTTGGTTCCATATGAGTGTCAGCTTGCTACTATTGCAGAGCAATCTGCAAAAGTAACAAAATAAAATCAATAAATGAATAAAATATTAAAGGAGAAATAATATTAAAAATATTATTTCAAATTATGATTCTACATAAAATTTAAGGTAGGGTCACTCACTGACACCTACCTCAAATTCCCACTGCTTAAATTTTTAAATAATTTTTGAAAATTTATAAAGAGGCGCGGCCTTGAGATTTTTGCAATTTTAATATTTCACATGAAACCCCACATATAGGTTTCACAGCTAATTTTGTGTCAGAGTCCAGGAATTCTGTGATTTAGAGAAGTTACAAGCAGAAATATGATGTGTCACAATTCCCACACACAGCCGCGGCAACCAATACATCCTTGCGCGGCTGAGCAGCAGCACTGCCACTCTGTCCGCTTACCCTGAAAAGCCGTGCATGCAGCCCTGGGCATCTGACAGGTACGCAGCCACTGGACTATGGGCTGACAAGGTGACAGACAACATGAGAAGAAAGGGTACCATGTAAGAGTACTACTACTAATACGGGGACATACCACGTATGTAATGAATGTCCCTGTGGATAGTAAATAGAATAAAAATACATAAAATTATGTAAAAACACTTAAATAAACCTTGGAAATATTGTTATAAAATATAATAAGAAAACACCAAAATGTCAAAAATAAGATAACTTAAGCTTGAGAAATATTTTAAAATACTTTGAAAATACAGTTATGAGAACTTCAAGATATCAGTATGTCCGTGACACACTGAGAAAACTGAATATGTGAAAATATTACATATATTTTCATGGCATAGAAGGACAGAATTGGGACCCAAAAAGCTATAAATATAGAGATCTTTTGAGGTTATTGATACCCCAGACCCAGGTATATTTACCTCCAAACACCGTGAAAAGGTAATCAAATACTTATAAGAGATAATTAAGTGATTTATGGCTTTAGTCAGATCAATATTAACTGTCCCAAAAACCCTTTTTATCAATTTAAAGTGCTGAACAACCTTTTAACCCCAGTAACAGGTTTAACCCATCAGTACACGTCCCAAACAGGTACCTAAAGGATCCAATAAAATACCAGTGATTTTTATCATCCTTGATCTTTTGTGGAAGCTTGGTTACAAAGCCCTGCCACTCCACCATATGTTTATATATATATATATTATCTTTGGGAAAAACTCCTTTAAGAATATAAATTAAAGGTTCTAAAGTAACCAGGTCCATGTGTTTTCAAAGTGAATTCACTGAAGAGAGGTGTTAAAGATCCCCAATATTATTGTGGCCCCTCTTTTTATTTATTTAATAATCAATTTATTAATATTGTCCAATAATATTCAATCATAACCAAACCAATCAACCTTGCCATAGCTTTATCCAAATATTTTACAGATTTTTTCTGCATTTATTGAATAATATATTTATTACTTATTCCATCACCTCTGGTAGCCAAAGGATAGCAAGGGTCTTGGAATCTAGGAGGCTGAAAATGAGTGCGTCTGTTAACGGGCAGTTCAGAGAATTTGCGGTGACAACACCTTCATTGCATTTGTTTGTGTCCTGACATATGGGGGGAACTACCAGAACCAGAAAAGGCCTGGTAATCTTGAGGCAGGGCAATTTCCAACAATTGCCCAAAGGGACACTATGTATTACAAAGTTATTTGGAAATAAAAAACAAAGGGATTTCTCCTTATCTACTCACAGCTTGCCACCTCCCTGACTTAGGTTCTCCGCTGATAATAGGGTACAGTTTGCTGCTGGGCTGTAGTACACATCCATGAGGAGTATCAAGCCAGTGTTGTTGATCAATTTAAGCCCACCCATTTTGGTAATGTGGGCTCCCAAACCACTAGTGGCTACTGAGATAGGAATAGGGGGCACAAGATTAATTGGGTTAATCAGGATGTCTAGCCAATTAGTGATGGAATGCAAGGCGCACGAGTCAATTCCAAACATAAGATTCTCTGCCTACTTTTCTAGCCAATAAAGATCATCCTTGTCAATCTTGTTGGTGCCAAGTTCCACAGAATTGGCGGTGATTGATGTCTTGACGCCCTCACCAAGCTGGAATTTGTTGGCAGTGATGCGCTTTCCACCCTTTGACAACAATGGTCCTGCTTCTGCTTGCGGTGTGCCTGACTGTTGTGGGGGGCAGTCAGTCTTCCAGTGACCATGCTGCTTGCATGCATACCAAAAAGGCTTCTTCCCAGCCACTTTGGTTGGCTTCTCCTTCTTGGCGGTCTTCTTTGGCTTGTCCTTGGCAAGTTGCCTATTCTGCCTGTAGTGCATCCACTCAATCTTCACAGTCCAAAGGAGTTCAAGATTCAAAACACTCCTTCTGGATCCTGGGAGCAATTCAAGCTGAAACCAGAAATTGAAAAACAGGTAGCTATCAAGATTTGGTACTGACAAGTGAAACATGAGGCTGATGAAGGTCTCCTTGTTGAGCTGGAATCCAGAACGGAACAGCAAGCACCCCAAGCCTTTGATTATCCGGAAGTGCCCATTGATGTTGGCCTGTGGGTTGTGTATGTCAAAGAATTGGTTAAGCATTTCAGAAAATGGTGAGGTGATTGAAACTTCTTTCTATAAAGAAGCACTCCAAAACATATTTAAAAGAGGTTTCACTGTCTGGGGCCTGCGCCACTCCAATTTGCAAAGACTCATCAACTGTGGTTAAGATCCCTTTTCTGATCACAGAATCTTCTGCACTGCACTTGTAGTACCTGCTGGTCAGCACATGCTCTTTCCCTATTGCCACTGAGAACATGTATTCTAGCATCATAAGCCATGCTTTGAAGTTAGCTCCGTTGATTTCCAGTTTGGTTACACATCCAATAGAAGCCTCCAACCATGCCTGAATGGCTAGAAGGCTTGGGATTGTTGCTTCTTTACTCTCCATGTTGGAATGACGTTCCCTGAGTGAACCCAAAGTCTTGGTGTGGGAGGGGAGGATTGGTCCTGGTGGACTAAAAGATATACCAGTGGACGCAGGAGCTGTGAGATAGGACAATGCTGTTGCACTGTCAAACTTGTCAAAAATTGTTTCTAGTTGTTCACAACCAGTTTGCCTTGTCAATCCTGCTACAGATGCCAAGAATTTGGTTTTTCTAGTATCCATAAACCTGGTACCACAGGAGGTATCCAGTCAACAGCACCATCATGGTTGCCACGTGGTCAACAGATGTAGATCTGGTGTGTGTCAAAGGCTTGTAACCTGTAATTTCAAACGGGGGAGACAAGTTTTTCAATAAGATTATTATTAATTTCAATTTGCATCTATATTGATACAAATGTGGAATTCTTATATCTTATCAAAATAATTGAGCAAAGTTGAATCACATGAAATAAATTAAAGTCAATATAATGAAAGAGACTTTACCTGGGGAGACAAGTTTTGTAATAAGATTATTATTAATTTCTGTTTGTATCTAGATTGATAAAAACACCATGAAAAAAAAGGCAGCACCTGCCGGCAGGTGTAGCACCTGGGTTTGTGATTTAAACATGTTTTGACTTTGTTGTGGTTTCTGAGTCAAACATCAAATTGATTCCTGGAAGGTCTCAGAATAATCCTGCAAAGCATTTATGTTATGCATGGATTGAATTGAGTATCTTCACATAACAGGAATATTTGGTAAATTATGTATTTATTTCTAATTTGATATTTCTATCACTGCTTTTAAGAACATTGGTTTGGAGCTATGTGACAAGGAATTTTTTTTTGGATGGTATCAAGCTTCAAAATGAAATGATATCAATTCTATTGAAAAAGCTTAAATTCAATTATTGTTTGTAGGCTAATTTTTGTTTGTTTTTTTCCTCCCCAAAGAAGAAAGTTCATCCTGGTGGCACATATAAATCTGATTTTGGAAAAAATAAAATTAGGAAATTATATTGAAAAAATTGCAAGAAACAAGGGCTGAATGCCCTCAGACCCATAACCTGCATGTGACAATGAATCAGTGTTTTCACCAAATAAATTTGCCTTTCTTTCAAAAAGAAAATTACTGCTTATTGTTTTCTTTGTCTTTTCCCTTTTCTTTTGGTATCTTTAATATGGCTTTGAATCAATTGGTTAATTTTCAATTTAAATTCTTTATATTTGTTTTTATTTTTTATTTTTTATTTTTTAATTTTTTTATTATTGTCATTTTTTTCATTGTTTATTTTTCTAATGTATTTTATTTTTGAGCAGTTCTTAATTTGAAATGGTTCACAACCTGTTCACATCTCACAATGGGTTTTATTTAAGACTATTGAACCATTTGAGTTTTTGATGGGCTATAAGTGTATATTTATGAATTTTTTTGATCTTTTTTTAATTGTTTATTTTTTTTGTCTATTTTAATATATTTTTGTATTTTTTTTTTACTTTTGTATATTTTTTTACATTTTATTTTATATTGTTTTATATTTTTTGTACATATTTTTGTATTTATTTTTATATATTTTTTCTTTATACTGTTTTATATTCTTTCATTTTTTTTAGATTTTTGTAAGTTTTTTTATGTTTTTTCATTGTTTTGTATTTTTTTCTATTGTGTTTATTAATTATTTCAAGGTTCAGGAAGAATAAATTCAAACTAATCCTTGAGATTAATTTTTTTGATGCCGGAAACCTCTTCTACATTGTTGATGTTCCGCCTCAGACACTAGCTCATCCTCACTACAAATGGTGCTTGTGAAGCATCATAAAACATTGAATTTTTTCAACCCCATTTCAGGGATGGGAACTCCTATATAGTAGGGCATGAACGGGAATTTGAGCTGGCAGAACTTAAATGTGGTTTGGGGGCCTTCCCCCCACCCATTTTTGTTTTGAATTTTGATATATATTTATGTATTTTTTTGTATTTTTCCATATTTTTCTATATTTCTGTATATTTTTTTGCAATTTTTTTCTTCATTTTATTTTTTTACATTTTTGTATTTTATTTTATATTCTTTGTATTTTTTTTTATATTTTTATTTATTTTTTTTACATCTTTTAGTATTTTATATTTTTTTCTATATTGTTTTATGCTGTTTTACATTTTTTCACATTTTTTTTATATTACTTTCTATTTCATTTTATTTTATAATGATTTTTAATTTTTTAAATTAACAAGATTGAAAATTTCTGGAGTATTGAACAACCTTGTTCCCAACTCTGGGTTTGTAAATTTCCATTCATGACCCATTCACAACCCGGGGGTGTGAATAAAGCCCTGCCTGTGATTTTTCATTTTTCATTTTTCATTTTTCATTTTTTATTTTTTATTTATTTATTTTTTTTATTTTTTTATTTTTTTTATTTTTTTTATTTTTTTATTTTTATTTTTTTTATTTTTTATTTTTTATGTTTTATTTTTGATTCTTTGATTCTTTGATTTTTTTTTCAATTTGTTTTTTGATTTTTGATTTTTTTTTTTGGCTTCCTGTCAGCATGATGGTTGACTTAGCACAAGTTGACCACCACACTGGCAGTTGCCAATTGCATGGTTGAGCCCCAAATGGTCCCCGCTGAAAAATTGAAGGGGCCGCGCGGGGATCAACTCTTGAGGAGGTGGACGACTTATCATAAGTTGTCCATCAACCCAACAGGGTTAAAAAAAAAAAACAAGAATCAAAAGATGGTGGCACTAAATTCACAACGTTTTAAGACACATTCATGAATCAACATGGGTCTTTTGGAACAACTCAAAACCAACTTTGAGTGGTGAACAGATTTCAAATGTTCATTTTTTTCCATTTTTTCATACTTTCTATATGTTTATATTTTTATACCTTTTCATGTTTTTTTTTTTTTTATTTTTTTTTATTTATTTTTTTTTTTATTTTATTTTATTTTATTTTATTTTATTTTATTTTTTTTATTTTTTTTTATTTTTTATTTTTGTTAATTTTTGTATATCTTTTACATCTTTTTTCATCTTTTTTATATTGTTTTATATTTCTGCACATTTTTACATATTATCTGATATTTTGATGATTTTTTATATTGTGATATATGTTTACTTTTTTTTTACATACAAATTTATTCTTTGAAGGGTCACAAAGAATATGTTTAAAATAATCCTAAAGAGTTATTTTGTTGATGATTGAAAAATCTTCTAGAATGTTGATGTTACTCCTCAGACAAGGGCTCATCCTCACTACAAACGCCACCTGTGAAGCATCATCAAACATTCAATTTTTTCCAACCCATTTCACTGATGTGACCTCCTAAATAGTAGGACAGGACCCAGAAATTGAGCTGGCAGAACTCAAAGGTGGTCCAGGGGCCTCCTTCTCACATAGCCACTTCTTAGGTGTTTTTTTTCATATTTTTGTATATTTTTGTATATTTTTGTATATTTTTGTATATTTTTGTATATTTTTGTATATTTTTGTATATTTTTGTATATTTTTGTATATTTTTGTATATTTTTGTATATTTTTGTATATTTTTGTATATTTTTGTATATTTTTGTATATTTTTGTATATTTCTTTGTATTTTGATGTATTTTTTCATATCTTTCTATATTTTTTGGAATTTTTAAAATTTTTATTTACTTTTTGCCAATTTCTTGTATTTTTTTGATTTTTTCCAATTTTGTATTTTTTTTTTTTTGGATTCATTTGGATTTTGATTTATTTTGATTCTGTTGTGATTTTTTTTTTTACCCTGTTGGGTTGATGGACAACTTATGACAAGTCGTCCGCCTCCCCAAGAGTTGATCCCCAAGCGGCCCCTTCAATTTTGCAGCGGGGACCGTTTGGGGCTCAACTATGCAATCGGCAACTGCCAGTGTGGTGGTCAACTTGTGCTAAGTTGACGATCATGCTGACAGGAAGCCAAAAAAAAAAAAAAACAAAAAAAAAAAAAATTCAAAAAAAAACAAAAAAAAAAAACAAAAAATCAAAAATAAAACATTAAAAATCAAAAATAAAAATAAAAAATAAAAAAAATAAAAAAAAATCAAAAAAAAATCAAAAATGAAAGAAAATCAAAAAAAATCAAAAATCAAAAAAACAAATAAATAAATAATAAATAATAAAAAATCACGGTCAGTGCTAAATTGACAACCCTGGGTTGTGGATGGGTCATGAATGGTGTAATTTTTGAAATCAACACGTTTTCAAGAATCAGAAAAAAAATTGGTATTTTCAAAATAAGTCATTCTCCCTTTTGACCATTTAAGTAATGAAAATGGTAATTATCACTAATATTTCACAGTAACCCCAAACATTTGATTAAATCCAATTATTAATCAAAATAAAAATGATTTTCTTGATAGTATCCTGAAATTTATTTATTACATAGGTTTAACATTCTGCATAATTCTAAATCTTCTGTATTCCATGCATGCACTAGAATTACTTGGAATCCTCAAGAACTGATACAAACAATTTTTCTCAGTTTTCAACTCAAGTTAGAAACAGAGTTTTATCAGAGTCGAAACAAAGTCAAAACAAGTTTCAGGTGCTACACCTGCCGGCAGGTGCAGCCTTTTTTTTCATGGTGAAATGTGGAATTCCTGTCTCCCTAGGTTCTGCATTTTTGTAATTAAATCTTTTGAGATAGAAGGTTCTGGAAAATTATTGAAGAAATGGTTTTGTAATGAATATGTGTGGTGTGTATGCATATTCATGTACTTTAGGTCATAACATCTATGACCAATGTCAAGGAACAATCTGTTCTTGAGGAACCTACAAATGTTGATCCTAAGCAAGCTTGAGTTGACTTTTCCAGCTATCTGCACCTATTCTTCCTGTTTCCTATGGATTCATACTCAAAGAAAGTCATTCTTTCTTTTCTCAAGCGTTCCACTTTGCCCAAATGGGAATGGTGATTTCATCAATTCTGTCCTTTTTAAAGCTGAGGCAATATGCCACAACCCTCTGAGAAAAACTCCAATCCATTCTTTGTGGTAACGACTGGAACCACTGTAGAAAGTCCAAAACTTGGTGGTCAAGGTAGCAAAAAAAATGATCCACTCATTCAACAAGGAAAACTACCTCTGTGTGCAATTTTCCCTCCCCTGAGTCCATTCTTTAGTGAAAGAGCCAAATTTTCTGTGTGTGAGTGCAAACACCTCTTTCACCTTGTCTAATAAATGAATAATCAGCTGTGAAGCTTCACAGAACTCATCCAGATTTGTGCTCCCTTGCCATGCTTTTCCTCCTTTTTTTTTTTTTTTTAATCCTTTTATTTACAAAAAAACAAAAAAATTGAGATTTTTGTTAATGTTCATATGCATTTAAATACACAAAAAGCAAAGGAAAAATTAAATTAAGCAAAAAATATGATTATTCATAATTTTACTTATTTATTTTTAAAAAAAGAAAAAGAAAAAAATTGTGATGCAACTGACTTTGATTGGCAAGGCACCAGACTAATTTGTCCTGGCGCCAAGTTGACCTTGGCCAGGCACCAAGAAGGCTTTTCCAGGCGCCAAACCAGCTTTGCTAGGTGCCATGCACGCTTTAGCAAATTTTTGAAAAACTTGGGTTGGCTCCCAAACAGGCTTTACAGACCATATTAAAAACCAGAGTGAGATGGAATGAAAGCTTACCATGGTTCAGAGTTGAAGATTGGTGATGATAGAGATAATTTTTGAGGTGAAGAATTTGGCCATCTATCACTTAACTTTATCCTAATAAGTACTTGATTTTCAGCCTACTAGATTCCAGGACTCTTGCAATCCTTTATCTAATAGAGGGTACACAGTTAGAGCTGGGGATCTTTGATAACTCTCTTCAGGGGATTCAATTTATAATCTTTGGACCTGAAAGTTTTGAGACTTTGGATAAAAGAATTATTATTGATAAAATAAATGGTATGGCTCTTCTTGGGTGGAAAAGATTAAAGAGAATAGAGGAATAACTTACTGGGTGATTTTTTAATACCAGTTTACTATCAATAAAAAAATAAAGGGTGAGTTGTGAGACTATTATGATACTTTGAAGGATTACAATAGTAAAAAGGTTGAGTTATAATATTGGAATGTTCAAATAAAAGGTCAGAATAAAGCCATTGATCACTTAATTATCCTTATAATTATTTGGTTCCTTATGGAACAGTATCTGGATTTATAATAATGAGTGTCTGTGGGATATAAATCCAAAATTAGGCCTTTTCACACTTCAAGCTTAAGGGTTATTTTCTTCTCCACTTCAACATATTCTTTCCCTCAGTACCATCTACCACATTCCATGAGCATGAAGAAAATAAAGCACAACAACAATGGTGCCTTCTGCTTACCACCTCTGGCTTGCATAACAACCTTCCAATCTTGGCGACTGACTCAGTATATACTTGCAAATCTCACAGTGGACTCTATACTGGTCAACCATCCATTCAAACTTTGCTCTTCTACCCTGGGTATCATCAGCTGTTGGAATTCCATTCTTGGTCACGCACTCACACTAGTTCACACCCATGCCTAGATAGCCACACCAACTGTATATTTTGAAAATAGACTAGTCCCTTACCCTGCACAAACTACACCTTTGCATTTGCATTGTCTTCACATGTCATTCCTTCATGTATCATCAATCATGCCCTTGTATGCTCAGATTCTATTTTCTTGCACCTATTCCACAACCTTGAAAACACCTGTACTTTTATTTCATTTCCCATTCCGTTCATTTCATTCATTGCCTCATTTCCTCTTAACTGTAGCTGGCCATCCATCAGGTTGTATCTAGTAAACTTTGGATTACCTTAAAAAGGCTGCATTGCCTGCCTGAAGATTGTCCCCTCAGTTAGTTAATTCAATACATTCTTGCATTTGCTAAATCCAGTCATCGAATTGGGCTTGGATTTAGTTTCCTTCAATTGGAGCACCTCCCTCTCCTTGCTGCTTGTTGAGTCACCAAATCATGAGTTTGCACTTCACAGTTAGCCTTGCTACCTTGAATTTTCCCTTGCACTCAGTATCTATCTTTGCGCTCACAATCATATAAGATTTCCCTATAGTACATGGGGTGGTTGTGTGACAGGCCTCTATTTATCCCTTTTCATATTATCAGGGGCCTCCTTGAGGCTCATCAGGGTAAATGGAGGGGAATAAAACCTGTAATGGAGCAAGAAGGGTATTCATGCATGGCCCACAGGCTAATTATTGTGGCGTAGGCTGATGGCCTTGTCACATGTCAAGAAATATGTTACTTCTGACATTTCTTACATGATAAAGGAAGGGCAAATGAGCCTGGGGTGCATGTATCTGGTGGATATATTTGTATTTTTTTAAGTTTTTCTAAATTTTGAAGTAATTAAATTTAATTTGCTTTCCATACCTATGCTATCTAGCCTGTGCAGGTGTCACCTTTTCAAGCTTAAGAATTCTTTCAAGGTGGATTTTGGCCATTTTGTGATTTTTTCAAATGGGTCAAATTTCACTTTGTGAAGTTTTAAAATGTTTTTTCTGTCATTTTTGACTTATCTCATGGTTTTGGATACATTTTTGCAGTATTTGTATGCATTTGTTTCCCCTTTATTCTGTAGAAATCTCTTCAGGGCTTTTTGTGATAATTTCAGCCCTGACAGCTAGGTGCACAGCTGCCATTCCCATTAATGGCCATGGCCTTGCTTGAATGCATATTTGCACAGTAATTTGAGATCCTGGGGCCGTTTTTGGTTGGCAGGAATTCAGTGTTGTGAACAGCCACATGTGGGAAATGAAAAAACAAATTTTGGTCCATAACTCCTAAACTATACACAAAAATGAATTTCTGAATTAATATTTTTCAGGTAACAGATGTGCAATGGTTTAAATGAAATATTGAAATGTCTAAAAAGTTCCATCTTGGGGCTGTGGTGTTTTTTGTGTATTTCTTTAAAGTGCCAAGAAGTAGGAGTTTTGATAAGATTTAAAATTCATTTCAATGACTAGAACCAGAAGGCTGGAGACAGAGATCAGAAAAAGAATGACAACAGAACATAAAAGATGAGGCAGAAAGATAAAAAGGATTCCAACAGCTACTGCAGAGAGGCTAAGCCAAGAAAACAGAGGCAAGAGAGAAGGAAGAATTTGGAGCGTAATGCTGAAATGAGAGAGAAGGAGTAAGGAAGATTTTGGAGTAAAGCTCTCAGACTTGGGGGCAATGGAATTGGCTAGACATGATTCTTAACAGGCAGAGATCCAAGTTACAAGGATTGATGGCAGCAAGGACAGTGAGAACAATGGTGGTAATCAAGCGGAGCATAGAGTAAAAGAAGCAAGTAAATAAACAAAGCAATCAAGTAAAAGGAAAATAAAAGTAATAAGAAAGAAAAGAGAGGGAGAAGAAGAGAAAGAAGAGAAAGAAAGACAAAGGAGGATAGTGACCAGGATCCTTCAAGTCAAAAACACAGGGATCCAAGTTTTCTAGCCCAGAGAAAGATGAGCAATCAGTTTGGAGTGTTCACAGCCTTAGACCTGGGTTGCGCAGCAACTGAGATGTCTAAGCAAGGGAGAGGTTTCATGACACCCCTTGTGACAGGTACAATTGGAAGTTGAGAAGATGGGAAGGCAAGGGTAGTTAGGTAGCTCAGGAGGTGAAAAAAGCTTTCTGAAGAAGCTTAAGAGAGTCAATTGAGGAGGCCTTGGTTAAGGAGTCAGCTACCATGGAACCTGTTTGACTTAATGAGAGATCAAATTTAGAGTTGTTAAAATCTTCTCTTAATCCCTTGGTTTTGATGTCAATGTGTCAGGATTTAGATTGAGATCCAAATATTTTGATTGTGTTTGTGAGCGCATTGTTATCAATATAGATTATTTGTTTTGACTCCAGAAGTTGATGAATTTACCCTATTAGATGTGTGAGCCATCTCAGTTCAAGATAGCAGTCAAGCATTGCGTTGAGTTCAGATTCTGTTGAAAAATAGGTGATATTAATTTGTCTTGAGGAGTTCCAAAAAACAGGAATGCCATGATGGAAGATGATGAAGCCGCTCTGAGATTTCCTGAATGTGGGGTTGTCTACCCAGGTAGCTTTGCTGAAGCCAGAGAAAACCTCTTTATCCAGATTGTATTTGAGAAAAAGCTTGAGATCTTTGGTAGTTTTGAGATATTTCAATACCTTGACAACCTCTCTCCAATGGGCCATGCCTGGCTTGGAGTTGAATCTGTCCAAGATTGAGACAGAAAATTCAATTTTGGGATGGGTGCACTGAGATAGATGATTTAAGAGACCAGTGTCCAATAGTTTATTGATATTTAGTTGAACAAAGTTGGAATCATCATTTTCTGTGGCGGGTTCAAGATTTAAGTTTTGAGTGAGCGGAGAATGCACATCCCTACAATTAGATAGGCCTAGTTATTCTAAGCCCCAGTATATTTGGTTGGTTTGACTTAAGAGAATTATTTTGCCTTCTACTTCCATTAGCATTCCAAGAATGGTTTTTGGTGGATGGCAAGAGGAGTATTTGAAGCAAGCAAGAAAATTATATTAAAAGAGATCACCCTTTCCTACATGAATAAAATCATCCACATTGAATTAAAGTAATTCCTTTGAATTGGGATTGAGGTAGAGGCAGGGATTGCTAGCAGATTATTGAAAGCCTTGTGATTTAATTCATGCAGTTAGAGTCTCATACCATTTCTTTGGTGATTGTTTGAGGCAATATAGTGATTTCTTCAATTTCAAGTATGGAGATTTTATATGCAATCTCTCAGGAGTTTTGATAATGACAGTTTCATCCAGTGGGGAATGAAGAAAAGCCCCTTTTATTTCAAACTGAGTGAAGATCATTTTCTCTTTCAGGCCATACAGGAGGGCAACATGGAGTGCGCCAAGTTTTCTAGTGGGTGCCTGCTTCTTGTTGTAGTAAACTCCCAGTATTTGATCAAATCCTTGTACACACAGTCTTTCCTTGTATTTTTCCGGCTCCCTATGTCAATTCCCCTTCACTTTGAACAGCCAGGTAGTATTTAGAAAATTTTTGGGCTTTCCGTAGTATTCTTCCCACACTTCCTGAAGTTCAATCAAGTCTAATTCTTCTTCAGAGGCTTTCTTCCACCTGGGCCACTCTAAAAATTTGCAAGCTGCCTTATAGGACATAGTTTGTAGTAGTGGTGGAAGTCATATTGCTGAGGTCTTAAAGGCTTGTGTCTTTTTCTTTGGCTACTTTCTTGGGCAATGGGTTCCAGAGAGGGTATTCAAGGAGGCTCTGGTGAGGGAGAGTTTTGAGAGTTGGAGTCTTTTTGGTCCAAATTGGATTCAGAATGGTAATTTTTGAGGTCTCTAGCCGCAAATTGTTTTTCAACAGTTGAGAAATCAGATTTGTTGGATTCTTGCATCACTTGTGAGAAGATGTCAGTTCCAGGGGATTTGTGAAGAGGAAGGTTGTTTAGATGCGCCTTGAGGAACTTGGTGTGCTTGGTTTCAATAATAGAACCTGGTGATTTGAGAACAAGATATGAATAAAAAGTCGGATTGAAACCAACTGGTACCCCCTTGTATCCTTTTTTGTCATACTTCCTGCCTTTTTGACTGAAATCATCAAAGTAGACCAGAGGAGAAACTACAGGCTTCAGTTAGTTAGTAGGTAGGTTCTTACCAAACATAAGTTCCCAAGGGGAGAGGTGATTACCTTCCCTGGGTATTTAATTCAACATGAAGCAGCAGCTACCTGTTACCACATGGTATTTTGGATGAGGAGAAGGTGGTCCAAGCAGACTCTATGAGTGTTTGATTAGCTCTTTCTGCATGGCCATTGTTTTGAGAATTATAAGGTTTGGAGTTTAATAGATTGATGTGTTTTACTTTGGCAAAATCTTTGATTTTCAAGTTATTGAATTCAGTAACTTTATCTGAGAATATATTGGTAGGGTAATAATTAATTCTCTTGTATTTAGTCTCAAGGATGCTGATAATTTTCTTGGGAGTTTTTTTTTATATTCCAAAGGAAAGGCTGTAAGATAGCCAGTGAATTTTTCCACTAGAGTGAGAATGTGGTGGTGACTGGCCTTTGAGTGGGGTGTGATTGGGACAATCAAATTGAGATGAATTAATTCCAGCGGCTTGTTTGACGGAGTCAATACAGCCAAGAAAGGAGCTCTTGTAATTTGAATTTCAAAACATCTGTTGCATTGGAAACTTTTTATTTTTTCTCTGGAGAAAATATCCTTAAGAATGGGTTTGAGTGTAGAGATAAAGGCATAACCCTAGATTTTATGGAGTTCAGCCAAATATTGGGTCCCATTTTCAGATGTGTGAGAGGATTGAGCCACATGGTTGACCATATTTGTGTGGCCTATTTTCCATGGCTTCTAAAGTACAAAGAGATTTTCTTGGATCAGGAAGTTTCTTGTGACAGTGAACTTTTATTGATTTTGAGTGAGGTTACAGCCTTTCCTTGGAAGGAGCCTGGGACTGATCAGGTTAACAACTATGTCCAGAATGTATGCGCATTCCTTGAGATTAATGACTGAGTTGTTCAATTCCAGTCTTCCCATGCCAGTCCCACAAATTCTGAGTTTAGCCTTGAGATTGCCTGTTTTGACTTCCTCTTGCTCCTCCTGGAGGTTGATAGTTGATAAGTATTTTAAGTTGTTGAAAACATGGATATTGGCGCCAGAATCTAGGAGTAAGTTATGACTGTATTCTACATTCATCCAGAGCCTCAGGAGAGTGTGATAGTTGATGGTGGGTGTTTTTCAATTTTTTCCCCATTTTTTGTGCTGTTTGATCCACCAGCTGTGGGCAATTTTAGTGTGTAAATGGAAGCATGAAGACTCAGAATGAGGTGCATTGGGGTCATGGTAGCCTTCTTCTGTGCTTTGCTCTTTGTTTTCACCAAATAGACACCTGTGGTAGGCTTGGTCACCTTAAGCTGTGCCTTCCGTTTGTTGTTATACTGGATTAAGTGGTTGAAGACCACATTGGCCATTATAAATTTCTCCACATGCATAATATGTTGTTTGAGGTTCTCAAGAATAGGTTTAAATTTGAAAAGAAATAGATACAAAAGGATGTCTTTGGGTAGCTCTATGCCAACAATGGTCACCCTGGTGAGTGCTTTTCTCATATCTGTAACAAATCCTTTGATTTTGCTTTCATTGAAAAAGGCACGGAGGAAATGATTGAATACCCTAGTCCTCTTGGATGTTTTGGAAGAGGTAAATTGATGAGTTATCTCTTCCCAGAGTAATTTAGGGGAGGTTATGTTGGATGAATTGACTACATTAGCATGTGTCTGACTGTCTAGTTTTTAAAGGATGACTTTTCTGATTTCTCTTTCTTGATTTTTGGACATCTGTCCTGAGTTTCTAGTGATAAAATCTTTGATTTCTTTGAGGTCAAAAAGCATTAAAATCTTGTAATGTCAAATGGAATAATTCTCCTCATTGAGTGGAGGTATGGCATCAATGGAGGCCTTCAGTGCAACTTGGTGAAAGTAATCAGCTTCTCCTTCTGGTTTTTTCATAGTTGTTTAGTTTGTGTCTTTGGTTTTGGCTTTTAACCATGATAAGATTCAAAATTCAATTTAATGAATAGAACAATCAGACTGGAGACAGATATCAGAAACAGAATGACAACAGAAAAAAGAATAATAGAAAGAAAGATAGAAAGGATACCAACAGCTACCACAGAGAGACTAAGCCAAGAACACAGAGGCAAGACAGAAGGAACAATTCAAGATAGTAGAACTGGAACAAGAGAACAGGAGGAAGACATATTTGGGAGTACAGCTTTCAGAATTGCGGGCAATGGAATGGAACAGAAATGAGTCTTACCAGGCAGAGATCAAAGTTACAAGGCTTGATGGTGGCAAGGAAAGTGAGAACAATGGCGGTAATCAAGCAGAGCGTAGATTAAAAGAACCAAGGAAATATATGAAGCAAATTGGGAAAATAAAAATAAAAGGAAGAAGAAAGAAAAGAGAGGGAGAAGAAGAGCAAGCAGAGCAAGAAAGAAAAAAGAGGAGGAAATGGATGAGAGAGGAAAGTGACAAGGATCATTCAAGTCAAAAACCATGGAGAGTTGAGTTTTCTAGTCCAGAGAAAGAAGAGAAATCAGTTTGGAGTTTTCACAGCCTTAGATCTAGGTTGCACCGCAACTGAGATGTAAAAGAAAGGGAGAGGTTTCACAACAATTTTGAGGGTAGTTCTAGTTAGTGAACCTATCTATTTATGGGCCAGGAATTTTTTTCTAAAATGATAATTTAGGATTTCATATTCCTTTTTTTTTTTATTATTATTATAATTTTCATTTTCTATGATAATTTTTTCAACTGGCTCTGCAATAGTAGCTGGCTGAAATTAATCCAGGAGGGTATCAATTCTGGTGAAATAATTGAATTTTTCTGGGGCAAATAAATCTTAAATAGGGCTGGTAATTATCCCATTCATACTTTTTATTAGAGTCTACCATGTTATTTTATACTATAGTGATGTTACAAAATTTGAACTGATACTAAATAGATATTTATGTATTTCAAAGTGATTATTATTGCTTTCATTGCTGGATAAATTCCTGTTCATTTCATCATAAGACCATTTTCTTAATATTTGTGAAAGAATCATAAAATTGATAATTTATTCTTGATTTTTACCACTAATAATGAAGTTTTAAATGAATAAAAGGATTATTTATGCAAATTATTTATGAAAAATGATATAAAGTTGATTAATTCAATTCCTTTTCAATATTCCATACTTTGATATTGATGAATTATAAAAAAATTTCATTTTGAAATCTGTCAAATGATCCAAAGATAAAGTTTTTGAACTCATTTTCTAGTGGTTTCCAATTATTAATCCCAACCTCTCTCATAGTAATGATTTTTCTCTTTGGATATTTTGAATTAGTTTTCATGGTTTCAGAAAATGATATAATGGTTGGTGAGAAGATTAAACAGTTATATCTCTTCCAAAATAGTCATAGTAGTTAAATGGCATACCTCCTTCTCACAATTTATGAAAGGCTTTTTGACTGGGTGAGGATGTTGACTTGAAAACCAAGAACACAAAACTACAGTAGTGGGACCTGTGGTTCTAGAAAGAAAAAACTAAGTTTGAATGTCTAAAATTAATTTATTGATAGCTTAAGTAAAAATTTGCCAAGGCTAAAATCACCTCAAAAAAATTGGCCCAGGCTAAATCAATTCCAAAGAAATCACTAAAATCATGCCAATTTTTAAATTGTTTGATAAAATGACACCAAAAGGCATCATTGGCATGATTATAGCAAAATAAAATGCTATATTCACACTCATTTGTATTCTTTCCCACCCCAGGAAGGCTCGCATCCTCTTTAAGGTTTAAAGGAGTGCCTGGGGTGGCAGAACACGCCATTTGATGGCCTGTTGAGCCCCAAAAGTCCTGTAAACATCAATTGAGGCCCAGGGGGGCTAAATTAATGCTTCCAGACCACCTTTGGGATTTTTCTGGAGTATAAATGTTTGGAAAATTCAAATATGGAAGCCAATTGAGTAAATTGAATATATATAAAATTCAATGAATAGCAACCATTTTCAAAGAATCCAAATCTGAATGTAGATTTGAGAAAAAAACTTTATCCAATTCAAGAGAAATCAGGAAAATGATAAGAATTCATTTTTTCTAGCACCAAATAGGCCTTATCAGAGTTAGAAAACCTTCCATTTTAATAGTGGGTTACTGAAATACTCATACCCCATAACTGGTGTATTTCAAAATGGTATTTTTCATGAAAATGGAGGATTTAAAACATCAAATCCACCATTCATGCATCATCATCCATCAACCATCCATTTCATGCAAAAAACCCATCCACAGCTCCACATCAGAAAAACCATACCAATCCCATCTGAATTTCTTCACACACATCTCATCTATATTGCTTCACATAAATTCCATCATCATCTCATCACCCCAAATAAAATTGCCTTCTCTCTCAAAATTTCCAATCATGCTTCCAGGCAGAAAGTTTAAAATGAAAAAAATCTGACTGAACTTTGTTTATTATTTGACTCTGATTGAGACTACAATTTGGAATCACAAAATATTCAAAGACAATATTGCCAATCCTCCTCAAGTCATCCCTGCATCATCTTGTCCCTCATCTTCTGTCATGATAGAGTAGATTCTACCTCTCACACTTCATCAATTTGATGTGTAACATTCTGTTTTGAAATAGTTAAAAAATCACATCAAAGTTACTTTTTTTTGTTGTTCAACCAAGAAACCTACGCTGACTTGGGGTTTTTTTTATAAATTTTTCTTTTTTTTTCTGGTGGACTTAGAAAAAAAGAAAAAAAAGCAATTCACCACCCTCCACCCCATACCTCACCACTCACCAAACCACCCACCTCTCCCTTCCACCTCATCACTACAACCCATCCATCTCCCCATACTCACTCAGTGGTCCACTCCTTTCTCCACCTCACCAAACCCACCCTCCTCAACAAACCAACTCAAAAACCCCCACCACCTTCCAAACCTCACCCACTCACCCTCCATCTCCACCTTACCAACCTCACCCAATCACCTTCCACCTTCAAATCACCAACCCCACCCGCCCACCCACTCATCTTCACCCATCCACCCTCAACCACTGCTGAAACCTCCCCTCTCCGGTCCCTCTGGTAATCCCCTCCTCCTCCTCCTCCTTGCAATTGATCTATAAATCAATTTAAAGTTGATTTAGAAATCAATTTTCACCCCCCCCCCCTCCTCCTCATCCTTGCAATTGATCTAGAAATCAATTGCAAGTTGATTGAGAAATCAAATTTTACCCCCCCCTCCTCCTCCTTGCAATTGATGGTTTTGATTCATGTCACTGATTTTTTTTCTTTGAAGCTTGTAGGGTTGATTTTGGTTTTTTTTGTTTGTTCTTTATTTTTATTTCACTGATAGTCAAGTGGGATGTTTTTGGTTTTTTTTTCTTAATTTTTTTTCTTTTTCTTTTTCTTTTTCTTTTTCTTTTTCTTTTTCTTTTTCTTTTTCTTTTTCTTTTTCTTTTTCTTTTTCTTTTTCTTTTTCTTTTTCTTTTTCTTTTTCTTTTTCTTTTTCTTTTTCTTTTTCTTTTTCTTTTTCTTTTTCTTTTTCTTTTTCTTTTTCTTTTTCTTTTTCTTTTTCTTTTTCTTTTTCTTTTTCTTTTTCTTTTTCTTTTTCTTTTTCTTTTTCTTTTTCTTTTTCTTTTTCTTTTTCTTTTTCTTTTTCTTTTTTTTTCTTTTTCTTTTTCTTTTTCTTTTTCTTTTTCTTTTTCTTTTTCTTTTTCTTTTTCTTTTTATTTTTCTTTTTATTTTTCTTTCTCTTTTTCTTTTTCTTTTTCTTTTTCTTTTTATTTTTCTTTTTCTTTTTTGTTTGATTGTTTGATATGTGTGTATTTGTGGTTGAATCATGGCTGTTTTTTTCATATTTGTTGTTAGGATCAACACAAGGTAGGTAATTTTTATTTTTATTTTCATCCCATTGTGTTTCAATGATGATTGTCACATGACTGACTATCTTTTTTTTTATTTTTAGGATCATCAACCAGTATTTTTTTATATGTTTGTTGATCATCCACCTTGATAATAACATAACTAAAATTTTTTTTTACCACTTTTATTATTATTATTTGTTTGAGCTATGCAATGCAACATCACTTTTGACCCCTTGTTATTTTCACACCCATCCTTTTTCTGAACCAAAAACTTTTCTTCCACAATCCTCCATACGTTATAAAATTAATTTAATCCCTCTTGATCCTCACCCCAATCAAAGCATGCAGATGGGAGGAGATGATTTGAAAAACATTCCAAGATGTAGTCATCAAAAGATGGTTCAAAAGAGATATTCTGAAATCTCTTTGGAAGTAGCTGAGGAAGGGATTTACAAAAAGGTTGCTTGGTCTGGAAAAAAACTGAAACCATTGTATCTTTATCCCACCATTGTTTCCAAAAAGAAAAAGAATTGTTGGGATATTCCCCCCCCTCCCCCAAAGAGCTTGAACAAGCCAAACTGAAGACCAAAAAATTATATTTCTTCATTTAACAGCCCAGTCATTGATTTATCTGCTGTATTTCTTCAACTTGTCTACTGCTACCAACATATGCTACAGCTATGGATAACCTATCTTTTTTTCTGTTGCCAGTGGATCTTCCAGTTGATCTTTCTCCTTTTTCTCTTTTTGAAACTGCAACTCAGCCTGTTTCAATCTCCACTTGGCATCCAATTCTTTTTGATGAGCCATACTCTCAGATTTTTGATTTTGACCATCAACAGTCAGTTGAAAATCCTGCCTTTGCTTTTCAAATTAAATTTCTTTGGATTCGATTTGTGATTTGACTATTTTTTGAAGGGGAATATAAATGAGATTGATTTTGAAAGCAAGGATATTAAATCAATACACTTACTTGAATATTTTCTCTCAATGATATTATGAAAGCCTCAAAAATTTAAAGTTTTTCTCCTCTTTTGATGAGTTTTGTGGTTGATTTTGATTGATTTGGAGGCCCTTCACTTTCCCTTTGCAAAGGAGGTTTGTTTCTGAATGACATCACCATTATTTGAAGGTGATGTTGGAGGCCCCATTGGCTTGATCTTTTGGACATTCAGAAAAGGATGAGGCTATTATTTTGCATTCTAAATCATTCAGGAATAACCAGAAAATACAAGAAATTTCTTCCTTAATTGAAAATATGTTGATTTTAATGGAGATACCAGAATATCTTTCTCCCCATTAGAAAAGTTGTTGAGTTCTTCCACCCAAGGAAGGGGGCAATACAAAGAAATGATTGAGGGATCCAAGGAAGGGTTTTGAATGATTGATCAATTCCAATGTAGACATAATTGGAGCTGATTGTGTTTGAATATACTCCTTGGCATCAGATTGGGGCCACTCAAAGGTTTCATAATGATCATAATTGCTATGCTGAGAATCCACAACCAAGTCCTCAGCATCAACAGAAGCAGATTTTTGGGAATAAAAATCAGCTAAAGGGGTGATTTTGGCCTTCTTTCCAAAACTTTTGTCCATTTAAATACAAAAAGGACAAATGGAGTCCACTTATTAACCACTGAGTTAATTCCCTTGGCTTTGTTAGAGTTTGTGATACCAAATTCAGTGGAGATTGACATTGAGTTGGCCTTTTTGTACTTGGATTGATAGTTCTTGAGTTTCTCCCTCATCTGTTTTGATGAAAAATCCAGCCTAACTTTTGTTTTATTCTTGATTTCATTGGCCATCAGGAGATAACCATTTAAATTAGAGGATGGAGGTTTGCCAAATAATGTTTCATTGTCAGATTCAAAGCAAGTTTCATAGTTGCAGTATATTTTGAGCCAGTTTACCAGGATGATGTGATCAGCTCTCTTGATCTGACTTGAGAATTTTGAAGGTGATGGGGGAGGATTGTTTGTTTTAGAGCTCCTTGAGGGTGTTTACTTTGTTTTATTTTCTTTTGTGTGGAATTGTGGGGGTAGATTTTCTGAGGGTCCATTTGAAAAGAGTAAGAGAAATGAAATGATAAGAATCACATAGTGATGAGGATAGCAATTAATTGATGAGGGCAATGAAGTGATGAGAGCAATAAAGTTATGAGAGTGATGAATCAAATTTTTCCAATGAGTTTGGAGGTAGAAGGAGGTGGGAAACCAGGGGTGTATGGGATGGACTGTTGTGTGTTTGAGGTTTCAAAAACCTTGAAATACTTGATCTGAAAAAACCCATTTATTTTCAGGTAACTCTGACACCTCTGATATGAACTAAGTGGTTTTTTTATTTTTAATGGTGTTTTATAAATTGGGGAATTTTTCTGAAACCCATTATTTTTTTCATGGCAGGTTTGCTAACTCTGATACACCCCAATGGAAAATTTCCGGTGGAATTTAAGTAAGTTTTTGCCATAAATAAAAAAACATAACTAAATTCTGCATAAAATATTTCATTTTGGGAATTAAATTAATTTTAAATATTCAAAAAAAAATACCATCCAGTACACAAGTAATTACAACAAATATGAAAAACAATTTTCATTTAAGAAAAATCAGGATTTCTGATGGAATGTGACTACCCTTTTACCAAACGTAAAAATTAAAATAAAAATTCTGCATGAATATTTTTGATGAGGGGAATTCAAAAATTTTCAAATATACAAACATCAGATTCATCAATTAAGAAAAAATTTAAAATGAAAATGAAATTTGGATTTCTTTGAATAAGAATATATATTTCTATTTGTATGTAAATACCCTACAAAAAGAATAAAATGAAAATGAAAAATTCTAAATTTGAATGTTGTATGGAGAGAATGAAAACATTTTAAATATTCCAAAACAAAATTAATTTGGTAAAATAATAAAAATAATAAAATAAAAAATTGATTAATTTTGAATAAAAAATTATATTTTAAGAAATTTAAATATATTTCCACCAAAAATAAAATATGGACCTATTGAATCAGATTAATTCAAATGTTGTTTAAAATTTCAAAAGATAATTCATGAAGAGCAAGAATAATTAAATAAATGTGAACTTCAAATAGATTTATTTTTCATTTTTTATATTTTTATTATTCATGATAAAGGGACCATTAAACTGCATCAGAAATATAAATTTCTTTCCAAAGGAATTGATTTTCTCTTTTATCATCACTGTTATGTTACAAAATAAATTTTTTGTTGATATTTTTCAAAATATGTTGAATCTCCTCATGAATTAGGTCTATTTAAAATGGATTTTGCTATTTAAATTTTTGTACAAGATATTTACATCCAACTCAAAAAATCCATTCTTATTAAAAGAATCCAATTTTTCATATTTTTTCTTTTTGTTTTTGAATTTTATGAAGCTTATGTGCTTTAAGTTAAACATATCCAAATTCCCCTCATTAAATAAATATATTAATCATTTTTCTTTCATTTCTTATGTTTTGTATAAATGTATTTACATTCCATCATTAATATTGATTCTTCTTCAATGAAATGTGTTTTTCAAATTTTTTATAATTATTTATGTAATGGATAATCTTTTTTTTCATATTCCATTGAATTTGAATTACCTGTATGAAATAGGTATATGTAGAATTTTTTTATTTTTTCATGTGTTTGGAATAAAGGTATTTAAAGTAAACTGAGAATATTCCATTTTGTGTTAACAAAATTAATTCTTATCATCTTTCTCATTTTTCTTACATTGAATGATTATTTTTTTCAAAAATAAGTTCAGATTTGAATTCATTGAAAATGATTGATATTCATTGATTTTTTTACATATTTCAATTCACTCATTTGGTTTCCATATTTGAATTCTCCAAAGATTTCTACTCCAGACAGACCCCACAGGCGGTCTGGAAGCGTTAATTTAGCCCCCTGGGTCTCAATTGATGTTGAAAGGCTTTTTAGGGCTCAATATGCCATAAAATGGTGTTTTCTCCCACCTCAGGAACTTCTTTAAGCCTTAAAAAAGGCTGCATACCATCCTGTGGTGGGAAACACACCAATTGGCATGGTTATAGTGATTCTTTTACTATAATCACTCCAATGGAGCCTTCCTGGGGTTGGAAAACACGTCAGACAATGTGGTTATATAAGGGCGTATCAGAGTTAGAGTTTTCAAAAAATCAAATGGCTGATTTCAGGCTCATCCATTTTTTTAAAAAATTTTATTTTTGTCAGTTAAAAGCATTGGTTCATTGTTTATTTTCTTAGAAAAATGGTTTCTGAAAAATTGATATTTTTCCTGAAATAAACAATTTACGTTTTTCAGAATTTTAACTCTGATACACCCTATTTTTAAAAAATACCAAAATTCAGAAATTTATCAATTTTGGTGTCATTTTAGAAAAAAAATGGCCATAATCATTCCAATTTCAAAAATAGGCATGAGTTCAGTAATTTTTATTGGTGTGAATTTAGCCTGCCCTTTTTTGACTCATTTAATTAAATTCAAAATTAGGGCCTATCAGAGTTAAAATTTTTAAAAAATCAAATGGCTGATTTCAGGCTTATCCATTTTTTTTCAAAATTTTATTTTTTTCTGTTAAAACTGTTTATTCATTTTTTTTGATAAAAAAATATTTTCTGAAAAATTAATATTTTTCCTGAAATAAGATATTTGTTGGGATTACTGTTCTTTCAACTTAAATCCCATGTAGTTTCTTCTATGTTCCTTTATCCTTTTCTATCTGTCCTGAACCATTCTTTATTTTCTTCTTCTATATTCTCTATTTTCCTCTATCTCTTTCATTCTACAACCTATATACTCTCAGTCTGATCTCTGTCATTTTTATCTTAGTGTGACACTCTCATAACTCCTCCCCACTCAGTCTGTTTTTACTCGTTGTCACACACACGCGCTTTGTCTTCAACTCTCAGATGTCCACTAATCATGTCACACTTCTTGTGACATTCCTATCACTGTGTCCACCTGAGGACAGAGCTTGAGACTTGTGGAAGGATCCTCTCTCTCCATCCTTCTATTTGTTTCTCTACTCTGAATTTTCCTTAGCTCAACAGGTTATGAGCCCAGAGATGCCAGATAAACCTGCACACAAAACAAATCACCTAGTTTAGAAGGACCCGGCACAGATCATGTCGAAATATAAACAATTAGACATGGAAGACGGACATAATGGTCACCCAGTCCTCAAAACTCCTTCCTTTCTTCCCCTCAGCTCTCCTGGATCAGACTCAAACTATCTCAACTGGTCCATGATCCTATGAATTCACTTTTGAGCGACTGGCGTAGGATACTTACTTGCCAACAACACCTCCAAACCCATCCCAGAAACGTGGACTAAGGATAACTTAGCGGTATTTTCAGTCATATCAAGAGCAATTAACCCCTCAAACTTTCAATTCATACAAAAATATGAAGAAAGTGCCATAGGCATGTGGAATGCTTTACAGGATGCGCACCAAGATGATTCATCCGGAAGACAAATGTACTGGTTAAGAAAATTACTTCTAACAAAACTTAAAAATAAGGAAATGACTACTCATCTCTCCAAAATAACCTTTTACGGTGAAAAACTTGCTTCTCTGATCACCGCCAAAAACCCTCTCACCGCTGATGACCTTCAATCTACTGCCATTCTACTCTCACTTCCAGACGAATGGTTAGGATGCGTCTCAAGCATGATGAATGAGGAATCTTTCCCATCATCTAAGCTCATTAATGCTCTCAAGCAGGAGCACCTAAGAAGACAAACCAGAAAGGAAGACCTTCAAGCTTCAAACTTGGCGAAGAAAACATCATCAAACTATCACAAGTCGCTGAATTGACAAGACAATAACACACAGAACCAACCAAAAATCTATTACTGTACCAACTTTAAGACCAAGGGACATTCTTTCGCGAGATGCCCAGAGGTTCTGGAAGCTCTTGCTGCCTCAAAAAAAAAACAAGCAGCGGAACCAAACCAAACCAACAACCTCAAACAATTGCAAAGCAAACATTACAAAAGCAGATCACAACACCAACACGAATGAAGACAATGACTTCTCTGATTTGGAAATCGTCATTCACGCCGGATATGCCTCCTGTAACCTTGCCCAAGCAAATACAAACCCATCCGGAAATGTCAACTTCAATCTTGACTCCAGATGTTCACTTTCTATGACACCTCACGCGTGGCAACTTGACTCTCAAAAACCAAAGTCAATCTCCATCCAACTAGCCAATGGATCATCTATTAACTCAACCAAGGAAGGATCCATGTCCCTACCAGTTGGTAAGATCAAGGCCCTTCTGGTGCCAAACCTACATGAAACCCTTATGTCAATCTTGGGTATCTGTGATGCAGGATATCAAGTTGTCTTCACCTCCACAGGATGCGAAATTTGAAAACAAGGACTCTCAGACAAGGACTCACAAACCAACCTCCAGGGATATCAAAAAGGCAACCTATACTATCCCCCACGTAAATTTTTGAGCCACCGGGAGACAGCTCTTTCAACCTATACCAACCTTCCTGATGACAGTCTTTTTGGTTACCACTGCAGATTTTCCCATCTTAATTTGAAGTTGCTCAGAAAGCTGCTGAAGTCCGTTGGAATCACTCCAAAACCCAACAACAAACTAGCTGTTCAGCAGTGCACCACCTGCATTCAATTCAAAATGTTGCAAAACCCTTTTCATTCAAGATTAAGCTATTGATCCAACACCCCTGGCAAAATCATACACTCAGATCTGTGCAGTTTTGAAGTGAACTCAAGAGAAGGATTGAAGTACTTCATTACTTTTATTGACAAATGCTCCAAAGCTATTTTTTCCTATCCTCTACGGTCCAAATTGGACGCCCCCAACTCAATCAAATCTTTCATTTCATACTTTGAGGCCCAATTCCACCACCCGGTTCTGTCCCTGCGTACCAACAACGGCAGCAAATACATGAATACAAGGCTGCAAGAACTTCTTTTATTCAAGGTTATTCGTCACAAACCAGGCCCTCCTCACTCCCCTCAGTTGAACGGGGTTTCTGAGCGTTCCAACCGGACCATCCTTAACCTGATAAAATGCTCTCTCTCTTCCTCACATATGCCAAAGTCATACTGGTCTGATGACCTACACCACTCCCCCTTTGCCTTCAATTCTTACCCCTGCAAAAAGCCACATGGATTTGTGTCACCAAACTCCATTCTCCAACACAGCAATATCCCCCCTTCCTATCTTCATCCTTTTGACTGCCTTTTATGGTACAAAGTCCCCAAGCCTAACCAATCCAAGCTTGACCCAAAGGGTTGGAAGGCAGTTCTTCTGTCTTACCTCTCAGACGGGAATGGTTACCAAATTCTGGACCTAGAGAGTCAAAAGGTCATCAAATCCAGGGACGTCATCTTTGACAACACCAATTTCCCTTACGCTGGATCCCGTCAAGCCCCTGTTTTGACTACTCCTTCTCTTCCCATCAAATTTTCCTGGCCGGTCGGTTCCCAAGCTCCCAAACCTCCTCCATCCTCCGGTGTTGTGCACCCTCCTGTCAGGGACCCCTGGCCTGCTTCCCTGCCTCCTCCCTCCCTCCCTTCCAATCTTCTTACCCCTGCTCTCCTGGCCTCTCCTCTCCTTTCCTCTCCTCCTGCACCGCTCCCAGAAAGCTCTCCCTCACCCGCTTCTTCTGTTCCTTGCTCCAGGTCCTCTTCAACCTCCAACAGCTCCATTTTACCACCTCCTCTCTCCCCCTCTTCCATCCCATCCTCTCACCCCTCCCCTCCCCATCCCTCCTCTCCGTCCTCTCCTTTCTCCCCTCCCTCTGTTTCTCCGATTGCCCCACCATCCCTGCCCCCAATTACTTCCTCCTCACCCCCATCAATGCCTTCCCCCTCCACTCCGCGGCGCTCCTTCAGGATCTCCCATTCTCCCTCCCATTTTGGTAACTACTCCCGCTCTGCCTCCATTAAGGACAATATCCTAGCCCCAAAGACCTGGAAACAACTGATGAAGAACCCGCATCGCGCCCATTGGATACTCTCGGCCCATGAGGAGATCTCATCTCTATGCAGAATGAACACCTGGGTCCTGGTTCCCCCCCAAAAGGTTGGAAGATCATTCAATGCAAATGGATCTTCAAGGTGAAACAAAAGGCTAATGGTTCAATCATCAAGATCAAGGCACGCCTTGTAGCCATGGGCTTCACCCAAGTCCATGGACTTGATTTTTCCAAAGTCTTTGCTCCAACTCTTTGCCTTGAGACACTCCGACTTCTACTCAGCCTCCTTGGCCACAAAGGATGGATCGGACGTCAGGTGGACTTCAAAACCGCATTTCTCAACGGAAATCTTGAGGAACCAATCTACATGTCTCAACCGCCGGGCTTTGAGGACCCATTACACCCGGATTGGGTGTGCAAAGTTTCAAGAGCAATCTACGGTTTGAAACAATCTCCTTGGCAGTGGGACGTTGAGCTCAACTCAGCCCTCCTCTCCCTTGGGCTCACCAGGTCATCTTATGACCCTTCTCTATATTTCCAGCTATGCAACGGTATGCTTTTAGGTGCTGTCACGGCTCACATGGATGATCTTGCCATTGTGGGGACTCCGGATTTTGTCTCTGCATTAATTGCCAACCTCGGGAGGTGTTTCACCATTTTATCTGATGAGGAACTTTCTCTTTTCCTTTCCATATCCATCCAGCAAGACCGCAAGTCTGGAACAGTCTCCATTGGGCAGGAGCACTATATCAGCTCCGTCACTTCCACATTTCTCCCATCCATTTCTTCCCCCGTCATCTCCCCCACAAGTTTGGCCTTCAAGACTTTAGTAAAACGTAAGGCCAATGTTCCACCTTCCCGCCCCCCCAGTACAACCAACTCATCAGCTCCCTTCTCTGGATTTCCCAGTGCACTCGCCCGGATGTTTTGTTTGCAGTGAACAAACTCTTGAAGTTTCTTCAAGATCCATCCATTGACCACTGGGATGCGGCTGTCCGCGTCCTTTGATATCTTTTTTCCACCAAGAATATGAATCTGACCCTTGGAGGCTCCCACCTGACTCTTGCCGGTTTCCCCGACTTGGACTGGGCTGAGGATCGTGACAATTGTCAATCCATTTTGGGTTATGTTTTCTGGGTAGGGGACGGCTCTGTTTCCTGGAGGTCCAAGAAACAACCAATGGTTTCTCTGTCAAGCTCAGAGGCAGAATATAAAGCTCTCTTTGACTCTTGCAAGGAAGGGTTATGGCTGCGGAACGTAATGGTTGAACTCCGTATCCACAATTCCAGCCCAGTCCCTCTCTATGTCAACAACAAAGGCGCAGAGGCTTTAGCAAAGAACCCTGAGCACCATTCCTGCATGAAGCATATTGACGCGTGGCATCATTTCATCTGGGAATGTGTGGCTCGAGGGGTCTTCACGGTCCATCATGTGGGAACCAAGAAGATGATTGCGGATATGCTAACCAAACTGCTGTGTTGAGTCCTTCTCAAAACACATCAGGCTCTGTTTGGTCTCACCGCAGGTGGTTAGCAAGGGGGGGTGTTGGGATTACTGTTCTTTCACCTTAAATCCCATGTGGTTTCTTCTATGTTCCTTTATCCTTTTCTATCTTTCCTGAACCATTCTTTCTTTTCTTCTTCTATATTCTCTATTTTCCTCTATCTCTTTCATTCTACAACCTATATACTCTCAGTCTGATCTCTGTCATTTTTATCTTAGTGTGACACTCTCATAACTCCTCCCCACTCAGTCTGTTTTTACTCATTGTCACACACACGCGCTTTGTCTTTGACTCTCAGATGTCCACTAATCATGTCACACTTCTTGTGACATTCCTATCACTGTGTCCACCTGAAGACAGAGCTCCAGACTGGTAGAAGGATCCTCTCTCTCCATCCTTCTATTTGTTTCTCCACTCTGAATTTTCCCTAGCTCAACACTATTTAAATTTTTCAAAATTTTAACTCTCATAAGGCCTATTATTTTATTATTTACGCTTTAATTTTTGAATTGTATTTGTATCAGTATCCTTATTAATAAAGAAACTAATTCTTATAATCATATTTAGCTTCAATGATTAATTCAAACTTCAAAATTGAAACCAACTAGCTTGAAATCAAAAGGGATTTCAGTACTAATTTGAGAACCTCCTCTTTTTTATTTATTATTTGTGAAAAATTAATGTCAATTTTTGATCATCAACTTAAATACATGGGGTGGTGAATTTATGGTAATTGTGTCAGCTTCCAGATGCCAAGACCCTTTCAATCTTTTAGCTACTAGAATTGATGAAGATTAACAATAAATATATTCTTAAAAATAAATAATAACCAATTTCCAAAAGGAAATATGATTGGAAAGGTGCAAGTTTAAATGGTTTGTCTTCAATGTTTTTTCAATTGGAATATAATAAATAATAAAGAGGGGCCAATTTTTATACAGACTGTGGGTCTTTAGAACCTCTTATCCAGTATGTTAATTTATAATCTGGTTCCATGGGGTGGTGGGACCTCATGACTTAAAAATAAGGGAATATTACCCAATAATAAGATGGTGCTGGGCTATGGTAGCACAATAGTCATCACAGAGATGAAATGAATCACTCCTCAAGTCGTCACTTTCTGGGTACCTGCAGTGATTCACACTTGGAAGAGTATAAATATAAGAAGGGTGAATCAATGACTTATCTTTAGTGAAAATGGCAATAATGGTGGAATTTGATTTGATATACTATAAGGATGAGTCCAAAAATCACTTTATTACCTCTTATAAGCGCTTGAGTAACTTTGGGCATGGTTTTTGGGATGATATCTGATCAATTATTTATGAAAAATAGGCCAAAATAGTTTCTGCATAAATGCCTTCTTGGGGGATGAAAGAGCCTCTTTGGGGCACATAGTACAATTTAATTGGTTAATCTCTTGATACTTTCTGTTTTCCTCAAAAATAAGGCTCTTTTTTTTTGTGGTACACTTCATTATTTCATATTTATTTTTAAATAATTTATACTTTGATTTTCCATGTTATTATTTTATTTAATATGGTTTTGGATCATCCAATATTCATGTTGCAAGTTATTAAATCTGCATGGGTGATCCTTCTGGATTTTAATGGTTAAGTTCTGTGCCTAGCATTTAATTTAGTTTTTCCTTCCTTGGGTTCATGGTTCCATCCCCCTGCATGTGGGGATGATCTTGTATCTGAGATATGCATGCAGTGTTGATCTGTGGATGCATGCGGGTTTTAATATTTTATGCATGTGGGTTGAACCATATGCCTCCAGACTGCATTCAGAAGTGTGGGATTTCAGCTGCGTGCATGACTGCAGAAGTTTGGGATTGCAGCTGCATGTGGTAATTTTGACAAAAGCCTTTTTCAGCTCATAACTTCTAAACTATACATACATTAGGGCGTATCAGAGTTAGCAAACCTGCCATTAGAAACCCACCATTTTTTTTGAAAAAACCTGCCATTTTTAATGGCAGATTTCTGAAATACACATACCCCCTAACTGGTGTATTTCAAAATGGCGGGTTTCATAAAGATGAAAGATTTCAAAAATCAAACCTGCCATTAAAACTACCATTTATGCATCATCATCCATCCATCATCCATCACATCCAAAACACCTGTTGGCACCTCTGCCTCAGCAAATCCATACCAATGCCATCTCCATCACATCACACACATCTCATCTTCATTGGTTCACATCTCTATCACTTCACAAAAATCCCGTCATCATCTCATCACCCCACATCCCATCACCATCTTTATCATCTCAACATGTCCAAACAAACTTCCCAGAAGCAAGTTGAAAATGCAAAAAAGCTGACAGAAAGTTTGTTACTATTTGACTCCCATTCAGAATCTGATTCAGACTCTGATTTGGAATAAACTTGGTTGGCTTTGAATGCTCTATTAGAAAAGCAATACATGGTTCCAAGAAGACAAACTCTACACAATCCTATGTATGAAAGGCAAAAGCTTCATCTCCTCACCAACTTAAGCTTCCAGCAACTGTTCCAAGCTCTATTGCCTTCATTCATAAAAATTTTGGAGATGATTGAAGACCACCACACCTTTCAGAACAATTCTTGGAATCCTCAATGCAATACAGCTATCAAACTGGCTGTTGATCTTTGTAGATTGGTATCCAATGGAAATAAAGCAGCAATTAATTGATTAGAAAATCTATTCTCAGTTGGTTATGGAACCATTGACTTATACACCAAAAGTGTCATGATTGCTATCCTATCTTTCTGTCACTCAGTCCTTTCTTGGCAGCCAAAAGATGAATGCAAGGAGATATCTCAAGTAATGGAGACCAAAGGATTTCCAGGTTTCATTTGTTTTGTTGATGGAAGCACCATCCCCTTGAGTTAAAAACCCAAGCTAGATGGCAACCACTATTTTTATTGGAAAAAGAGGAAATTGATTCATTCTTTTCCAATGAATTTGCTAAAAATTTGGATCATACACTGACCAATTATTTTTCATCTCTTTGTTTAGATACTAAATGGCCCTAAAACTTGTTTATGATAACAACAAGAAGTTCATATACCTCCACACTGGCCTTCCGGGTTCTTGTCATGATTTGTATGTTTTCAATTGGATGCAGATTGCCCAAAAACCAGAGAAATACTTTGACCAAGATCAATACCTTCTGGATGATTTGGCTTATGCTGATGGTAAATATGTGGTTCCAGCATACCGGAATGTTTTGTCCAATGATCAAGGAAAAACTGATTTCAACAATCATCTTTCCCAATCACAAGTTCAAATTTAGCTTGCAATAGTAGTCCTGAAAGAAAGATGTGCCATCTTAAGGGAAATTCAAAACCAGCTTCAAAACCCCAAAGACATGAAGTTCCTCATCAACTGGATTATCACTTGTGTAATCCTTCACAACCTTTTTTCCAACATCAAAGATGAATGGGACAAAATATTTGAAGATTATATTCTGGATACGCCTCAAGTCATCCCTGTCTCATCTTTTCCCTCATGTTCTTATATGAGAGAAAGGATTCTGCCTCTCACCCTTGCTTTCTTTGATGAGTAATGTTTGATTTTGAAATAGGTAAAAAATCCCTTCACTGTATTTTTTTGGTTTTGTTTGTTCAACCAAGAATCCTAGGCTGACTCACTTGGGTGGGTTTTTTCTCTCTTTTGGCGGACTTGGACCAAAGAGACCCAACACCTCACCCCACCAAACCACCGGTCCACTCTCCTCTTCACCCACCACCTCCACCTCACCCATCACCCCCACCTCACCAGCACACCTGGTAAGCTTCCCCCCCTCCCCCTCATCCTCCCCATCATCCAATACTGAAATCCATCCCCCTCCATCCCCCTTCATAATTCTGATCACCAGGGTCTTTTTGCAATAATTTAATTTGTCCCATTGGATAAACTTTCCAGCCAAAATAAGATAATTCTGATCACAAGGCTCTTGTTGCAATAATTGAATTTGTCCTGTTGGATAAACTTTCTGACCAAGAAAATAACTTTATGGAAACTTTCCTTCACCAGAAAAAAAAATTGTCAAAACTGTTGGTCCCTCAAGATCTTGGGGTGGAAAAATGTGGGCAATTGGATGGCAAAGATCAATGCACCCCTTTGAGTTATTTGGATGCTATGTGAAGAAATCATCCATTCAATCTTCCCCTGGAGAGTACACTTGTCTCAACCTTAAGGCCAAAAAAGTCTTTCAAATTTTAGGACAAATGTTTTGCAATTTGGCCAGACTTCCCTTTGAATCAAACCACGAAATATTGAAGGAAAATTGCATCCCCTCCTTCTCATCTCTTGAATTTGGTTCCCAGCCTACACCCTTTGACTGCTCTCTGTTTTCACTTTTACCTCCAACTCTTTTCACAACTCACCTCACATTGACAAAGGTTACATCTTGGGGTATTCCTTTTTACTTGCAGTTTCAAAAAAGAAATCAAATGGACAACTTATTGAAACCACAGATGAATTTCAAATTTCAGGCGGCCAATTTGCATTTCCAGACCTGGGGTTTGGAATGGATTTCAAGAATAATGTATAGTGAAAATGGTTTGGGCAGCAAATCAGTACAAGCAATGTACATTTCCTGCTGTGGACACGGCCACCCATACCAGAATGAACATGTCCATGCAAATTAATAAAACAACTCAAAACATTTGCAGGGACTTGGCAAGTGGGGAAATATACTCTAAAAAAACAAAGATAAATAAAAACAAAAAATATTTGTTCATTTGTGTGGTTAAAAATAGTATTAATCTTTGTAACCATTGTTGTAACCAAAAATAATTTTCTTTTTTTTCTTTTCAAGTTTTTCATCAGAGGAAATATATTTAAAAGCCCAGAATCTGAGTAATCTGCTTTAATTCATATACTGTTCTGCTGCTACCAATGTATGCTGCAGCCATTGACCACTTATCCTTTTTTTCTGTTGCCAGTCATTCCCTATCCATTTCCAGTTGTGCTTGCTGTTGATCCTTCTCCTTTTTTTTCTTTTTGAAACTCTATCTCAGCCTGTTTCAATTTCCACTCAGCATCCCATTTTTGTTGACAAGCCAAACTCTTGACTTTCTGATTTTGAAAATCAATGGCCAGTTTACAATCCCACTTCTCCTTTTCAAACTGAAGTTTTTCAGATTCAATTTGTAATTTCACTTTTTTTCAGAGGGGAATATGAATTAGCTTGATTTTTAAAACAAGGAGAATCCAATGGGCTTACCTGAATGTTTCTTCTCCATGATCTCCTCAAAACCCCAAAAATTTCAAGCGTTTCTCCTCTTTTGAATGCTATTGGGGTTGATGTTGATGGAATTGGAGGCCTTTTGCTTTCCCTTTGCAGAAGAGTTTTTTGTGAGAAATTCATTGCTCTAATTTGAAGGGAATGTGGGAGGCCCCATTGGCTTGATTTTTTTTCCATTCAGGAACAGATGAGCCTGTTTTTTTACAATATAAATCAGTCAGGATTAACCGGACAGAAGAGAAAAGATCTTGGTTCCTTACTCAAGCAGATGATGATGATGGTGGTGATACAGGAATAACTTGCTCCTTTTTGGCCAAGTTGTTAAGTTATTCCACCCCAGGAAGTATAACTCCGATTGATGACAAGTGAATTTAAACAGAAAGCTATGATAAAGGACAACTAAAAAAAGATCAGATTACATGAAACAACAAAAGCTTGGATGGCACAGAATCATGAGTAGGAATACCAAAACAGTGAGGAGATTACCCAGATAGCCTATGACGACAGCCTATGACAATAAAAATGAGGAAGGAAGGCACATGATGGTGCTAACAAGGAGCACAGTTCTATATTGAGCAACCTTCAGGCAGTTTTTAGTCAGGAGTGATCTCACCAGTTATGGATGATTTTTGATGATGTTTCTCATTGAAGGTTGAGGAGCAGTTGATTGTGTTTGTTTGTGGTCAATGTTTGAATGTGGTGTTGAGTGTTGACAGTGAGGTTTTTAAGTTGATAGTACTGATTTGTGTAGTCCGGTGAGTCTTATTATCAAACCTTAGTGAAAGGAAGGAGACTTAAGAGAAAGAAATATATAAAAAAAGGAAAAGAAGAATTGAAAACAGAATTGAAAATAGTAGCAAGGAGATGAACAAGACATGAACACGCTGAGCTTGACAGAGACAATGAGAGCAGTGAAAACAACCAAGTGAAATAATTGGAGTTGAAGCATTCACAGTGGTGAGAGCACCTGCGGTCCCATTCTCCTTGGTGTGCTCTACAGGAAGAGAGCAATCCAAAGAAGGAAGTGAGGGGTCCAAGGAAGGGTTTGAATTGTTGATCAATGCTGATGTAGACGTGATTGGAGCTGATTCTTTTGGAATATCCTCCTCCACATCAGATTGTGGCCACTCATAGGTTTCATTGGGATCATCATTGCTAGGCCAAGCATCCAAAGCCAGGTCCTCAGAATAAACTGAATCTGATTGTTGGGCATCAAAAGCGGCTAAAGGGGTGATATTGGCCTTCTTTCCAAATATTTCATCCATTTGAACATAAAAATGACAAATAGAGCCCAACTTACCAACCACCAAGTTGATTCCCTTTGCTTTATCAGAGCTGGTGATACCAAAGCCAGTGGAGATTGACATTAAGTGGGCTTTTTTGTACTTGGATCAATAGTTCTTGAATCTCTCCTGCATCTGTTTGGATGAAAGATCCATCCTACCTTTGGTTTTATTCTTGAGCTCATTGGCTATCAGGAGATAACCATTAAAATTAGAGGAAGGAGGTTGGCCAACTCATGTTTCATTGTTGGATCCAAAGAAAGCATCATAGTTGGATGGAATTTTGAGCCAGTTTACCAGGATGATGTGATCAGCTATCTTGATCTGACTTGAGCCTTTGGAAGCTGATGGGGGAGGATTTTTGGATGTTGAGTTCCTGGGGGACTTTTGCTTTGGTCCATTGGATTGTTTAGTAGACTTGTGGGGGGAGGATTGCTGAGGGACCATTTAAAAAGAGTAAGGTATGAAGAAATGAAGAAATGAGAGTGATGAAGTGATGAGAGTGATGAAGTGATGAGAGTGATGAAGTGATGAGGGGATGAGAGTGATGAAGCAAAGAGGATAGGAGGAGATGAGAGTGATGAAGTGACAAGAGGGATAAAGCAATGAGATTTAGGATGTGATTAAAGAAATAGAGTGATGAGAGTGATGAAGTGATGAGGATAGTTATGCAATGAGAATTAGCTGGATGTGATGAAAGAAATAAAGCAATGAGAGTGATGAAGCAATGAGGATAGTGATGCAATAAGAGTAAGCTGGATGTGATGAAAGCAATAAAGTGATGAGGATAGCAATGAAGAGATGAAGAGCAATGAATCAAATTTTTTTTTCAGATGAGGTTGGAGGTAGAATTTTTTGGAGGTTGGTGGAGGTGGAAAACCAGGGGTGTATGAAGTGGACTGGTGGTGGAAGCCTTTATATACTTTACTTTAAAAAACCCACTTATTTCCAGGTAACTCTGACACGTCTGATGTGAAATAAGTGGGTTTTTTTGATTTTTAATGGCAGGTTTGAAACCTGCCATTAGAAAATGGCGTGTTTGCTTGATTCTGATACGCCCTAATAATTTTGATATATTCAATCATTTAATAATTTCTTGGAATTTATGAAACTTGGACCCCATTCAATTTTCTCCTTCTAAATTGGGAGAACCACTTGAATATCTGCTAGTAAATAGGTTCCAATCTAAAATCCTTTTTTGTTTTTTATGGAGAATATTGGAAGCTTCACAGAATCCAGTTATTCAAAAAAGTGCCAATCAAATGTTGGCGTAGATAATACAGAAGAACCAATGGATTCCCCCATTCTTCTTACAAAATTTATCAAATTTCATAATCATTATGCTTCAAAGTAAGGTAAAATTGGTTTGGAACTCAGAACCTCAGGCATGGAATCAATGAAATCATTATAATGGGGAACATTCTCATAAATTAAATTCAAATTTAAAATCTTATGAAATTATTATTTCTGAATTACAATTGTAACTCTTTATTGATTAGAAAAAGATTACACATGTTTCTTTGTTGCTTGGAGTTTTTAAATTGAAGTTTATCAGAAAAAAACTTGAATTAATTGACAACACTATGTCTTTTTTGTTCTCAATTTTTGAAATATTTTCCAACAACAGTTATTTAAAAATTTTGGGAATAAACTATATCCATAAATAAATAATAAAAGTTCAAAGAATAGGCTATGAAATAGAATTTTTTCAAAATTCCAGAAATCAGAATAAAAACTCAATAAATTATTTAAAAAGCATGAAATTTTTGCTTCAATTAATATTTTTCAATTTGTAAACTTAAAATAATTTATTGAATCAAAAAATGCAGCAACTTTATTTTATATTGATGAATTTATACAAGCTTTCTTTTTTTCAAAAAATAGAAAATAAAATAAAATTAGTGGCTCCATGCTAAAGTTTTTCAGCATTAAAAAACTTTATTGATTGGCAAATTAAGATTTATAATAATTATAAGTATGTTAGTTTATCTTGAAGTAGATATCAGCCATTGAATCCAAAAAAAAAGAGAAGATCTTTCCCATTCTCAATCCATTCCTCCAGAATGACACTCAACCCCATTTTATTTAAAAAAGGAGTAATTTTCAATTTTTCTTTTTTCCTTAACTCTTTCCTTTTTTTGTAAAATGATGGGGATATAGAAAATCTTTACCATATTCATGCCTTTTGGTGTGTGTTCCCACCCAAGGATGGTGTTTAAATTTTTAGTTTTAGAGGATTTCCTGGGTTTAGATAATAGGGTGTATCAGAGTTAGCAAATCCAATATTTATTTAATGGCAGGTTTCAACCCAAATACACCATTTCAACCCCACAATTAAAAATGATAAATACCCCTTACTTTCCTTCATTAATCTCAGAATTAACCAATAATAAAAAGGTTTTTTAAAATTTATTATACAAGGTTGCCTCTTCAAATCAACTATCTCAACAAAATAATCACCACCAACCCACCACAAATTTCCCTCCCCCCCATCCACCTCCATAAAAGCCAAAATACATGAAATTATTAGACCATAATATCATCATCCCACCCAATAAATATTTTATGAAGCAAATTATTGTGTCAATGTGGTTTTTCCCCTTGTTATGGAGGTGGATAACATAATAGATAATTTTTCTTGAATAACCAAAAGACCCATGTGATCTCATTGGATCAATCAAATTTTTAGGTTCTTCCTCCAATTTAATCCCTCTGTATGGATTCCATGGCTGAAATTTATCTTTTTGGATCAATTCATTCAATCACTCTAATCTCCAGATTCAGATCATCAAAGGCCTCAACTTGTCCTTCAGCTTAGTATTGCCCCACTTCTCTTTTCCATTATTTTTGATCTTTTTGTAGACACCTGGATTGAATCAAGCTGGAATTTTTATAATTATTATTTCCTGTAAATATTTTGGTAATTTAAATCAAATAATTGGGTGCATTTACATATCACAATTATGATATCAAAGCCTTGATTCCTGGTTGGGGAATTTGGGGAAAGGCAATTGTCTCCACTTTTTTCTTTTTATTTTCATATACTACCACCCAATTGACCTATATGACTCAACATTCTTTCTCCTTTTTTCCACTGTATTCAGGTATTGTTCATGTCTAACTGTACCAACTAAAAGTCTTGGAAGCTTGGGATTTGCTCATGTGCCCAACAAAATCCAAATCTTAGGCCAGCTGAGAGTAATGAGGAAGCATAATTCACAAAAGAATTTTGTGAAAAATTTATCTGATTCAAAGGTACAGGTCCTAAATTGACTGCCAAAAAATCATCTGCTTTTGGCAAGAAAGCTTTTTATGCTCATATTCTCAATGCCACTGCTTTAGAAATACCTAGTCTTATTTTCAGATTGATTGAAAACAGTGTCATCTTAGATCATTCTAAATATGATGCACATCCCAAAGTAGTTGGTATTCAATTAAAATCAAGTCTGAAAACGTTTTGTTTGGGTCAACCATTTGATATTGATTTGATATCTTTAACTTCAGCCTTGGAATACAATTCTTCACCTTGAGGCAATAAAAAAATTAGAATTATCATTATTTTGAAATTAAAAATTAACTCAATATTTTGTGCCCAGGTCTTTTTTTCCTTTTTGCGTGAGAAATTAGAATTAAGAATGAATATCCCCTTCTATGCTGTTTTATTTCTTATGTTTTAGTTGGTTGGGAAGGATATTTTTCTCAGAATTTACATAGCTGTGGGACCATGAGATAATTTTATCTGGAGTGTCATAGGTGATGAGATAAAATTAAAATTCCTGCCCATTGTGTTGTTCTTTTATAGATAAAACTTAGAAGTGAACTGCCACTTACAAAAACTGGGGAGTGGACTTTTCTTCAACAATAAACAAGCACATAACAACATTATAAAAATGTTTTACATCACTTGATACTATCAGTTTCAAGAAAACTTTCCAGAGGTTCTTTTCTGCATGTCTGGCTGGCCAAAATGTAAAAATGGCTTGACAGCCTGGGGAAAAAATCAGACACCCAAGGGCAAAACCGTTTGCTTGATTTTTCAAGTGACAGGTCACCTGTATCAGGTTTCTTGTCCAGGTTTTGCCCAAACCGGACAGGAGAGCACACAGGCCTTCATACCATACCCCTCAACTTCAAAATTAATTTCTGACATCAACGTTCAATGTCATTGCCATAAGTGACTAGGGACAACAAACCCCAAACAAATCAGACTGTCATACAACCTCAAACCAGTAAACTCACTACTATCCCTCCCCGTTTTTTAATCCACCACATAACTCATCATGTCCATACACAATTGTAAAAATCTCAATTCAATCAATTCTTCATCTCCCTTTGTATCAATAAATTCAAAATCACCATCAAAGGTGATAAGTATCTATCACCATAAACCCCCTCTTTCCCTTTGACCCTCAGCCTCCCTTCCTTCCTTCCCATCATCCCTAGAACATTCCCTCACCAATGATGTCCTTTTCCATCTCAATAAAAATATCTTAAAGGATATCCAAATCCAATCCTTTGGTAAATAATTGACCATCCTCAAGGCAATCTAATTATATTATCAACAATCCTAGCTCTTATCTTCAAATTACTTAATTACTTGTTTTTCTCAAGTTTTTTTTTCTTTGAGTTTTTTTTTTCTTTGGTTTGCTTTTATTTTCTCATTTACTAGTATTTAAATACTTATTTCCTGGAATTTTAATAAATAAAAATTTGATTTTTTTTAAATGACAAGGAACAATTTTTTTTTTGATGTTTGAAATCTGCCATTTCCATGAAATCTGCCATTTTGAAATACACCAGTTAAGGGTTCAGTGTATTTAATAAAACCGCCATTAAAAATGATGGATTTTATCAAAAAGAACCACCGCTTTGCTGAATTTAAATGCCCTATTTTTTGTAATCAATTATTTCAGAAAAAAAGACTTGTCTGCCAAAATTAACAGGTGGACAGAAAACCTGAAAAGTCAGGACACAAAAATTATAAGACTGCACAGCCTTTTTTTAAGGCATGGAATTTTTTTTCATTGCAGGACATTAATATTAAAAATTAGGACATAAAAATTTAATATAGGACAATAACTTGAAACAATAGGACAAATAAAATAAAACAGAGGGAAAAAAATCTGAAAATTTTGACAAGAATTGTGAAAAAAAAGGATAGTTTTCCTGAAACTGATAGTATATGTGGGGAGCTGATTGGTTGGAATACAAAATAAAACCAAAGTTACCAAACATATAAGCTGAGTCATTGGGCATGTTAGACAGATGCAGATAGCCAAATGTGGATGACCAAAGCAATAGACCAAGAGAGAATGTACAAGTAAGCAATGGGCACAAGACCAATTTTTGGTCAATTTCAATGGGACTGCAATTGTGACAGAGTAAGTGGATCACGGGTGACAACAGGAAAATATGTAAAGTTCTTGAGAGGTTACACCAAAGTGATGTCCAAAAGGTGCCAGAGATTTAAGTTGAATGGGGTCTGCCCTGGTGCAGGAAAGTAATTTTACAGTCTTTTTGCAAGTCATGAAGTATTTGGCAGGCTTCCAGGTGCATTTCCTGAACCTGCATACAGGCATCAGAGAGTAGGAGGTGGTGGGTAAATAGGGTTGCTTCTTGATTCCTGTTGTATTTACTTTGTAAATTTGTGTGTCTGATAGGAGAAAATTTATCAAATACAAAGCACAAAAACAAAGCTTTTATATAGGGTAATCAAAATATTAATAATTTAACCTAAGCTTTGCAGAGAAGTGTAGAAAAACTGCGGAACTAGTCATCTCCCTTTTAATTTTGCCTTAAAATCTTCAGAGAGCTGATGGGAAAGAAATACTGTGGAGGAGTTTACCCAAAAACTATGGAGAAGACCTACATCTTACTTAATTTGGGTTTTCTGCGCCACACTGTGATTGTTATAAAAACTACTCCTCAACCCCAGGTCCATTTACGTTGGTAGATCAGCTGTATTTGGTTTTCCCAAGAGTTCTTACCATAAACAGAAAGCTACAAGGAAGGGTGGGAGGCATTTATATGTGAAAAATAGTAGCAGAAATGGAGGCCTTACCTCCAAGAACTCTCATCCACTAGAACAAACCAGTTTCTTTCAAACCTGCAAGAAATTTTAAACATAAGGCAAATCAAGAAACCAATCCAGGTTTTCTAAAAATAATTTTAACTGATATCCAAATGGATCCACAAACAACAATCAAATCGAGCTTACTTTATTTCCCAACACTGAGTGCTAAGAGTAATCATTAACAAAAACTACATCAAGCCATTCTAACAAAAGCAAATCCAACCATTAGAACCTCCCTGGTGCATATATGTATTTCTTCCAACCGGTTGAGGATTGAAATCAATTTATTTTATTTCATCCTCCTCTCCTATGAATGATTGATGATGAGGATGATGAATAGCAGCACTTGGAATCAACAAGGTTGGGTGGGGAAGATTGGTCATTGATCATCAGAAAGGCTTTTCAACTTTGAGTGCTGCAGGGTAGTAGGTCTAGTGAGACTCATGATGCAAGGAAGCATTCAATTTTGGTGGGATGGATTATTTTGACATTTTTTGAGTCTTGGGTTGAATAAAATTGATTGTTGTGTTCCTGAGACTTTGCAAGTTGATTTTGGGAGTTGATGGATGTATATATGGTTGATTAAATGTTCAGGTGTTAATTTTTTATTGAATTGATGAATGATTATGCATAAAATGGCAGGTTTTATTTGTTAAATCTTCCATTTTCAGGAATCCTTCCATTTTGAAATACACCAGTTCAGGGGTATTTATATTTCAGAAACCCGTCATTAAAATGTTGGTTTTGGTCAAAAAAAAGAAAAGAAGGTTTTCTAACTCTGATATATCCTAACATGGTCTTTAAGGACATTTGGAAACGTTTTTAAGTTTCAAGAACTTACTGAGGTTGGAAAACACATCTTTTGAGCATGTGTTGAGGTGATGGGGGCCTTTAAAATTAATCAAGGCCTTGGAATACTATAATAATGCCTGCATACCCCCTGTGGATTCTCTCTGGTGTGGAATAATTTTGATAATCCAAAGATCAACATCTATCAAATTTATGCAAAAGTAAAAAATAGAATAAATATCAGTTTTTTGCAAGGAGCTCAATTCTAATCTCAAATTTCAAAAAAATTCATTTGATACAATAAATTTAAGAAAAAATCATTTCTTTCAAAAGACAGAATATCTCAAGTGGGATTTAAATACAATTGTACCAAACAAAAAATAAAAAGGTAAAGAAATGTTACATATAGCTGATTTTGGAGAGGGTTTCAAACCTAATATTGGATGTGAGAAAAAGATTCACAAATTAGATTAAATGTGATAAATAAAACCAATAATTAACCTTTTTAAATATAATTTGATAGTTCTGATTTGATGTAACACCTTTTTCCCAAATTTAAATGAAATAGAGAAATTCTACATAGACCTATTTTGAGAAATAAATTTAAATATTGAGGCTGGTTTCAAAAAAAAATTCATGTGTTATTTTCTGAAATATTTCTACATATTCAAATTCTCTACAAAAGTTTTATGTAGCATTGATCTATATTTTTTATTTTTGGTACAAATGCATCTATTTTCCACTGAAAATATTCCATTTTTTGGGACCCAATTAACTTTTTACTATTCTTCATTTTTTTATCTTATTGAATTGAATTTTTTCCAAATCTGAGCTCACATTTATTTATTTTTTTCAAAAAATGGTATTCATTTTATTCATATTTTCATTTTGAATCAATGCAATTCATCTCCATATTTGAATTATGCAAAGAATTCTACCCCATAATGCTTGCATAGGGAGTCTGGAGGCCTTATTTTAGTCCCCCATGTCATGAATTAAAATTTACAGAATATCATAAGCCCAACATTTCCTCAAAAGGCAAGTTTTTCCACCCATTGTTTTCAAATTAAAATTTATGCAAAAATACTCAAGTTTATTTATCCAAACTTCAGAAAGTCCCTTAAAACTTATAAAGGAGTTACAAATAAAATATTGGCTATGAACCTCTGAACCTTTTCTTCAATTGGAAAGTTTTGCTTTTTCTATTTTTAAACCCAAAATATGGGAATTCAGCAAGAAATCAATTGCTTTATCCATGCTTTTTTGAAAGAGGTACTTTCTTGGCAAAAGCAGATCCAAAAATCATGCCTTCTTCAGAAAATAGAAAAGAAAAGAAAGGGAATGAAAAGAAAAGAAAAGAAAAGAAAAGAAAAGAAAAGAAAAGAAAAGAAAAGAAAAGAAAAGAAAAGAAAAGAAAAGAAAAGAAAAGAAAAGAAAAGAAAAGAAAAGAAAAGAAAAGAAAAGAAAAGAAAAGAAAAGAAAAGAAAAGAAAAGAAAAGAAAAGAAAAGAAAAGAAAAGAAAAGAAAAGAAAAGAAAAGAAAAGAAAAGAAAAGAAAAGAAAAGAAAATAAAAAAAAAGAAAAGAAAAGAAAAGAAAAGAAAAGAAAAGAAAAGAAAAGAAAAATAAATTAAAAGGAAATTAAAAAGAAATCAAAAATAAATTAAAAGATATGAAATGAATAATAAATGAAAAATAAATGAAAAGTAAATGAAAAATAAATAAAATATATAAACTTTCATAATTGATTTTTTTTCCTGTTTTCAGGTTTCAAGAAGGTGGAAGGCAATCCAAGGGAAGGGGAAGGAAAAAAAGAAGGAGGAATCAGAGGAAGAATATAGTCATTTTTTCTGCAATGGGTTGTTTTTTTTAATGAGTCCTTGCCTTTTTTTAACATAGGATGAATTTCTTACTGAAGAGGAATATTCAGAAGATGAAGAGGTGCAAAATTTGGATGAAGGGGGAGATTCAGCAGATGAAGAGCTACCAGATTAATATTTTATTAAAATGGTAAGCCTTTACTTTTTTGTTTTGTTTTGTGATTTTGTGGATATTATTTTTCATTAATTTTTTTGATTCAAACATTGATCAGAGGTCTGGAACCATTGTGAATAAGTGTGTTTCTTCTCCTGAACACAATCCTGGGACAAGAATCAAGAGACTAAAGGTGTCTAATGAAGATTTTGATGCTCCCTACCATCCTTCTGGAAGGAAAGTATTAGCACAAACAGCCCCAACAATCAGTGAGAAAGTGATTACATCTGATATTTTCTCATTTATCCATTTATTCTGATTTTTGGGGGTTTTTTCTCTATGTTTCCTGAAAACTATCTTATTCTTCTTCTGAAATATTTGAAAAAGTCTCAATTGAATAAGTGATTTTTATCTTTAGTCCATATTTTCTGTTATAAAAACATCCAAAAACCCATACAAAAATGTTTTTTGATGGAATTTTCTAATTTTTTGATTCCATTTTTCATGGGTTTTTAATGCCTCCAAAAATACCAAAGATTTTTTTAGAGGTTTAAGAGCCCCTGCTACGGGGCTGCGGAGTCAGAATTATAAAAATAATAAATTCTCCAAAGTTGCATGAAATAAAGTATTTTTGTGTGAAATACCAGAGGGCCGCAATTGCATGTTGATGTTGATTTGCATGAAATAAATTATTTGATGCATTGGAAAATAATTCCCTAAAAATAAATAAAATAAAATAAAATAAAATAAAATAAAATAAAATAAAATAAACTGTACATTATCTAAAATACTGAAATTTTATCTTCAAACCTGTGAGTACCAATAGAACAAACCATGTTGAGATTCATTCATCTTTTATTCCTCTGTTTCTACACAGACCATCTTGTTAGAATCTTATTCCAATTTCTATTTGACAACTAATCAATTTTTTTAAACTCAAAAAATCTTTTATGTTTTTAGATGGAAGAATTTGCTGTGAGTTTATGAAGTATCTAATTTGAGAAATCTCACTGGTTTACCCATCCAGGAAATTGAAAATTTTTGGTTTATTCTTCTACAAGTTTTGAATCAGATTTATTTCCTCTGGCTTCCCATCAAATGGATGGTAGAATCCTGTGAAATTAAATTTCTTGAAAATTTGAATTAAATACTTCAATTTTAAAGAGACCATTTATTATAACTTTGACCAGTGATTGGCAAAAAATATTTCTCTTTCCTCTGTTAAACCAGAATTGAAAAACCTAACCAAAAATGAAATTTGGTTAGATTTAAAACTTCTTATAGAATATTGTAAATTTCATAAAGTTCCTTCCCAATTTTCCTCTTTGATCAATAATTTATTCATTTCTTATTTACAAAGAATTAACCTCTTTTTTTCCAGATTCTTGAAACAAAATCTGGAACTGAATAAAGTGTTTTTTTTTTGTTTTAATTGTTATAAAACTTTCACATCCACCCTCAAATTTCAACTAAATCTTCAGAGATGATGACAATATAAAATTTTACATATAACAAAAGATCATTTGTTATAAGTTCATTGTTATTATACAAAAATTTGATTGTATTAAGGCAGATCAGGTACCTTCCAATTGTATTTAAAATCTATATTAAGGTCCTGGCTACTCTACCTGATCTAGTTTAATCTTTTTTGAATCAAGAATAACTCAAACTTTGAGCCTAAGTATTGTAATATTCAAAAAAATAATTTATGCAAGAAAACAATTTGACTAAAATCTCTACCTTTATAGTGTGTTTTTTTTAAAAAAAGATTTGAAATGATTTTTTTTGTGTTAAACATAGCAAATCTCATAATTTAAATAAATCAATAAATAAATGATTACCAATTCATTCCAATGTCTCACCTTTTGACTATCTTCAATTGAACAACTAATTACTTGAAAATTTTCAAAAACATCCTTGATGAATATTGCTCTAAAATCTATCTTCTAGTACATCTTTATCATATAGGTCCAACTTCAAATTAACTTGAAGATTAAATTTAAGTTTTAATATTTTTCAGGCCCCCAATCCTTGTTTTGGCGCAGTTTCAATGTCCCCACAACATCCCGTGATGTCCCTAATCCATGTGGTAATCCTTTATTTCACACAGTTTGGTAGGGTGGTCAAAAAAAAACCAAAAAAACTTGCAGGCACCCACCTAGACAGGCATGTAAAACCTCTGTAAAAAAATTAGATTTTTTGGCAAATTTAAAGGCCTTCAAAATTACACTCAAAAAAATGAAAAAAACTGCTTTACATCTCAAATCTTTTCACATTTTAAAAAATTTCAATTTTATGATTTTTAAAAAATCTGAAGGGATAGAAAGCTTCCAAATACGATTTTTTTAGACTTTTGGTACATCATTTTCCCATCAAAAAATGGGATTAAAATCAAAAATAACACATTCTTTTCAATTTTTTTTCCTTATATTTCCAAGAGGTTTTCCCAAATTTTGAGCCTGCTGTCTTTTAGTAGGCATTTAAGAGGGCACAAAAAAACTATTTGGTGATTTTTAGGATCAATCATTTACCTAAAAATAATTGATAAATCTACAACAATAACAGGAAGTGTCTATTTTGGTGTGAATTTTGAAGCCATCTCTGATACTATTTTTCTTGATTATATGGACAATCTGAATTTATAGTTTTTAAATTTAATTGAAACAAAACAAAAACATATTTTATTCATATTTTTTGGACCTTTATTTAGCTTTCAAATGTCTAACCTCAAATCACCATGCTTATACCCCCTTTTGGGGTATGATGCCATCAACTTATTTGCTGCTGAATTCCCCTCCAACTGCAGATTCTCAAACATCTCCCATGTTTTTAATCATTTTGGAAGATTTTAAAAACATATTTTCTTTCCGCTATAATTCTAAACTGTGGCAAGCTCCCCCATTAGATCCCCTTTGGAAGGCTTTTGCTAGCAAGGAATCAAAAAAATGGGAAGATTTGATTCATGATAACTTGGAACTTGGTTTAAAGGTTTTTTTTACTCCTGAAAAGTATACACATCTAATAAATAAATGATTAAAAATTGATATTTATTGAATTGTTTGTTTGTTTTTTTGCTGAATTTTTCATATTTTTTTTTCTGTTGATTATTGAATCAATGATTCAGGGGAAAAAATGCCACTTTTGTGTTTTTAATCTTGAAATTTTTGGGAAAAGAAAAGCTAAATAAAATCCTTGCATGATTTTCTTGTGCCCTTCTCAATTCCCAATAAAAAAATGAAAGCTCAAAATTTGGAAAACGCTTTGGAAAGATAAGTGAAAAAATTGAAAAGAATGTGTTATTTTTGGTTTTAATCCCATTTATGGCAGGAAAATAAAGTACTAAAAATCTAAAGATATTATATTTGAATTTCCTGTCATATTTGAAAACTTACTGTCTCTTCAAATTTTGTGAAAGGGTAATGTTAAATTCACAGCTCATTGAGCTGTGTACACGGCTCAATAGGCCATGTGGCACCCTACAGGAGTGAAATGAGCCTTGTGGCATGCTACACAGCTCAAATGAGCCGGTTGGCATGCTACACGACTCAAATGGGCTTTGTGGCATGCTAGAAGTCCCATTTGAGTTGTGTGGCACGCTAAACAACTAAAATAGCCTCCACTAAATCATAAATAATGAATAATAAATAATAATTAATAATTAATAATTAATAATTAATAAATAATAAATAATAAATAATAAATAATAAATAATAAATAATAAATAATAAATAATAAATAATAAATAATAAATAATAAATAATAAATAATAAATAATAAATAATAAATAATAAATAATAAATAATAAATAATAAATAATAAATAATAAATAATAAATAATAAATAATAAATAATAAATAATAAATAATAAATAATAAATAATAAATAATAAATAATAAATAATAAATAATAAATAATAAATAATAAATAATAAATAATAAATAATAAATAATAAATAATAAATAATAAATAATAAATAATAAATAATAAATAATAAATAATAAATAATAAATAATAAATAATAAATAATAAATAATAAATAATAAATAATAAATAATAAATAATAAATAATAAATAATAAATAATAAATAATAAATAATAAATAATAAATAATAAATAATAAATAATAAATAATAAATAATAAATAATAAATAATAAATAATAAATAATAAATAATAAATAATAAATAATAAATAATAAATAATAAATAATAAATAATAAATAATAAATAATAAATAATAAATAATAAATAATAAATAATAAATAATAAATAATAAATAATAAATAATAAATAATAAATAATAAATAATAAATAATAAATAATAAATAATAAATAATAAATAATAAATAATAAATAATAAATAATAAATAATAAATAATAAATAATAAATAATAAATAATAAATAATAAATAATAAATAATAAATAATAAATAATAAATAATAAATAATAAATAATAAATAATAAATAATAAATAATAAATAATAAATAATAAATAATAAATAATAAATAATAAATAATAAATAATAAATAATAAATAATAAATAATAAATAATAA